>JARVGV010000694.1:20817208-20830578 GCA_031762435.1 Hypsolebias longignatus
ACACACACACACACACACACACACACACACACACACACACACACACACACACACACACACACACACACACACAGGCCAAACTCTGCTAATAAGGGAGCAATATTTACAGAGGTTATGAGCGACGAACAAACCCAGGCCCTCAGGCTCAGAGAGAAAAGGTTAGAATCATCTCAACAGTCATTCAGTTCACAAAAAATAACAAAACCCAATTTAATTCCTTTTAAACATCACCACTGTATGCTGCTGTCATTTACATAAAGTAAAAAAGGTGCAGAAGCAGCTTTTGAGCAGCAGCGTTTCTAACCTTTACTGAGTCACCTTCAACTGTTTTTACCCCCTTAGGTGTCAAGAAAGAGTAAAAGTAAAATGTGTGTGCAAACACAAAATAATTAAACACTTCCATTATTTTTAAAATATTCAAGACACCTTTATCCACCTAATTTCTAGTGCCATGCATGAATGGGTGCGACATCAAGTGCAGACCAGAACCAGTGTTTATGTGCCAACAATACGAGCTAATGTAGTTGCTCTGAGCATTGTGTATTTAATTTAAACATGTAGAAACACCACGTCAGAATTCAAACAGGATCATACCACTGCCTGCTGCAGACAAGGGATGGAGGACAACCTGAAGTGGCTGCAGATTACATCTACCAACATATTTAGCTACATCTACTAACATATTTAGCTACATCTACTAACATATTTAGCTACATCTACTAACATATTTAGCTACATCTACCAACATATTTAGCTACATCTACTAGCGTATTTAGCTACATCTACTAGCGTATTTAGCTACATCTACTATCATATTTAGTTACTTCATTGACTCAGTTCTTCTGAAGGTGAAGCGATGAACAATCTGAAAAGCTCTGAGGTGTATCAGTATCTACACAGTAATAAGGTTGGTGGTGTTTTTTTTTTTTTTTTTTTAATTTTTTTTTAAGGTGGGACACACTCTTATTTGCCTTAAAGTAGACATGGAGCCCAGACAAAACCTTAAAGTCCTCCATCACTGAGTTTGTGTTAATTACAGAGAAAATCTTAATACCAAAGACGAACAAAAACTGCTATGCCTCCATGTCATACCTGATATTCTCGTCACTGTTTTCAATCCTTCTGAGGATCCGGTGTCTCTTCTCCGGTGGTTTCTTGTAGTCAGACACAGCTGAAAAAAGTTAAAAACAAAACAACTGGACTTTATTTGTAACTGAAGATGTTTCACTTCTCATCCGAGGAGCTTTCTCAATTCAATGAAACAAGTGTGGGATTCAAATTATAAAGCTGTGGTGTTCTGTAAGCTTGCATAGTGGAGATTGACACATTCAGATTGACCTTTCACTCTTCACAATAGAGGATCACAATGTAGGATGCAAATTTTCCTCCATCATAGTGAAATGAGCTCACATAGTGTTTTGGGTGATCTCTTCAAGTTCACATTTTTCAGCCACATGCTTCTTAATTCCTCATCTGTAGGTAGGAGATGGAAACTATACAGCTTTTCACAGGAACACTTTGTATTTAGGGTCCATGCTGTAAACTCTGTTGTTGTAGCCACTGATTTTGTTTGGTCTGGTTGTTTGTGCAGCCGTGAACACAACAGGTACCTGAACTCAGCATGACTAGTTTAGTAAACTTCAGGGTTGTTAAATAATTGTGAACAAAAAAAAAAAACATTTTATTTGTTAAACTGAATGTAAATGACTTTCAGATAAACTGCAGCTCCGCTACCATATTTAACCAATGTTTACTGCTACTTCCTGTCTGACAGGAAGTTGTATCCATTATCATCAATACAGTAGAGCCCCCAGGAATAAAGTGGATAAGAAGATTAAGATGGGACTTCTGAGAGCAGCTAATTCTTGCACAAACGCACCAAAAACCAAACCATCCTGCCACCATCAACAAAATTAGAAAACAAAAACTTATCCTTGGCAGCAATGCTCTGCCTGAGCAGAGGAAGGCAAGATAAGGTGCAGTAATGGTCAGTCAGGTCATCTGGACTGTTTCTTTTATGTGTAAAGACGTTTCGGCCTCTTTCCTGAGGGCTTCATCAGTCTGAGGAGCCCCAAGTAAACTGTTTCCTCCCACTAAGCAGAAAACATCTTATCACCATTAAACTGGTTGGTCCACTAAAGGAGAGTACCGCTTAGTGGGGAAAACAGTTTATTTGGGACTTCTCAGACTGATGAAGCCCTCTGGATAGAGGACGAAACATCTTTCCACACAAAATAAACTACTGTATCCCGATGACCTGACTGACCACTATTGGATTTTGTACCTGGATGACTGAGCATGAACTTTGATGGCAAGATAAGGTGGTTTCAGACCACCTCACAGTCCTAATAAACATTTAGGGTAGTTTACCTTATTTATTTTTGTATACCATGTAGGGATAAGAAACAGCTAGAAGAGGGTTCCAACCACACATTCATTGTCTTCACCTGCTTTCTAGAAGAGGGTTTGAAACTAATTAGAATATCTGACAATAGATCAAGAGGACGGACTTACAAAAGCATTTTAAAGAGGTGGAATCTCTCGGGAAGAGGTTCGCCCCTCTGCAAAAGCTGTGTCTAAAAAAAGTGGAGCAACTACGTTCCTCAAATTGGGAGAAATTCAATTGTTGCATCATTTAAAGTTCATAACATCTTCAAAAGATTTTTAAGGATCTGAAGAAGTCTGAGCTTGCAGGACGAGGTTGAAGGTTAACATGCTCATGATGGTGCACTGATCACTGCATGGGCTCAGGAGAACTTCCACAAATCACATCTGTAAACACAGTTCCCCGTGCCATCAAATACATCTCTGTCATGCAAAAATAAAGACATGTCCAGAAATGTTGCCATCTTGTTTGAACAAAAGCTCTTTTCAAACTGAGAAAGTGGAAAAATGTTCCGTGGTCAGATAAACTGAAGTTCCTCTTGGAAACAACAGATGCCACGTCCGGTTTAAGACTAGCACACAGTTCAAAAGTCTGCCTCTCTGATGGTATGGGGGTGCATTAGTGCCTTTGGATGGGCAGCTTACACATGTGGAAAGGAGCCATCAATGCAGACATGTTGAAATGGTTTTAGAATGTCCCATCCAGAAAATAATGGAGGGTTGAATTCAGCAAAGACAACCCTGGATTGCTGAACATTTAGCTTCTACATCAGACCTGTAACTCTGGACCAGGGGTCTGCAACCTGCGGCTCTGGAGCCACCTGCAGATCTTTGGTCCCTCAGCTCTTTTAAAGCTTTGACCAAAACTGATCTAAAACTGAATTTCATTGTTTATACAAACAAACAAAAAAAAGGACTAGGTCAAACATTTTCATGTCATTTCTTTTGCAAATGTGAACAGGAGTAAAACACTTGAACTTTGTTTTATTTCTTTATATGACAAACTAACTGCATAGTTTATAATTAAAAAAAATAAAATGGAAAAAAAAGATATTTCTCCCTTCTTTACAAGAATGTGGTTTTACTTTAATAATTTTTATTTATAAAGTCAACCCTACTGGCCACAGAAGCCACCTCCAGCAAACCTAAAGTGGCCCATGGGCCACCAGTTGACAACCACCACAGTTGCAGCAGGTTGTTGCGGCTCTGGACATGTTTAATGTAGCGAACAAAGGCGTAAAAATGGCTCTTTTGATCGTAAAGCTTGCAGACCCCCATTCTGGACTGTAGGCGACTACATGCAGACTGTTGGATGGTGTGTACTGTATTTAGGTCATTACCTTATTAAATCCTAATAAAATTAACCAAACGTCTTGGTGCAAGCTGCTGTGAAGTGTCGGTTCAGAAACTCTAATTCCAATAACCAACAGTGATAATCTGGATAAAAAGCGTCTATTGCAGTTATTGCTAAGGTCAAACATACATTTTTGTAATAGTCACATCTGCCCACAGTGCGTTGTTTTAATGGTTTCCAGCATGTGGTAATGCAGGGGACAAATGCCTGAAGTGTTTGCAACATGTGCAGTCTGTCAAACGTCGGCTGTGAAGCGTGTTTGGGCTAACTGACGGTCAGCAAGATCTGGTGTCTGTTTTCAATCCACAAGAGCAGGTCTCGAAGTTCACGCGTGTTGAGAGGCCAAACATGCCGCGGCCGACACGGACGCTTGTGGAATGTGCACTCGCTCTGGGAACGTGGAACGACACGCACACAAAAACACAATCTGGATGACACACAGTCATCCAAACACGCTGAAAAGCAAGTTGTAAGTAAAGACTCGTGACGTTGTCATTCAGAATTTATTCCAGAACAAAGAAAACACAATCAATCGCTCCGGCCTGCATTGTCATGGTAACTCTGATATGTGCACATGATTGTCGAAGGCATCTGATATACAAGCCCCATTTACAGAAAGTCATCAACACACTACAATGAATGCGACGGGCAGTGCCCGCTGAGACACGAGGGCATCGTTAACTCGACAATGGTGCACGGGGCGGGAGTTTGTTGTGACACATGCAGAGTAAATACAGCCAGCTAACTCAGCCGGCTCTGGACAAGGAGGACACCCACAGAGAGAGACAGAGTCCCAACAAACATTTAGGTTTCAGTCCTTAGAACGATTCTCAAAGGCCTCGCTGACCTGGAGCGCTGAACTACATTTAACTGTTAACAGACAGATGTGTTAACATGCTGCACATCTAGAATGACTTCTGACAAAAGGAACTAGAAGAAACACTAATAACAGAAACTCACTGTTCCCACCTGTCTCCTATCACATCTGCACTCAAACATACACTTGACTTGTCTTAATAAGCGTCACGTGTCTGAAATAATTGTGCATCTTTGTATTACCCCGCCTCACTCGTTATACGTTTGGGATTAGACTTTGACGCAGATCTTTTAGATTTGTGGCATTAATTTCAAACAGGAAATGGAACTTTTTCTGTAAACATCGGGCTCTAGGTGTTTTTCAAGTGGAAATAACATTTCAAGCTTAGGGAAAATAAAAAAGCAAAACTAAACATACTTTTTGTTAAATTTTCATGTAAAGTTCAAAGCTACAGCTCGGATAAATCATTTTTATATTGTTATTTTTTATATGTGTGATTCCTTGTGTACTGTATTTTTCAGACTATAAGGTGCACTTAAAATCCTTTAATTTTCTCAAAAATCAACAGTGTATTAATTCTGGTTGTGCTTACTGACCTTGTGAATGAGTTAAAGTTTGTCTTATTTAACTGTTTTGTTTCGCTTCATGCGCCTTATAATCCGAAAAATATATGGTATATTCCTTTGTACTGCAACTCTGGCACAACAATTTCCTGTGGGATCAATAAAGTTCTATCTTTTTATCTCATCTTAAAACCCATAAACTACAAGTAAACTAATTCCTTGTCTTTGTACCCTGTAAATGTAGTAATTTGCTACTTAGGCTAAATAATTTCAACGAGCCATAAGCATAGCACTAGCATAGCGAGCTAATCTTTGGACATAGTATTTTTGTATTAGCTCATCTAGTAGAATGAGATTTTCATAACTTTTTCATTAAAATTGGACACATTAATCCTGTAATTGTCCCCGCTACAACACAATTTAAAGAAATGCTTCGCTAACATTTTGTAACAAGTTCAAAACCACTGAACTTGTACTCTGCATTTTTTTTTTTTTTTTTTTTTTTGGTTATTCTGATTCTTGGACTTCCTGTTTTAACAGTTAAAAACAAAAATATTTTTAATTGATATTTTACTGGCACAACCATTGTTTTATGTTATGTTATTTAATTATAATTCATTATAATTTCCTGCAGGATCAGTAAAGTTCTACCTTATCTTATCTTAATAGCCCTGTAATTGTTACTGCTATAACTCAATTTAAAGAAATTCTTTGCTAACGTTTTGTAACTAAGCCCAATACCTCTGAATCGGGTAATAGCAAAGAGAATTCAGCTTTCTTTTTTTTTTTGGTTTTCAGATTCTTTGACTCCAAACAGTTAAAAAAAAAAAAACATAAACAGTGAAGTAATAAATTTGCTACCATCACACATATAAAGCTTTGTGAATAAACGACTTGGAACAAATTTCTCCATTTTGTAAATTTGACACAGTTAAATCTTTTTTTTGTTGTTGTCGTCGTTTGCATAAGAAAGGTAAGAGCAGAGTTATGAAAAAAAAAAAAAACAAGTTATTGAGAATCTGCCTGTTCATAGGACTGAAACTGCAACTGTGTAAACGTACGGAGCTAACTGTGATCTCATGCATATCGACAGCCATAGTAACATCATACACAGGCATTTAAGTTAATGCAAACAGTGTGAAACAGAACATGCGTTTTTTTTTGTTTTGTTTTTGTCATGGTGCACTTTTGCAGCATCTTCATTTAATAATAATAAAAAATAAAGAAAGTCAAAAAGAGAGTGAGCTCAAAGGAAACGGAGCGCACGATAGAGCACCGTCTGTGACGGTGTGTTTCTGAGTCTATCACAGCTTTGGGTTTCTTCCTTTAGAATGGCAAAAAACAGAAGCCTGAGTTCAGTAAATGATGCTTTTCAGGTGGAACACTGATGATCCATGCAGCTTGCTGCTGCAAAGTCTCTGGAAGCCTCCAACCTCCAGGAAGTAAAAGGGTTTCACCGTTTCCCCTCGTCTTCTTTTTTCGTTCCACATTCCACAGACAATACAATCCCTAACTCATCACATCAAACATACATGGACAGGACAATTCATAAAGATCTTGAAATGATCGTTCATATCCATTATTATGTACAGAAGCAAGGAGAAATTCATTCAAAAACAAAAACGTCAGGCAAGCACTAATCTGATCGCTGTGCCTGCCTCGCAGCTCATCCACAAACAGAAACAAACACCAACACAGTCTACGGCATCGAAAGAGAAATGAAAAAACAATTAATGTAAAACAATAACAGCAGGCTTTATATTAACATATCTGCACTAAAGAAACACAATCCTACATCATTCAGTAGGATTATCAATTAAGAGAAATTATCTTAGATTTGCACTTTTAAAAAAAATTAAGATCTGCTGATGTATTGATTTCCTGATGCCGTTTTGAAAACTTTAACACATTTTTTAAAAATTAAACAAAATGCATAGAACAATAACATTTATATAATCACAACAACGAACCAGATTACAGTGAACATTTAAATATCCAACGATCAAGCCCTTACATGGTTAGAAGTTTACCCTCCATGCAAACTGATTAGTCGGGTTTGTTTTTACTAGAAACGTTCCATTCTAAGAGGAAAAAACATTAAAAATAAATATTATGTGACTATACTGCAATTTAAAGTCACAGTTCTGCTGTTTAGAAATAAGGTTTGGTGACAATCGATTATCTTACCAGTTGCAGATAGCTCGTTCATAGACATATCTGATTGGATTGAAGAGCTAACAGCTAGTGAGAGGTGGCACAACCAAAGTGGATTATTGTACTGCCATTTTTGAATAATTTCACAACAGTAGACTTGTCCACCTGTCAGTTGTTCACATTTAACTCTATGATTATCTCCACCTCCAACAGAAATATTAGTCTAGTCCGAATTAAACATTTTCTACAAAGTGAAGAGCTATCTGCAACAGGTAAGATATTTATTTTCAATCTTTTAACAAAGCCCCTCTCTAAATTCTGAAAGTCTTTCAGAAGTTATACTAAGTTATGTATTACCCAAACAATAACATATATACCAATAACTTCTTGTGTATTTGAAGTTAGAATATAAAATCAACGTAGAAACTAATAGAATTAGAAATTTTATCACTCGTTAAAAAAAAAACAAAATACACTATAGAGGAGCCTTGATAAAGTGAAAGAGAAAACAATAAATACATAAAAAGAAAATGCTGCAGGTTTCTGCTGTCCTATGGGATCAACTGACAAAGTTATAAAAGCATTTAGTTTCAAAAAGAAAGGCGTAGCCAGTTTGATCAAAACTAAACGAGGTGGAGCTGTCGGTAGGGAGAACGTTTTTAAAAAGAGCCAACGTTTGGGATTAGACTTTGACGTAGAGTGGATTTATAACTATAAATATCTTTTCACGGTCGCTCTGAGCCAACGTCAGGCACGTTTTAAAACACAGAACAAAATGTGATTTTAAAAACCTCTGCCTTTAGGTGACTCTCATCCAGATGTGTCCTCACACCCACCTGGCACTCAGGCAGGTTAAAACAAGCACTGTGAATTATTTGCAGCTTCTTTTTCTTTTCCCAATTTATTTTCATTTTAGCAGCACAACCGTATAGATAATTAAAAAAAATGGCAACGTAAAGAACAAGAGGTCGACACCGTTCTCTCCAGATTTGTTTGCAGCTGGAGCTCAGCCCTTGAGTTTTGAATGAGTTCACATCTGAATAGTTTTGCTCCGACCAACTCGCCCTCCGCTTTCTAATGAGCCAAATCATCTTCAATCCAAGCATGAGTCTTTGGCTACAGCTCACAATAAAGGGATTAGACAGCTTGCATCCAACAAGACAACTGATTAGTGTGAGTGAGCACCCGGCAGTGTACAGATCTGCTGTCAGAGTCAGGACTAAAAGGCCAAATACCACCAGAGGTCAGGTCAAGCTCATGAAGAACAAGAAAAAAATAAAAGTTACAATAAACAAAGTTTAGGCCGTCACTATATGTATCTAAGCTATGAAGTCATTGGATAAAGCTTAAATCAGCTTGTTGTATCTGTAGATTAAACTAAAGTGATCAAGTGAAACTTGAGTTCTCTCTATTCATAACAAGCATCACTGCGAGAGCTCATTCTCATTGTATAAAAGCTCTGAACAGACAATATCTTACCTGCTGTAGATAACTCTTTGAACAGCCTCACTTTGCAGGAATAGTTTAACGCTGATGAGACTGTCGAGCTAACGGTGAGTCCGACAACGTGTTCGAACAACTCTGCCGTCATAGTTTAAAGCAGTCCACGCAGACACCGTTTACGTGGAATAGTCGACCACAAAAAGCAGCAGCAGCAGCTAGCTGGAGCACTTCTGCACATTCCCTCCTGAACAACCACAAAGCAGCATGTTAATGGAGGCGAAAAAGTTTATAGGGTTGCGTCAAGAGATTGGAGTCTGCTCAGACTAGCTAAAATTAGCTTGTCAATACAATCTCAGTGGAACAAATTTCAAAGTGGATATTTCTATTTTAGATCAACTTTAATATTTAAAAATTATAGCAGTTCATAAAAAAGCTATTTTATAAATATTTACCATGGTTAATTTTACATTATGCAGCTATTCCAGCAGAAATATGACACTCCTACAGGAAATATCACAGGCGGCACCAGAAAGCTACGGCTAGCTGCTGCTAATGCTACTAGCGCTTGTAAAAGACCATCAACAATTTGTGGGGAAAACAAACAAACAAACAAACAAAAAAAACAGATTAGTGGGAAACTGACAGCTGACCTAAATGTTTATAAAACAGTATTTAACAAACTGCTGACATTTTAGAGATTGGAGTTGTTTAAAGATGGCTGCCGCCTGTTTTGGGCCTAGCTTCGACTAGCCGCTAGCTCATCACAACTACTGGTAAGCTACTTCTCCAAATTGAGGTCATTTAAGGAGCTATCTACAACCAGTGATACATTTATTGTTCATAACCTTTCCACTTGGAAATTGATGAACTATAATTTTACTTACCACCACTGGAACACCTCCACCATTACACAAGCAACAACAACAACAAAGCTAACAAACAGGAAGCTGGTGTTTGCCAGCACACAGTGCAGCTGCAGATTTCCCTGAGGACTTCTGGACTGGGTGCAGCTTAAAAGAACAAGAAGGTGAGATCATGGCTTCGTTACGGAGAGAAGGAACGGCAGGCAACAGAGTCTTTAAATGTCTGAAGTAACTTTTTACACGTCATGCATCTTTTAGCCACTTTGACACCACCTTGCCCTGTGTGGACTCTACAGGGAAGTCTAATGGTTTTCAGTTCCTAATGTACTCATCTGGACACAGTTTATCAGGAAATACATCGTTTTTTTTTTTTGCAACAAACTCTTTAGGTAAAAAAAAAAAAAACCTCTCTCCAAAAAACAATCAAAAAAAAGTTTTTTTTTTTTACACATTTAAAAAGCTTCACGATGCTTTGACATCCATTGTTTTCATGTTTACAATCTCTTCTTTCTGTCTAATTTTTCTGAGACAACAAATCTGTGCAAAAAAAAAACAACAAAGCGCTTCCTCGTATTTTTCCATGCCTCAACAGTCATATGGTACTTTTAAAGCACTTCTGCAAGCACTGACAGACCAACGAGCCTGTAACGACGCAGAAAATGGCGTTAAAGATGCAAAGTGGGGGAAAAAAAATCAGGCAAATTAATCCCTTTCAGATTAGTTTGCAATATTAGCATAATTTATGTAAACATGGAGGCCATTACACAGAAGACTCTGCATTGACATTCAAAACACACGACGACTCGACGGGATTATGGTAAATCTAGAGAAATGCCTAACGAGCAACAGCTGTTAATTACAATGAAGTAGAGTGGACTCCATCTTGGCTATGGCTTATTTACAGTGGCATCATCAGTCCGACAGCAGTTTGTCTTTTAAACACGCCACCTTTAAAAGAAACAATTAAAAAAAAAACTATAAAACGTCTAACAGTCAAAAGTAGGTTGGATCAAAGCTGAACAAAGTGGTGCAGGTTCAGGAGGGACGTTGACTCATGGTAAGATGATCCAGATTGACCGTCCGCAGCTCGAATGTGAAACAATCGACAGATTTTTACAACTAAAAGTTTTTAAAAAAAAAAAAAATCAAAGCTGGTCGCGCATATCAGACAATCTGTGGATGTTTTGTAGATACATGCTGTCCTGGTGGGTGTGAAGTGGGGTGACGGTGGGTTGAAAGTCCTCTGCTCACCTTGGAGCAGGGCAGGGCACCAGTTGAAAGGGGGCGGGGCCAGAGCCAAGAGAGAAATGCATTAAAATAGCAGCGAGGAAGAATCCGATCCTCCTCTTCCTCCTCCTCTGTGGCAGTCTCTTTTCGCCCTCACAGCGCTGTGGCCTCCCAGCTGGTGCCTCGCGGGACCTGGCGTCACTTGGTCTCTGTCGCCATCATCAGGGCGGGCACCGCTGAAGGGTGGGGCCGGTTCTGTTCTGTCCCGGGGGCGGGAGAGGACGCTGCAGAAGCCAGACTGCAGGGGGTGACGGGTGCAGGAACACCTGAAGAAAAACAAACAAACAAAAAAAAACAACAAAAAACAAAGAAGAAGACAGTATAACAGCTTCGTTGTAAAAATAAACCTTTAGTCAACAAATAAAATTAATGTTTCTACGTCATTCACTTTGTTTTGATTATAACTGGCTGACTTTATCACCTGCAGCCACTTAGCTAATGCTAGTTCGTATTTTTGAAGGGGTGTTCTGTGGAAAGGGTATGAGCAATAAATATCTTACCTGTTATAGACAGCTTTTTCAACAAACTCATTTAGGAAACAAAAAAGTTGATTTCTGACAGGACTGACAAGCTAACGGATCACTAGATCACAGCTAAGACCAAAGAGGAATGCTGCCATCTTAAAACAGCTCCATTACCCAACATTTTATAAAGATTCAAGTGGACGCTCCTATGGAAACCTTTACATGGTCGTCAATTTGTATTTCTTAATACAAAAAAATTATTTGGTTGATTTTAAGCACAGCTGGTTGTAGCACTTCTGTTGAAGACTGCTTCTTTTCCTGCAGGAATAACAGTGTAACATGAAACTGACAGCAGTATTAGTTTATAATATAGCACTAGCTTAAATTGCTATAAAACTTTGAAGACTGGAGTTTTTTGTGGGAAAAAAAAATAAATAAATAAACAGGAGTCTAATTTAGAATGGGATACATTTTGAGGCATGGTATATTCCCCCAAATAACTATGTAATCCAAATACAACAGCTATGTAAAGATTTATTTTTCACATTTTACATAAACGGCCTTCAATTTTGCCATCTTTGAGTTTTTTTTTTTTTTTTTTTAAAGTCTGCAATAATCCCTTAAGGTTTTGATTTCACTCTAACTAGCCATAAACTCATCAATCCATTCTTAATTAAGACTATTTCTCACACTAAAGCAGTTTAAAGAGCCATCTACAACAGGTAAGATGTTTATTTTTCATAACTTTTACCCCAAATACTAGTTCAGAATATTTGAACTATCCTTTCACTTAGTTGTGTAAACATATGTGTAGCAGAGCCATATTTTCTGTAGATTTATTCTAAATTACGCACTTTGAGTGAAAACAACAAAAAAGGTTGAATCATGTGTTATTGTTGTTATATACCTGGATGACTGAGAAAACAAACTTTGTGACTTTGAGTGAAACTTACAGATTTCTGTTTTAAAATTTAAGATTTTTATCTCAATGAGATGTTTGCTTGGATACATTTAAAACATATTTTATTTTTAACACATCTGACTGCAATTTAAAAAAATCTGGATTATTTAAGTTATAGGTGTCAAACCCAAGAATGTTTAAAGAACAGAAAGTAACCGGACAGATTACTACTTAAATAAAAATTATCTTAAAACATATGTTTTAGCATTGACCTGATAATAAAACCTGCGTAAACAAACTTTGAAGTTGCCATTTTATCCTCAAAGTCGAACAACTAAAACCTAGTTGGACATTTCCAGTGAATGAAAGTAAAATATTTAATAGGTTTCGGGTCGTTATAAGTCAGGGGAACACTTTCTCCATCGCCATGGCAACCCAGACACACAGAGCCAAGAACAGAGACGTGTTGCATCAGAAGAGCTGCATCACTTTGAACAGGATCCAAATTAATCTATTTCTATTCTTCACGTCTCTGACAGCTTTAAATGAGCCGTTCCTGAGTTCTGCCTCTGCTTCATCTTCTCTGCTTCTACTCGGTCCTCGTTTTGGTGCCCCTCACTCACATTCTTTGCGGGGGGCGGCCATGTTGTTGTCTATGGAGGAGTTTTTGCCGCCGGTGCTGTTAGTATTCTGGCTCTGAGCTGTGTGGTTCTGACCCGCCTGGTTCTGGTTCTGGGCTGGCCTCGGCGTCTGACCGGACCTGGGGTTGGAGGCGTCCATGCTGCTGCCCATGCTGCTGCTGAGCTGCAGCCGCCTCATGTGGCGCACCACAGCTGTGGCGTTGAAGGCTTGCTGCAGAGAGACCAGGAAAACAAAATTATAAATACAGGTAGTCCCCGGTTTACGGCCGAGACCCGTTCTAACGGCTCGGCCGTAAACCGATTCAGCCTTAAACCGAAACTGCTCCCCCCTGGCGGCCATAAACGCGGCTTTTCGGCCGTAAACCGAAACCGAAACTAAACGGCGATCGGTAACGTCTTTTTAAACATGTTTTTTCAATGCAAAACAACTTAGAACGGCCGTTTTAATGTGTTTTAATGTGTTTCCAAGCAGTTAGCTAACAAAATACCCTAAAAAAA
>JARVGV010000694.1:20864991-20878899 GCA_031762435.1 Hypsolebias longignatus
CGCTGGAGGGACTATGTTTCTCGGCTGGCCTGGGAACGCCTTGGGATTCCCCTGGAGGAGCTGGTCCAAGTGGCTGGAGAGAGGGAAGTCTGGGCCTCCTTACTTAGGCTGCTACCCCAGCGACCTGACCCCGGATAAGCGGAACAAAATGGATGGATGGATGGATGGATGGATGGATGGATGGATGGATGGACATCCACGGCAGTCCAACGAAGGTTTGATCAGATGTTCACTGACTTGTATTCATCTTTCTCTTCTTCATTTCTCAGTCTTATCAATTCTTAATATTTCTTTTTGAGCTGCTTTATGGTTGGACATTTCTTCAACTCTTCATTTAAACTGTTCCATCCGCACACAGAAACAATAACAGCTTTTAAATTACAGAAACCCCTCACAATGTTATTTCCTTCTCTAACACTGAACAGAATTTAAATACATACCTTCTTTTTCGTCATATTCTTTCAGTGAAGGACCTTTTTTTCCTTACAAGATATGCAAATTTTAATAATTCAAGCTGAAGAAATAATAAATCATTATGATCTCTATAAGTTGCACAATAAATAATTCAAAATGCTTTTCTTTGAAGAATAAAAGGACAATGTTATGTAATATTTAAATGATTTCCCCTGACGTCATCACAGTAGTTTAGATATGATAAAACCAGTGAACAGTAGAGAATATGGAGCAATGGACAATCTAATACCTGCTTTACTTTATTAAACATTAACATAATCTTAAAGAATCTGCTTTTATTCAGCCTTTCAACATCAATTATTTACTGTAGTTAACATTTTTAATTTTATTCAAACTGAGGTTTAACCTATTTGAACACCACTTTAAACTTCCCTTGTTTCCATGTTTTGTCTTTTAAGCTCACATGCGAAGACATTAACAATTCTTAACATGTTTATGGGCAAAACCTTCAACTTTTCAAATAACTCCAATAATTTGGACAGTAGCTATTCAGCTCCTTTAGCTCAGTTTCAGCTTATTTAGCAGATTTCAGTCGTCCAGCTCTCAGACTCATTCAGTAAATGATCAACTCTCTCGTTTAGAATGTGGTCGTGTTGAGTTGATCATTCTTCATGATGTCTGTGTGGAAGAGATGGGGTGTTGGCTCCAGGTGAGTCATACCTCAAGTCAAGTCAAGGTTCTTTATTGTCATTTGCACCACATGTGGTACATGTGGTGGAACAAAATTATGTACCCGGGGTCCCAGTTACATCCAACCTGTCCATACCTGTCGCTGTGCTGAGTAGATGGCTGAGGCTTTGAACAGGAAGGCGTCGTTTGATTGGTTGTTGAAGGAGTAGGTGGCGCTGAGGACGACCTGCTGGAGGCCGGGGTCGTTCTTACTGATGTTACTCAGAGATCCAGGCATGGAGCGGCCATGGTGGCCTGCTGCCAACACCACCTCTACAAGAGAAGAATAAACAGGAAGTGTTGTCTGTCGCTAGCATTCGTTTCAATAAAAGCTTTAGATCAGTTAAAACAGCGAACGATGAACTTCCTGCTTTTGTTCTGGCAGAGGATGACACCATCTGAAACTTCTCCCCCCCCCCACACCCAAAACATATTTTACTGTCTGTAAAACTTTTGTCTTTAAGTTTCTGAATGTAAAATCAGAATCAAGACAGACGATGCACAAACACCAACAAACTGAAAAGATGTGGAACAAACAGTTTTCTGTCAAACAGAAACGACGTCGTCTTCTCACCCAGAGCAGAGAGCAGAGCAGCAAGCAGCAGCATCTTCACCTCCATCTTCCTGTAAGGCGTCAACAGATCTGACCACAGACCAGCTCTGCAACTTCCTCAAGCTGCCCGTTGCTCTAACTCTGACAGGCTTTTTTAAACTTTATTGAACTACTGAACAACATAACAGAACACAAGAACAAAAATGACCATCTCAAATTACAATGTGATCTATGTAAATGTGAAAAATCCTCTGTCATAAGGTCAATATATACAGAGACATGTTAAAATATTCAGCACAAATTTAAGCTGAAGTAGCATTATTGGTTTCAGAGAATTAGCAAATAATGAGAAAAGTCAAATCAAAACTCAGAACTATTTATCTAACATTCTACATAAATAATTTGTTAGAGGGCTACAGTATATTATCTGACCCAGGTGATCAGAGAGCTGTTTATTTTCAAGCACTAATGTAAGTTTTAAGATCTGGAGTTCTTGTGTGAATACAGACCATCTAACTCTGCCGATGATGTCACTTCCTGTCAGTGAAAAGGCTTCCTGTCCACCTGACCTATTAGTTTAGGCTCCACCCCTCACCAGTAACAGGAACCTGCTTCTTCTGAGTAGAGTAACTGTTTTGGGGGTCACCTGCTGGGACTTTGGCTCCGTCCCTTAAGCTGAGCTTCATTTCCTCTCTTTTCTGTTAGATCTGTGTTCCTGGTGACCCTTTAGAAAGTTGATTGATTAATTGATTGATTTTGATGTGTCCTCTGTGTTTGTTCTCTCATCTGTTCACACCTACGCTCAGCTGACTTTTAACTCTGTGTGGTGGTTTCTTTCAACCTGATAATCACCGTTTTGCAGAAAGTGAAACATCGTATCAGTCTGGACTCTTTCCCTTCTTCTTTTTAACCTTTGACCTCCTTCACACTCTTGTGTTTAATCATAAACAAGCTGCTTTTCTAGATTAATAACGGGTTGTTGTTTTTGAGACGTTGTAGCGACAGCCTGAAGGTTCTGTCAGCAGAGGGCATCAGCTCCACAGAATCAACTCAGCAGTTCATCAAGGAGATGATGAAATCATTATTCATATCTGCCTTTGATGATCTCTGAATCACAAAGTCTGAGTGAAGCTGATGAAGTGTTGACATGTAGGTGATGGAGAAGGTCAGACCTGAAGACATGGGATGTGAGGAGAGCGAAGAGCATCTCGATGGTTGTGAAGGTTTGCTTTATGAATCAAAGTGTTCAGCAGTTAAAACTGTTGGACTCATTGGTTGATCTTCCTCCTCATAGACAGGAGGAGGAGGAGGAGGGTCTGCTGCTGCTCTTCACTCTCACATTCATTCCTGTAAAGAAGCTCAGCAGAAGTCTGACAGGATTTATGAAGGAGGTCCAGATTGCTGGTTTTGGGTCTGAATTTTCAGTCGACTTGAAGGAGCAGCTGAGAGGTGCAACATCCAGTCCATCTTTTTCTTCTTACAAACGTGTTCGGTTGTTTTTGTTGAAGTTGAAACCAACAAGGATGCAGTGAGGCAGGAATCAATGTAGGTCACTGCTCCTCCAAGACACTAATCTGCTGCATGTTGACTCATTTTAACTCTGATGAGACATCATCAGCTCAGAGTTCTGAAAGAAAACCGTGTTTTGTTGCAGAGTTACTTTCACAATGATCATCGTAAGACTTGAGATCTTTTTTTTTTTAATTTAACATGAAGTCTGGGAGCAGCCTGTGACCGTTTTCTGACGATCTGGATTAAACCCAACATGAAGTTCGGCAGCCGGCTCTGCACCCTGAACGTTGGCGGTCGCAGGTTTTCCTTCCCGGTCGACCTGATGAAGCGGCTTCCTCTCAGCAGGCTCAGCAAGCTGCATCGATGCGGATCAGAGAGCGAGCTGTTGGAACTCTGTGACGACTACGATCGAGACAGAAATGAATTTTTCTTCGACAGGCACTCTGAGGCCTTCAGCTTCATCATGCTGTATGTCCAACACGGGAAGCTGCGCTTCGTGCCACACATGTGCGAACTGTCCTTCTACAATGAGATGTTGTACTGGGGCCTAGAGAGCTCCGACCTGCAGCCGTGCTGCCAGCGCCGTCTCGATGACTGCCTGTCTGACTGCTTCGTCCACTTCTTCCCAGAGGAGGAGCAGCGGGGCCCAGAGGAACCGCAGAGCCACTGGCTGGAGAGGATGAGGAGGACGTTTGAGGAGCCCACATCCTCACTGCTGGCTCAGATCCTCGCCTCAGTGTCAGTGCTCTTTGTGGTTATCTCCATCGTCATGCTGTGTGCCAGCACCTTGCCAGACTGGAAGACAGCAGAAACCATGGACCAGCACAGGTAGGACTGTCCAGAACAGGGGTCTGCAACCTTTATGATCAAAAAAGCCATTTTACGCTTTCCTTCACTGAATTAGATGTTTCCAGAGCCGCAACCACCTACTCCAACTGTAATTATCAACTGGTGGCCCATGGACCACTTTAAATTTGTTGTAGGAGACTTTTGTGGCCTGTAAAAGTGACAATATAAAACTAAAAATATACTGTATAGTGATTTTTTTTAACATTTATTTTTATTTTTTTAATTTAAGACAAATGAAAAGACCAGATTCTTGTAAAGAGAGGAAAAACATTTTTTTTTATAAAAAAAACAACAACTATGAACTATGTAACCATATATCATTTTTAATTAAATATAGAAATAAAGCAAAAAGTTAACGTATTTGCAAAATAAATTACAGGAAAACAGCTAAAACTAGAAGTTTTTTGTTGTTTGTACAATAAAATTCAGTTTTATGTTAGTTTTGGTCTTGGCTTTAAAGAGCCGCTGCAGAGGGACCAAAGAGCCACATGTGGCTCCAGAGCCGCAGGTTGCAGACCCCTGCTCTAGACACTAACAGCTCAAACAAGATGTCGCTTGAGATTGTGCTAAATGGTACTAGGAAAGTTTAACCAAACAAGCTACAACTTTGCCATTTTACAACATAAGATCTTAGTTTAAAGCTCTGGCAAGAAAAGAAGCAGGCAATGGTCATTTATTGAAGAAATTCTACGGGTTTGATTGTTCGTATTATCGTGCAGCTGGGTATGTTTGTGTGAATGGTAGGCAGGCAGGCTGTGGATCATAAAGGTTTGGGAGGGATGAGGGGGGTATTTTTGCACAGAAGGAAAGAGAAGGGGGAGATGCAGTTGCCGCGGTAACCAGGAATTAGCGGGTTTAAGTGTGTGTTTGTGCGACGGCACTCACCTCCTCAGCACGGCGATCTCGTTCTCGATGCTGCTCTCCTTCCCCTTCAGAGCCTTCTTCGGGATGCACTTCACCGCAAACATCCGAGCGCTCTGCTTCTCCTGTGCCAGCACCACCTCGGAAAACGCCCCTCTGGCAACACAAACAAAAACAGCACTTTTGTTCATCTGGAGTTATGGCAGACATTTTCAGAAGGTTCATTTCACTCTCAGCAACTACCACATGCACATTTAACTCAATATCTGTAAAACTGAGCTATAGATATTTTTATGTTGGATGATGTAGATGCTCTGTGGGAGCCATCTTAAATTGGATTGACTCCAAAAGTTAATCAGATTTAGATGTGTATCCAAAAATAACTTCCTGAAAGTTTCATTAATATCCACTAAGTGTTTCATGAGATATTTTGCTAATAGACAAACCCAGTTGACTTCTATACTTAATGATGTTTAAACTAATATCTTGTGCGACTAGTCGGTGCTTGTTTTTGTTTTTTTTCTGTTGGGAATAAGTCTCAGCTACTACCACACCAGATTTTACGTGAATATCTCTAAAGTTGACTGGTTTGTATCCATTTTTGTGATGGCCAATGTTAATTAGCTGTGGTGGCCATCTTGAATTGGGTTGACGCCAAAACATAATCTGTTGTAGATGCTCATCCAATGATTACTTTCAGAGCGTTTCAATAATATGTGTTTATTGGTCCATGAGACTTTTTGCTAAAAGACGCGCACAGACACGAGCAAAAATGTGACATCATTTTAAGTATAGCTTTCCAAAGCTTTTCATCTGACATTTTATCAATTCAGGTTTTTTGAAAGATAAAAAAACAACAAAAACCTGGTAATAGTTAACATCATTATTATCAGGAGAAATAATTGGGACCTTTAAATTCAGCTCAGTCTTTCAGTTGCTGAATGAAACGGTGTGTGAGTGCATCATGAGGACGGGCAGGATGATGAATGAAGATGAGCCCATCGGTGAGTTAATCTGCCTGATGCGAGCGCTGCTTCCTTTATTTATCTGCTCTCAGGCTTGGCGACATATTGGAGCGAACACGTGTGGCCCCATGTTTTCACTCCTGCTCAACATTACCCAGACCGTCATATATTCAGACTTTATATACCTTGGCTAAAATTAAGACTCCACATTTGTATTTGTCTGAACTTTTAGTCCAGTTAGACCCGTTGTACCTTCAGCTCCTTAGTCAAAGGACTCAGTGTATCCCATACCGTTATCCAAGGAGGGTGCCACGCCCTGCCAACAGAACCGAGCGCCCTGCCTACTGAAACTGAAATGTCCTTCACACAATCCCACTCACCCTTGCATCGACAATTTCCAGTATTGATGTAGTGCTAAGCTAGCGCAATACAGGTGCGCTAGCTAAGAAGCTACAGACGTAGCGCGCCGCTTCTCTCACGCACTTCCTTCTAAAATACTACCAGTCCATCACAGGGACACATAGAGACAAATGAGACAAACAATCATTCATGCGCTCACTCTCACCTAGGGACAATTTAGAGTTACCAATCAGACATGCATGTTTTTGGACTGTGGGAGGAAACTGGAGTACCCGGAGAAAACCCATGCATGCATGGAGAGAACATGAAAACTCCATCCTGAAAGGCCCTGGGCTGGGATTTGAACCAGCGATCTTCTCGCTGAGAGGCAGCAGCCCTACCAACTGCATCACCTGAACTATAGATGGTACTGAAAACATATCAGAAAACTGGTGTCTCACCAAGTCATGACTGATGGGAGACTAATTGGTGACACAAAATTGTGGGTCCATCTCAAAGTCGCCCCCACTTTTCTTCTACCGTACATTTTAGACCTAAACAGTTGTCTTGGACGGTTTCTGTCAGATGAGTAAGAGTCTAACGTGCTCTCAGGACCACAACCAATTTGTGACTATTTGGATAAAATTTGTGCACAATTTTTAAAAATTATTTTCAAAACTCAAGCGTTAGGAACACACGTCTCTGCGACCCATGCGAGGTAAATTGAGAACCCTGCATATTTACAGAATGAATGGCAAAATTATAACCACATTATTGTAGCTGCTTACACAGTGCAGCACTAATGTGAATACAGACAGAACTTTTACTTTGAAAACCAACAATTTAACAATAACTCACTATACATAGTTTAAACAGTAAAAAAAAAACCTAAAAAATTAATTTGCCACTAAAATTACAACAAACATTTACAATGTACAGTTAAATAACAACAATCTTTCTTATTATAATCGCCCCAAATTAAACATATTATAGCTGAACAATAAGAGAATTTTTTTTTTTTTTACAGGCCTGTCCAAGACGGGACATATTACGGAATAGTCTCCTTCTGTCAACTTTCACTTGTCCCGCCCGTAAATTCTGATTTGCTCAAGATAATTTAACAGACTTCATGCACATATGGATCATCACTAGATGGAGAGTCGCATACAATTTTCATCACCCCTTCTCCAAAGTCAAGATCACAAATCAAGGTCAAAGTTATATAAGTTTTTTTTTTTTGTTTGGGCTGTTGTTTTAGATGACTACTTAATTAGATTGATGATGGGCATATAAAGGTGCTGTTGTCTTGTTAAAGATCTCGTTATAATTTAGAACAGACTCGAGAGTAGACACATCTGTGAGGTAAGATGAACCTTGAAATTCTAATACCTGCTTTGTTAAAAAAAAATGGCAAAAGAAGTCAAACTCAAACTAGAGGAATTTGATTTCCTGTGAAAATGCAGTGTGAATGCTTATTGCAGGAGAACAGCTGGAATTGGCATAAAAACATGCTGAAATGTAGCTGAAATGAAAAACTAGTCCAAAGTAGCAGAAGAAAGCAGAAAGAACACATTTTTACTGAATTAGTTTTAAATAAGCAGGAAAGATAATACCAAAATTAGGAAATGGGCTAAAAAAAAGCTCAAATTTGCAAAAAATAGCTGAGAAGTAGCTGAAAAGGAGAGAAAAAAAAAAAAAAGCTTAAGCTACCAGAATTTTTTTTTCATTCAACCTTTATTTATACAGGTTAGTCCCGTTGAGCCTCCGGGACTTATTCACAAGAGAGAAACTGATTTTAACAAATAATGATGACAACAGTAGACAATCATGAAATAAAGCAAGTAAATTGAGAAGAATAAATGAAAGAATGAAGCCGAAAGAGCTGAAATGAGCTCAAAGAATGTGGAAATAGCTGAAAATGCAAAAATGAGCACAAAACAGCTAAATAGTAGATGAAATAGCAGGGACTAAGAAACAAAACTGAAAGGAGTATAACGAGCTGAAATTAGCATAAAGAAGTCAATTAGATTGAGAGTAGCAGAAATTATCACAAAAAAAAAAAAACGGAATTAATCTGAAAACTGCTGAAATTAGCTGAAAATTTGCTAAAGTGTAGCTGAAAAGTTAGAACAAGCTTAAATTAGCAGAAGAAAGCAGAAAGAACGTTTGCCCAAAAAGCAGAAATGCGTGCAAAATAAATAAATGACTAAATAAATAAAATTAAAATAAATTTGTCAGGAAAAAAAGCTGAAATTAGAAAGAAATACACTGCTGAAAATGAGCTAAAAAGGCATACAGAAGCTAAAATTACAGGAAGGAAGTGGATAGAGCACATTTTTGCTGAATTAGGCTGAACAAAGTTGAAATAAGTGCAAAAAATGTAGAATTAGCTGAAAAAGCTTAAATTAGCGTAAAACAGCTAAATAGTAGCTGAAATAGCAAAAAAAAAAAAGGGCAAAACTTAAAGAAAGGAGATGAAAGGAGCAAAACCAGCTGAAAATTGCATAAAAAAGTAAGAAGAAACAAAAATGTAGTTAGCAGAAATAATCTGAAAGGATCACAAAACAGCTGAAAGTAGCTGAAAATTGGTTAAATTTACAAAAGGAAGCTGAAAGAAGCTGAAGCAGAACAAAATGAAAGGAGCAGTTGTAAACACATCAAAAGACTTGAAGGGTGTAAATGAGCTCAATTCACTTTCTATGAGGAAAAAAGTGGCCGAAAAGGCTAAATATTTCAAAAACCACATTTACACCAATACCAAAAGTCGTAGCAAGATTGTGCTGAAAGAGCTGAAAGTTTTGATGCATGATTTGTTGAAACATGCTTGAAAACTGTGGGATGAGAAAGACGCCGAATAACGTACGGAAGAAAAATGGATCACAACAGAGAGTGCTTCATAAACATTCACACGATAAGACGTGTCGGCTGACATCACATCTTGAGGATAACGTAATACATTTAGAAAAGATACAGTCAGTTTTTTAAAAACCCAGTTTACCTCTCTACTGGGGAAATGAAATTCACATCAGGTTGGCTTTTTTCTTTTTTTTTTTAATCTTCCACCACCAAGATTTGGTGTGTACTTGTGTGTACTTGTGTGTGGGTGTGTGTTGTCAGCTTTTCATTCAAGGTGGAAGCAGCTGCTGTGAATGAGCCCTCTAACTGCATCGATACGCGAGTGCTGCCTCGCAGAAAGCCCGGGAGCCATTCAGAGAGAAGCGTGTTTTTACAAGCCGCCCGACAGCCTCGAGGCAGAGCAGTCTTCAAAACGCCAACATGTCGACACTTCGGCGCGCGTAAAAAGGCAAACAGCGTTGCTGCCTTTGCTGCAGTCATCACACCAGCTGTTGTTGCAGGTGACTGTCAGCAAGAAGCTCGTTTACTCCTCATCCCACCACGCTCTGACAAATCTGCAGTCATACTGGCTGTTTGCTGACGGTCACTGAGGTGGACCATCTGGAAAGCGATAGATCATTGATCGACTCACAGCCGACACTTGTTTTTGACTGATAATGGCTGTTAGGGGTTCTGGTGACGACAAAGCCGGGAGGAACAAGTGACCCGTGCAGCTTGTGTTGCTTCATTCAGTTTATGCTGGAAGCTTTTCATTCATTCCCCTCAGACAGATCCGTGAATGGGCGGCCACGGTAATTTGTAGACTTTCATATTTGTGGTATTACTCATCACAACAGGTACGTTTTTCACCTGCGGTGACTTCTGTGGGTTGTTTTCATCTAACATTCGAGTCAAAAAGGACGCAACAATATCAGATCAACGCTCTTCACAGCTTATTTTTTATAATTTATGCTTGGAATTTTGTTATGTTTGTTAATTTGTCATTTACTGCGTCACATTTATTTTAGGCAAAAACTTGTAAACAGATATGTCACATAGCTTAAATGACCAACAATGTAAAAACAATAAAATAACTTTGAAAGAACACTGTACAGTATATACAAAATAAGAACCAAGATCCTGTTTGGCCATAATGCACAGCACCACACATGTAATGAGGGAATATTTACTATTAAAAGTGTTGCAGATGTCCACAAAGATTTGGACTTTATTTAGAATTGTCAAAAATCTATTTTGTTCAAGTTAATCACTTTAACAAGCAGTACACTGATGCCCCCCGTCGCTGAAGTATTTGAACAGTGAATGCTTGTAGTTTTCAAGATGAGTGTTTCTCTGGACTGGAATTAAACAAGAAACGCAAGTAAACCTTAATGATCCTGGAGAAAGATATTCAAGTGGATAGGAGTTACACTGTAGAAGTAGTTGGTATTTTTTATGTCCGAGGCAGCGCAGAGTGATGAATACTACAAGTTGCAGTGGTGGAACCAGGGGGTGGCTAACGGTGGCTTTGATCGCCATAGATTAATAATAATAATGTGTTATGTGTTCTCATCATTGTATGTTCCCATACAATGGTGAAATTGGCTCTCTGCATTTAACCCATCCACCCCTAGGTAGAGCAGTGGGCAGCTATTGAAAGCACCCAGGGAGCAATTGGGGACAAGGTGTGACGCTCAGAGAAACCACGAGATGTGCAATGACTGGAGATCGAACCTGGGCCTTTTGGGTCCCGAGTCGGCTGCCCTGCCTCTACCCCACTGCTCATCCAAAGTATACTTTTAAGCAATATAAAAACCACACAGCATGGTTTCCTCAAATGAGTGTGGTGGCTGGTTTACATATAAATGGTGAAGGCCATTTTGGATTTTGACCTGGCAACCCAATTTTCTAAAGGAAACTTTCTTATGCGTGGATGTAGCCACACACCAAACTGGAAGTTGGTACCTCACTTGTTAAGTTATCTAGCTCACCACATTCACAGACAGGTGGATCCCCCTTTTCGCTATGCAACAGGGGACAAAAAGATAGTCTAGTCGTCTTTGCAGTGATGTTCCTTTAGACGCTGAACAGCTGGTAGCTGTGACACAGTCATAGAAGATAAATGGAGAATGGAAAAAGAGGAAAAATGTAATTTTCTAGGCTAAACTAATGGCTAGCTAAACTAATGGCTAGCCCAACACATCCCCAATTATTTTAGACTTATAGCACAAACTTTTCTTAAACTTGACTTGTCAGTGTGAAAGAATGCTACATAAACTAGTAGCAAACATTTTGCATGGAACTGTTTGTTTAGTTGTTTTGTTTCTACACTGTTCTACATGTTAGATGGGTTTTTAATATGACTTCAGTGTCGCCTCAGTCGTAGGGTGGCAGCCTGAAACGTCTACAACATTATGTTCTATCCAAGGCAAACACACCCCAGCAATAAGCACATAAGTGAAATAAAGTCACAAAAACACTCTGCATCCTCTGCCATGGTTTCCCAATATGCCGTGGACAAGTTGAAGCCACCCTCCACATGTCGGAGCCCTTATATTGAGTCTATTTGGTCAGAGATCCTCTGAATTCTGTAGTCAGCCAACAAGCTCAGAACGGTTTACCATCACGATGTTGGTTTACGTGTTGACATTTTATTGGATATACCGGTATATAGACAGTTCTTTAGTTTTTTTAAAGTAAATACAAATGGTGTGGTTGAAAGGTTTTAAAAAGACTTTGTATGATTCTTGTAAAGGAAACTCATGAATGACGTTGCTGCTTGGCTGCTAAATGGCTGGCAGTCTGCAGAATCACATAATTCAGCTTGACTTGGCTTGGTTGGAACTGCTGCTGATTAGGTCAGATAACTGGTCTAGAAGCAGGATGGACCACCCAATGGAAAGAATCTGAAGATGCACTGAGTCGGGCCGAGTCAAACCCAAGGAACAAGGTCTCATGAGTATGAAGCAAAGGCTGTTATATGCTGATGGTGCCAAGAGGCTACAAATGTATCAGTTAACTTTTGAACCAACTGGACCGACCAGTGTTGCCAACTCCTCAGTAAAGAAAGCAACTACTGGCTGTCTTGAAAAAAAAACAAGGAGTGAACATCTCCTCTGGCTGTAGCTGGAAGGGAGTGTTGCACAAGAACTGAGCTGCCTGAGGGAACCTGGAGACTGGGGTGGGACCCACGGCAGCACCTGCCGCTCATTGAGAAGAGTAAAAACAATACATGCTTTCACAACAGCCTCCAATGCCACTAGAGAATAGTTGACTGATTTGTCACTAGTTGCCGTTTTGGAAAAAGTACACAACAAGCCTGTGTGGGATCACAGTCATAAAACCAGATGTCCTCTTTCCCACATTTACAAGCTATGCATACATGACTCTGCTGCTCCCTCGAGTTGATCCAGCTTTTGTTGCTTCTGTACAGTCTACACATGCTAATGTTCAATGAAGCCTGATCAGGTTTTAAAATGGATTACATATCCTTTAAGTCTGAATGTTGGAAGGATCAGAATACAAATAAAGCTGAACAAAAGATTGAAAGGAATTGTGAGCAATCTGATGTGGTATCCAGGCCCATACAAACACCTTTACCACTTCAGCAGGGACATGGGGTGACTCACTTTACGTTACGTCAACCCTCGTTTCACTCGCAACACAAACACACATGCTGAAGAACCAGTGGTGTCCGTCCGATTGAAAGGAACTTTAACATCTGGCAGATGATTTCAAAGATTTGTGCTGATGTGTTTGACCGACAGGAAGTCCCTGCTTGTCGTAGCCCGCCACAGCAATGGCTGCGTTTCCTCTTGTAATTGTGTCAGTCAGGCTCCACCGCCAAGAAAGAAATGTTATTGGCAGCAGCTGAGCGCTTCTTGATCAGAGAGAAATGGTCTATCTCGAAAGAGGCAGAGATGGAGGTGGAAAGACGAGGATTCATTCAACCTTTTATTTAGGCAGGTTAATCTCATTGAGCCTCGAGGACTCATTTACGAGAGAGACCTGGCTACAAACAAAGAATGATGACAACAGCGACAGTAGATTTAGGATAGGCCGACAAGGTGACAGCAACACATTTAACGCTCAGACTGACAGCAGCCATTGGTACTTTTCAACATTCGAGGTCGAGCTGAACATCTTCTCATCAAAACTAAATAAATTCCATTTGACAGAGCGTTTCCAGCTGCAGCAGCAGACTTCTGCGGAGAGAAAGGTTTCAGCTGTTCCACAGAGCACATGCAAACATTTGGGCTCTGTGTCGATAAGAGCTTCTTTCTTGGAGCCCCAGGGGAAAAAAAAAATAAAAATCCCATTCTGATACATCCAGAACAGAGGAAGATGAACGCAGATCAGAGTTCAGTGCAGTGGCGACTGACGTGTGATCAAAACGATGGCAGAGATCATACTGATGCTTCAACCTGCTCATGTTTTCATTAGCACCCAGTTTAAAAGTACAACAAATGGATTTAATTCATTTGTTTTAGGGATGCACAATATGGGATTTTTGGCCGATATCTGATATGTCAATATGTAAAAAAAAATTTGGCCAATAACAGATATCATTACGATATATAATTGTTCCTAGACCTACTTACAGAGACTACATACTGTAGCTTTCTCTGCTGTGGAATTAAACTACTACAGTATTCTGCATAGTCTTTGTCAGTTTGACCTGCTACCAAATGCGGATGCCAAAAAGGGCTGAAAATGATGCAACACTTCAACTTGAATTATGTTTAATGTCAAATTTAGTCATGACATTTACTCTAACACAATGACAACACTCGATAAGTCATACAAAAAAGTGCCTTATATATAAGTTCACACACACACTATATATAGAGT
>JARVGV010000694.1:20969758-20981045 GCA_031762435.1 Hypsolebias longignatus
GAGCTTTGCGCGTACAGGCTACGCCGTACTACGCCGTACATACGCGGCGTATGTACGGCGTAGTACGGCGTACAGCCGTACGCAGAGCTATACTGGGACCTTTAGTCTTTTCGAGCTTTATCTCATTATCATTCGGTACCTGACGAGGGTTTTATTTGCTTTAAAAAGTTTTTTGTTTTTTGGCAGCTTGCAGTGCAGCCATCTTTCCCCCCTCTGAACATTTTAGTCACCGCAATTTAAATCAGCGCTCGGCGTTAAAGGAAATGAGTGCGTAAAAGACGAGAGCAGCGCGTCCCAGTGGCTCTCTGACCTCTCACCCCTCGTCCCTCCATTCGAGGTTTGTTAATGAGGCTCTTCAGGCTTTTTCTAAGCCCATTATCCTCTCTGTTTGTAGCCGTTTCAGCTCAAGAACACAGCATCACTGGAAACCTCAGATTATATGCCTTGGCTGATACTACACATAAATTAATTGTAAATAAGAGGTTATTTTCAAACTTTGGATATGCTTTCACTGATTGTTTACCATTAGAAAATGTCTCCTTTTTGATAAAAGGTGAAAGATCTTGACACACTTGTGATGTGGCACTTTACATTTGTGTGAAAGAACGGGAGGAACTGCATATGTTAGCTGTCAGATCAGAGGAAGTGTTATATGCTTGTATAATTAGCAGCAGGGTTAGACTGGGACATGATGGGTCATTTTTGTCAGGAGCGTCCCCGTTTTTCTGGAGCACTGCTTTTAAAGCACACCAATCATCCCTTCTGTCTGTGTTTCTGACCATTTTAAGTCTTGATTGACAGATTGACCATCCTCTGATTCCCAAAGTGAACATGAATATAATTGTAGAGCAACTATTCATGTTCTCTGTTCTTGACTAAAGCCTCCATCCAGATATATTTCATGCTTATTTTTTCTACACTGCTAGTAGTTTTTTTTTTTTTCTTTCTCGCACCAATTGGGTCAGCTGTTTGGTATTTAGCAGAATGACCTGATTGTCAGCAAGGTCGCCAACAGCCCACATATGACTCCAGCATGAGTCACTATGCTGTGATGTAGTTCAACAGTGTTTAACTACATCTAAATCACAGTATTCATCTATTTCAAGGAAGCAGATGATATGAGTTTGTTTGTTTCCTCACAGACAGCAGACATAAATATGATATTAAAAGCAGCAGCTGTGAAAGTTTCAGAGAAAATCAGTGAACGTTTAAAGTTTTCTTAAATAACTAGAAGTAATGTGCACATCTAGAGCAGAACGTGAAGGCGTCCCGCTCTGCCTGCAACAAGTTCAGGTTGTGGGTGTGTGTGGAGAGTTGTGTGTTCAGACTTGAAGTCGGCTTTCAGTCATTGTTACTCGCAAGCAGCGATGCGCGGTGTTTACTTCTCCTGTGCCCCACCTTAAACTGGCCTCAGCCCAGGTGTGTGCGTTTGTGTGTGTGTGTACGGTGAATTACTGAACTGGAGGTAGAGCAAATATATACTGTATATGTTTTGTTATTAACTGGAGGTCTGCAGATCATCTGCTTTTTATGACTATTAAGTCGAGTGTATGTAATACCATGAACTCTGAGTGATGTGAAAATATGTAAACACTAAAAAGAAGCTAGCTTAAGCAGAAGAACAGTAGAGACACACGCACGTTTCTTTGTTAAAAGATAGTTGCTGGTTCATGTTGGCTTGTTTCTCTCTGTCTTATGTTTTCCGTCTGTTTCGTTTTTATTTTTTTGCTTTTATTCTCTGGTTGATTCTCTGTTGAGTCTCTGGAGCTCTGTGGGGGATTGTTTCTATCTGCCAGCTCCTCTCCCCCCCCAGGATGCTCCTCTCTCAGGTTATGGAGTCACAGACGAGGCCCTCCAGGCAGGAGCCTCTCCAGACTAATTCACATCAAGCAAAAAGACTAGCTTCACTGTATCCTGTTCTTTTGTTGTTGTTTTATATAAGCTGCACAAAATAAAAAAAAATCTATTATAAGTTTGTTTGGAATACTGTATAAATAGAAAAAAAAATCTCAAGGAGTTTCTAGCTTTATTACTGGAGCAAATATGTTTATTTGAGCTTTTTCAACGTTCCACAGTTGCTGTGTTATTTATAGGGTGAATAGGTTTGAATCAGCGGCGGTTCTTTAACAGCAGAATGCATTAAGCTTGGTGTTCTTTCTGAAGCCCTCAGGAAACAGTCATTAAATACAGAGATCTGTTCTCTCTCGGCTGCTGGGATGGAGTGGCAGCGCTCGCTTTATTGAACAAGTGAAAACACATGCATCTCTATATTAGTCCGAAGAGCTGCCGTATTCAGGAAGTTAAAGTGATGAACAAGGAGCTTTTTTTTCTTTCTCAAAGCATACTGAACATCTGACTTTCCTTCTTGAGTAAGGTGAGTAAGTTCTCAGTGTTTTAGGTCACTCTTGTTAGGCCTCCATTTTTAATTTTCATCCCATCAAGGCCAAAATCGAGTGAAAATAGTGTTTTATTGGAAGCACTGCTGCTGTTGGGCTAGATACTTTAAATGGCTATTCATCTGTGACACAGTTAGTGAATTGATGTCTCCTCTGCTCTCAGGATGAGTCCTGTTGTCATGGTTACATTGAGTAGCATCATACAAAGTTAGGATAAAGTATTGATCTTCAATTTCATCCGTGCGTGATGCAGCTACTTCACATGACTCCATTATGTTGTCAATGTGATTAGCTTCTGGACACTGCTGATCGGGATTCACCCAATCCCATTATTTCCTCCCCAGTGCTCAAACTCTCTCCAGTTTCAAATCTGCCAGCATTAATGTGTCATGCTGCTGGTTTTGAATGGCCCCATGCACCATTACAGCTAACTAACGAGTGACTAATGTGGTTTAATCTGTTACACTCTCTGCTTTAAGCACGCATTAGATGGAGAGACCCATACAGAATTAAGTGTGCCAAATTAATTGTTTCAGCTTTTACATGCCTCAAACAGAAAGCCTTTCAATAACAATGATAAAAATGATTTGTTTTCTGGTCTGCAGGCAAAATGTAAACCTCATCTATGGTCTGCATATTATTTAAATGCAGTAAATCATTAAAAACAAATTAAAAAGTTGCATTAGGCAGCCTGGTGTGCCACACTGATGTGTATGGGAGGTTCATTTCTGTTTTGTTTGCAAAATATCTCATAAACAACTGGATGTATTTTTACAGAACTCTCAAAAAACCCAAATCAAGATGGCCGACACAGCTAATTGACCACAGGAAATGCAAAGATGGCGATAACTGTTAGTTTTATAAACACTGAGCTAAAATTTGGTGTTGTCGTTGGGGGGGGGGGTGGTAAAATCTGTTTTCGATGCTTCGTTTTGCAGACGTGGAATAATCTGAATCGGTTTTTAAATGTCAGAATCAGATATGCAGCTGCAAGTGAATTAATTATAAGCATACATATGTCTTGCTTCAATACGATGTAAAATAATGCAAAGTTTAAAACTGTTGCACATGAAAAGACTTGCTCTAAGTTACTGTTGCAGCTTTGACCTTCCACTGTACTTTCCTGTGATTTATACATTTTCCATAAGAGCGTGACATCTTGTCAGGTCATTCATATTTATAACGGAGTGAAATGTCATCACAAGCAGCCGCCTCCTGTGTGACCTTTGACACTGATGAATAACATTGATGTTCAGTGTTTATCTGGCTTTAAACTGTCCATAAATTATTTTGATTGTAAAACAAGTAAAATCGATCAGTTTGATCCAGCAAACAGCTGCTAATTGTTTTTTTTTTTTTTTTTTGCAAAATGCTGCGTCTTGTATGTTTCAAAGTAATGCTGTTTAACGAGGAGGGTGTTATGTTGTTCATGAGGGATGTCTTGTTTTGGATTTGGCTCACGTTGGTGGAAAACGGACGGATGGATTGGCGACAGGAATAAATAGCTCGCCGTGTGGGGAGCGACAAAAGAAAAGCTGTCCCTCGGCGATTTCCTGTTTTCCTGCCAGGCTGCCGTCGTCTCTCCTGCAGCAAGGTCCCCACTCGAAGCCGCATCAGATGAGCTGGCTTAGACCGAGCTTCGTCTCTGGTTTCTACCTTTTCTATTTGAATACAGCAAACCAATGCAAACTTCTCCCCAGCCCTCAGTCTGACACTGTTCCTGCTCCAGCTTGCATTTTTTATGAGTTAAAGCTTCAAATGATGACTTTCTTCAGTATGAGCCACCCGAAGGAGCAGTTTTTTTTTTTAAAGATTAAAAGATCAAGACAGCAAGACACTTTGTTGTTTTAGGTTGATGTATTATTTAAGTTTCTGGATGGACTGAAATGCAATAAAAATGTTAGAAACGGCTGCAGCGCTCAGAAAATGAGTCCTTCAAATGAAATCATCCCTGACATCCTTCAGATGGTTGCTATGAGACCCTCTGAGTCTTCTGTTGCATCTCAGGCGCTTTGACTTTAATATTTGAGTTTGTTTGCTTCTTACTAATCTAACAATTGTTTCAAACATTCACCTCCAAGTAGAGAAGAGAAACTTTAATGGTCTCTTAAGGGCTTTTCTCATCCCTCGCTTCTTAAACGTGGTCGGGTCAGACCAGAGAGGGTATATAATCCCTCCAAGTTCTAGATCTGTCCAGAGTTCTCTGCCAAGTGGTACGTGCCTGAAAAGCCTTCGAAAGGAGGTGCCCAGACCACCTCAACTGACTCCTTTTGATGTGAAGGAGCAGCGGCTCTGCTTCGCGCTCTCCTCGGATGGCGGAGCTCCTCACCGTACAAAAAAAACAAACAAAAAAAAAAAAAAAAACTGCAGCTTCTTGTATTGTGATTTTTTTTCTTTTGATCATGATCAAAACGTAATATGGGTGAGGGTTGGATGTATAGACAGACCAGGAAATTGAGAGCTTTGCCTTTTGCCTCAGCTCCTTCTTCACCACAACTGACTGAAGCAACATACCCATTACTTAGGATGATGCTCTGATCCGTCCATTGGATCAAATAATCACTTGGATATATTCTGTAATCTCAGGGGGTTCATTTTGTGTGTAAACTTGTAATTTTTAGCTGGATAAAGTGAAACGGAACAGAGCTGATGCGCTTTAAAGCCTTCAATGTAGATGATAATTCCACAAAGATTCCAGATTTAAAGACAAAAAGCAGCTTCTGTCGATGCTACAACGTCATGGCTTTGCATTTCTTGTTAGCCTCTTCATTTAGGAGCTTCCTGCTGTAGAACAAGCTGATTTATAACAGTTACTTTTATGTGCAGTCTTTGTTTTCTTGGAGGAAATAATTTATCTCACAATCCGCTACAGTCTCATGTTTGAATATATTTGTAGACATATTGCCCAGGCTAGAACAAGTCGCATATATATTCCCTTTTAATTTCCCTGTGGAGCCATGCCCTTGTGTGTTTTGGCTCCATGTCCACCCATCTGCATAATTCTGTAAATGCCCTGAGTGCAGACAGAGGTCAGAGGACGATACGTGACCAGATATGTGCTCTGTAAAACAGGCGCGCGTGTCCTTTCAGACATATGGCCGCTGCGTGGCCTCAGACCTACTTTTAGTGCCGAGTGCGACGCACCCACAGCAGAGGATTTGCAAACAAAGTGTCGCGGCTGTTTGAGGGCGAGAGGCAGCGATGGAGGGGGAGAAAATAGAAAGTTAATGACGTTTTCTTACAGTGCTCTCCATCTGAAACTGAATATGCTTTTCTGTTTTTATCATCATTATTCCACTCAGTAGTTTTTATGGAGGTTAGCTCTAAATTCTGCTACGACACTGCATCATTAGAAACATGCTGGCAGTACGGAGCAGAAAGGCGACCAAAACACGTCATTTTGGGGCAATTTTAATGGTTTGCACAAAGATTTGATGATTAGACTTAACAATATTTTTAAGTTTAGCTGCCAATCATCACCATTTGCTCAGATTGTATTAATGCAGCGTATTTTAAAAACACTAAAAAGAAGGTCTGTTGTGATAAACAATAAATCGATTAATCGCATGATAAATGAAAATTATCAACCTCATTTTCATTTATCAGCTTTATCGTTTTTTTCGTGTCTCTCTTTCTATTGAAGACACTGGATGACAAAAGGCTCAATTCAGGTGTTCTTTACTGACCCCTCCCTTTCTCTTTTCTCTTTAAAATCCATTTCAACCGTCCAAAATCATGTTTTTGGATCATTAAAAGCAGCTAAGCTGAGAAGCTAAGCTACGAGCTAAGCTAACAGGCTGACCTCGAAATAAACCTCTTTCTTGTCGAAGCGCCAAAATTCACAGTTGAAACTCGTGCCTTCATCTAAAAAAATTGTTTTTCTCTGCAAAAAGAAGCTGAGAACTTGTTTACTGATTGTTTTATTTAAAGCTTTGTGTGAAAAACGCTATGCTAAAGAGCTCAAACCACACCGAGCGTCCGCCATGTTGAGAACCGAAGAGAGACAGCCCATGTCACGTCAAGGGGCCTCCCTCCTATTTTTCTTAAAGAGACACTGCTCGCTCTCTCACTATCCATCCTTTGGTTCAGACTTGCACTGCTGTCTGATGGTCAAAAAAGGTACTACACACAATGCAAATTAACCAACATTTCTTCTTAAATTGGACAATAATTACTAGTTATTGTGTAATTTCAAACAATATTATCATTTATCGCAATAATTCCTGAGACAATTAATCGCCCAGCAAAATTTGTTATTGTGACAGGCCTACTAAAAACACTGTAATTCTTTGGAGTGTGGCTAATTTAGGCATGTATTTATTGGACATGTGGCTGAGCATTAAAAAAAAAAAAACTCAGATTAAAATGAAATAAATTAGGATTTTTAAATGTATATCTTACGTTATAGTGAGGAAAAACATTTACAAATCCATTTGAACTGAACGTTCAGAGAAACAACAAAAACAAAGCAGTCAGTTAATTGACCAGATGTCACGCATTGAATGACTCTCAGCTACTACCACATCCACATCTGTCAACTTGCGCTGTTCTGAAGTCACGTCCTGTGTTTTGCCGCACGAGCTCTGAGTGCGTGGAGAGCCTCGTCTTTGTGCCGATAAGAAGATGCTGCGTTTGTGTTCTGCTGCTGTGGCTCTGTTATTTGCTGTGAGTTATGGTGGATGCTGACTCTGCACAATCTGCACAGCCACAGTGCTGTGCTCTGCTCCTCTATCTGTGGGGGACCAGAAGAGTAAAAGCACAAAAGACGTGCCTCCATGGATGTTAGCAGCTTGCTTTGTGTGCTAGTTGCTTCTGTGGTAATTAGGTGTCCTGATATTTTTACTTGTATCGGTTTTACTCCATGAAGAAAATGAGAAGCAGTGTAGACCGTTTGTTAGGAGCCTCGGGCCTTTTCTCTGGTTCCCTGTAGCCTGAATCCCCTCAAGCCTTTACTGTAGGTGTTTTGGATAATTTTCTTTATTCATTCAGATTTCCTGTCTTTCCTGACGGTCTTGTTGTGTGACTCACAGCAAGATGAAAGAAGTGTTTCTGTAAGAACACAAATCACATGTTGTCACCCACAGGATTATTCTCTGATTTGGACTAAAATCTTGAGCAGACTGGAGCTGGAGTGTCTTCATCTACAAAATACACACTCTGCTGTGATTGGTTTTCACGCTCGGTGCGCTCTAAAGAGACAACATTTTCTCTATACCTTCAATGAGTCTCGTGACTTTTTAGTATTTTTCAGACATTTAATGTTTGTGCTTCGACTTTTCGGGAAGTTGTTGCCAGTTTTGTTGGTCTATTAATGAAATGAAATATGTTTAAATTACACAAGTAAAAAGATTTTATGGAAACATATTTTCTTTAGAGGTTGATCATTAAAGTTATAACTCTTTCAGTAACAAGGTTTACTTTATTTAGATTTAATGTATCTGTTTCATATCCTGACATGGGGCCAACATATTAAAAGGTGCATTTACTCAGAAAAGTTTGTTGGATTTTTTTTATTTTTTTTTTTACCTGGATTATTGCGCATGAACTTTGATGTTTTGAACCACTTTGGCTATAGCTGCTTCAGAGGAGTTAGCGGGGGAGAGGATGGGCCCCAGAAACCATCTTATCACCATCAAACTGTTTGGTCCACCATGTGAATGTGCTGCTCGTGGGACTGAGTTTGCTGATGGATGAAGGACGAAACGTCTCAACAAAAAAAGAAACCATCCAGATGACCTGATTCAACTTTGTTGGATTACCCAGAAAGGGTCTAAAAATGTGTTTTAATCCAAAACAGACTTATTTATACTCAACTTCTGTCTTAAAGAAACTCAACAAATGAGAAATAATTGTTCAGCTCTTACCTCCAGCAGCTTGTACTTACACTTTTATAGTATTTGAATATTTGAAATAGTCTGATTATGAGTTTTCACAAATCAAAATGGCGACTTGACATAACTTACCATGAAGAATTTATTTTAAGTGTGACGAGAAGTCATCGACATGAAGAACGGTTTAGCACATTTATGCTTATTTGGATTAAAAAGGATTTTGATGATGAAATGTAAAATGAATATAACCACACATCACTGTGTTTGCAGGCGGAGCGCAGCGGCTGCGACGCCAACGTCCTCAGCATCCCGGTGCCCATTCGCCGCGGCGGCTCCGAGTCCAACTTAGACGTCGTGGACAGCGTCGGCCGTGACGGCATCGGCGTTGATTTCACTAAAGGAGCGCTGGGCATCGACGTCCTGCAACAGAAGATCCTCAAGGTCAAAAGATCAAAACTATAAGTGAACGAGTCAAAAACGTAAAGAAAGTTGAAGCATCCGATTGACACGGACCTAACTGTGGTTTTTAAAGTGACGTTTAGTTTATTGATGGTTGCTTTGAGTTGATCTAACCTGCATTTATGCCAACTCAGATTTGTGTAGTTTTTTTAAATTGTATACACAAGTTTGTGTTTACACTCACTGTTTGTTAGGGAATTGCAGCTAAACACATTTCTGTTTGCAACAGTTTGAAGATGACAAGTAAGAGATTTAGTCTTTAAAGGTCAAGTTTATTAATACGTCTCCTTGTGTGTTTTTTTTTTTTTTGGTGTGACTGTAGGTGACGGAGCAGATTAAGGTGGAGCAGGAAGTGCGGGACCAGAACGTCGCAGAGTACCTGAAGCTGGTGAACAATGCGGACAAGCAGCAGATGTCCCGGGTGCGTCAGGTGTTTGAGAAGAAGAACCAGAAGTCTGCGCACACCATCGCCCGGCTGCAGCGGAAGCTGGAGCAGTACCACCGGCGCATGAAGGACAGCGAGACCAACGGCAAACCCAGCCACAAAGATGGCTGCGGCAAGGAACCTGGGACTCGCAGCAAAGAGGGCAGCCTGCAGGACATGAGGGGCGCCGGGCGACACCCGGCGATGGATAAAGTTAAAACCATCGGACCCGGCGTGTCTCTCTCGCCGCCGTTTTTCTTCAACAAGCCGCGCGAGTTTGCCAACCTCATCAGGAACAAGTTTGGGAGCGCGGACAACATCGCTCACCTGAAGAACTCCATGGAGACGGGCTCGGGCCTGCACGCGGAGGGTACGCCGAGGGGTCTGAGCGGCAGCGCCACAACCGTAGCCAAAACGCCCAAGTACCAGAGCGATGACGAGTGCTCTACAGGGACGTCCGCGTCAGCCGACTCCAACGGGAACCCGGCGGCAGAGACTGGGTCTAGAGGACCCGGGAGGTCGGAGTCCAACGGGCGCCTGGTGGAAGTGCTGGACATGGTGCAGGAGATCAGGGAGGCTCAGACTCAGCTGGCAGAGGACATCGAGACGATGAACTCGCAGTTCAAAAGAGACTACAGCTACTTTACGCAAGTGATGCAGGAGGAGCGATACAGGTGAATGTGCTGGATCATAACTGAACCCATCCAACAGATCCTCTTTATGCATGAGGGTTATTTGGGTTTTTGCACACCAAAAGTAAAAGCTAGAACTTGAGCTCTTATCAGCGTGTTACTAAGTCAAGCAGTTGTTTTCAGCTGCTTCACCTGCATCAGCTGATTAAGCGCTGCATGATTTTGCTCGCACCCACACACACATCTTAATGGTGTGTTGTTTCTGCTTCTATCCCTGCTGCTTGGCCTGTGTGTGTGGGTGTGTGTGTCTGACAGGTACGAGCGCTTGGAGGACCAGCTAAACGACTTGACAGAGCTGCACCAGAACGAGACCAGTAACCTGAAGCAGGAACTGGCCAGTATTGAGGAGAAGGTGGCCTACCAGGCCTACGAGAGGGCCAGAGATATCCAGGTAATCACAGCTGCTGGATGAAGTGCACGTCTTTGTAACTGGGTTTGTTTTAGGCTAAAACTGAAAATGAACAAGACTTAACACTTTTTATTCCAGATTGATTGTGTCTTATACATTGGATTAAGGAATTATTTAACTTGTTTCAAATAATGGAAAGTGCACAGTCTGACAGGTGTTTTAGGTTCAGGAAGTTGGATTTTGGATAATTAATAAAGATATCTTATCCCTTTTTCTGCCTTTATGAGAACAAAAATAATAATTCTGCAGGTTTACTGCCAGAGTTATGAAATTACAACAGTTTACATTTTTCCACTATCTGTATTTGTATTATCACATTTAGAAGGCAGCTAGCAGTAGGAAAGTTCTTCTCTAAAGGCTGTTTTTTTTTTTAATATAGTTTTTAAAATTACATCTTGAGAAATGTTTGTTGATGCTGCTCAGACCCTCTGGTATACATTTTATTTCAAGGAAAATAAACAAGAAAATACATTTTACGTTGAAAGTTTCTGAAAATTAGAGCTACAAATCTATTTCTTAAGGTTTTACGTCACGGCAGAACCTATAACTGCATGTTGGTGGTCCAGATGGATCTAAACTCTCTGCAGCGCCTAGAGTTGGATTCATCTGGTTTATTTGTCTGAACTGGAGTTTTAAAAAGACTACCGGTGGTTTGCATATCTCTTACGTCAGATAAAAATACATAAAAAACTGTGGAGTTTTTCTGGGTGATAGAATCTGTTGGATGTGCTGGTACATCTTTATGACAGTCATCTTTATAAAATTATTTATTTGAAAGCCCCAGGATTTTATTATGTAAATAGACAGGAGGCTCCCTTTGTAAATACTTTGTGTCTACCTGATGCATCAGTTGGTTGTTCTGATTGATGTCTTTTGACAGGATTATCTTTTCAGGATTATTATTACAGTACTCTTCAGAGAAGAAGTAGTGCTTAGTGTATTTTTAGTTGATGTTTTTCTTAGTTCACATCTTAGATCTTAGTAATGTTTTATTTTGCTTTTTATTGTTAGATGTAACTGGGACCCTGTGTACATAATTTCGTTTCATCACATGTACCACATGTGGTGCAAATGAC
>JARVGV010000694.1:20981145-20991489 GCA_031762435.1 Hypsolebias longignatus
CTGTCCATTTTTAAAACCCGTCTGAAAACCCATCTCTACTCATTGGCCTTCAACCCAACTGAGACTTGATTTTACTTAATTTTTATTGGTATTGATTTTATCTGTTTAACTTGTTGTTTTATTGTATTTTAAAATGAGTTTTTAGTTCACTGTGTGGTTAGATTTGTTGCTCTGTTTTTATGCTTTCTTTTATCCTGTATGTAATGTTCAGCACTTTGTTTCAGCTGTGACTGTGTTAAAGCGCTTTATAAATAAAGCTGCTGCTGCTGCTGCTGCTGATGAACAATACGCTTGGCCGCAACTGTTGGGAACCAGTTGGAGACACAAAATTGTTTGAATACGCTTAAATTTTCCACTTGGAGTGACACTGAATTGACACATTTGATAATGTCGCACAAACTCCAAGCATAATTTGGGCCAAATTTGCTGGGAGCATGTATTGCACTTCTGTTGCAAGACATTCTCACAACAAAACTATTAAACTTTGACAAATTTCTGACACTTGTGGCTGCCACTAGACAGGTCCAAGAATGAATAATAAAAATAAAGAAATATGGAAGTGGTGTGACAGCTATATGGGACGGTTGGGAAATCAGGACTATATCAAGCCTCTCTCCAGTCCAGCAATCATTTTGTCATCAAACATAAAAAAATATGGACCCAAGAAGACGTTCAAATGACCAGACTGACATGTCAAAGACTTGCTGCTATTATATAACATTTTTTTTTAATAAAAAGTCAACTGTTTTACAAAGCTTGTTGTACATTTATTCAAATAAAAGCATCAGATAAATTTTGAAATGTCCAATATGCCTAAATATCAAAATAAATGTACTAACCAGTGTACTTTAGTTTTTAAGCACAGTACACCCACTACAAAAATGTAGCCTACACCACTGGGTGAAACCCTCACAGAGTCACCCTTTCTGACTCTAGAAAACTAAAGTGAGAAGAGTTTGGGACACTTGCAACAACTTCGTGACAATTTTAAAAGAAAGTTTGTCATGTGTGCTTTTAACTTGTTCAAATGTTTGGTGATATCAGAGCAAGACAAACTCTTAGATTCATGCAAGAAAGTTTAGAAACCCTTGCACACTTTCAAACTTTTGGGAAACTCTTGTGTTTGTTGTTTGCAATTTGTCTGCAACAGTCTCAGCCCAATGAGATCCAAGCTTTAGCATTAAATTGGTGCCTCAGATCAAATCCTGCTCAAGGGCCCCATAAAACTTAGAACTGGCCCTGCCTAATAATGCAAGAAGAAAGAACTCTATTCAAGATAGTTTAGCTGTGAATATAAGTACCGGTTTTTACTTTCAGGATCTGTCAAAGCAAAGTAAAAAATTCAAAAGATAGCATGTTTAAATACCAAAGGAAAAACACCAGCACTTCTTCCCACTGCTTTGTTTTTTCAGTTTCATTCTGAGCGTGGGTAAAAGTAGTAATTCGGGCCTGGGGGGGCTTGAAATGACAAACTGACCTCCTCTGAAACCATTCATTGTGAAGCCACATCAAAACACACTTGTTCTGCTCCTGCGGGCTGCTGGCGGGTGGGAGGGAGAGCAGATCAAGGGGTCGAGGGTGCGTTTGTCTCAGAAGTTCCATTACCACAGAGACAATGATCTTCCTCCCTCGCAGCTCGGCCTTATCTTTTCCACTTTTCTTTTTTGTGTTCAATCTGTGTTTTTTTTCTTTTTTTTAATACAGTTTCCCTGCTCCGGTTCTGCAGCAGCTGCAGAGATCAGCTCTGGGTCTGCTGGCAGGTTTTATTGCAGATGGAAGAAAAAGTTTGAGCGTGATATTCCAGTGTGGGCGGGAGGAAGAAGGGTGTTATGTATCCTGTCTGGTGCATCGATCAAAATTAAACTTGAAAAAAATGGGAAGTCTGTTTTGAACTGGCAGGAGTTTTATCAGATTTATTTTGATTTGCAAAAGACGGAAGATTTTGTTGTTATTGTCCACCTCCATGAAAGAGGGCGCTCATGTAATTGCCTGTGTGTTGTGTGTCTTTTAGCAAAATATCTCACGAACCACTGGATTTTCCAGACTCTCGGAAAAGAGTTACTAAATGTGCATCTACAGCTGATTAACTTTTAGAACCGACCCAATTTAAAGATGGCCGCCCCACCTAAGTGACATTAACAAACACAAAAATGACAAAAACTAAATTCAACTGAATTTTAAAGATATTGCACAAATATTTGGTAGTAGCTGAGGGTCGTAGCAACACAAGCTCCGAGATTTGATAGATCAAGTTTTTCATTTCAGTCTGCCAATAACGGAGTCAACCCTTTCTGTCTGTTAGCAAAATATCTTTAGAACCATCCTCCGTAATGTGCAACAGCTTCAATCCTCAGGCTATTAAACATCCATAACACACAATTTTATCACCAAAGTTGTATTTAAAAATAAATTTTTACCAATGGTTAAATTACAGTAATGCTACAATAATAACTGAAATCAATCTAAAATTTAAGGTTCAGTGCCACTAAAGGTCCAGTGTTTATCTATGAATCAAATGGAAAAAAAGATTCCTTGAGTTTATGTGCCACAGTTTAAACAAACACGCAATCTGTTGGTGCTCAGAGTACATGTTGGACACAACTCTCAGCTACTACCACACCTAATTTTAGCGTAATATCTGTAAAATTGACCCAGTTATGTGCATTTATGTGTTTGCTGCGGTCTGTTAGATGTGATGGTTATCTTGGATCAAATTGGCTCCAGAATTAAATCAGTTATAGACGTGCATTCAGTAACAATTTTTTGAGCGTTTCATTAAAATACCTTCAGTATTAAGATCTATCCACTGCTCAGTTCATACCATGGGACCAGTCTGGGCTCTCAAACTGAAATGGGAAACTGACTTGGAGGAATCCATATCAGATTCAGTCTGGTGAAATATCATTCAGAACATTTTTTCCTCAATCTGCCTGAGACATGCTCAATTCAAGGTGGTGCACTGGTCCAAAGATGAACTGTCCAAGATCAAAACTGACCTGGACCCTGCATGTAACCACTCCAGCTATGCTCTTACACACATTCTAGACTTGTCCAAAACTGTGGACCTACTGGCAATCTAGTCTTGATACTTCCTCAGGGACATGTACTCATCACCATTCATTTCATTGACTGGAGTGGCCAATGTGGCTTCATCCTTTAGCAAGTATGAGAGGAGTGTGACTGTTTTGACTTTCTTCTAGCCAGGAGACTTATTTTATGCAGATGGAAGGATCCGTATCCCCTGGCATATGAACAATGGACAAGAGAAGTCATGTGTCATGTTCATCTGGAAAATATTAGATGTACTTTGAAAGGATCTGTTGAGAGATTTTGGGACACTTGGCAGCCTTTTGTATCTTCTATTAAAAGTATGTCAAAGCCTGTCTGATGTATCCATGTCTGTGTAGGTGATCATGTATAGGAGGGGTAGGGTGGGAGGGGATTTTGTTGCAAAATAGCAGGCGATAGAAGATTTTGTGGTACAACTTTTACTCCATTTTACTAAAAGCAGAACATGAACACACTATTTTTTCCATTTGTCTTGGGAATACGTTCTAGTCAGCGTAAGTTTGCCAGTGTAGTGCGATTGTTTTTTAATAGATCAATTTCAAATAGCTTTCGTTTTAACGTTTGAAAATGAGAAAGCTGAATGCACCTTCATTGGACAATTTAAAACCGAGCCATGAACGTAGAGGTTCACCTGTCTCATCTTCTTCCCCAGCATGGAGGCGCTGGTGTCGATCACAAACACCACGTTCTTGGGCACAGCAGGCAGTTCTTTGGGGGCAAAGTAGTGAACGAAATGTCCGTTTAGAACCTGGAGACAGAAGACAGGTGCAGCGATGCAGAAGAGTTTGGCAGCAGTGTATAATATTTCATCCACCTGTTAGTCATTCAGCTATTTAGAGCCTATGGATGCTCATGCTCAAACAGTTTCCCAGTTAACTAACTAAACGGGCATTATGATGCAAAATGTCCTGACCTGGATGTCTCCGATACCCATGTCTCTTTGGACATCGTAGCGGACCACGAAGTCTCCCAGAATGCCGCTGGTGGAAATCTTGGCCTGTTGGACGATGTTGGGGCTGAAGCTGATCTTGCGGACGTTGTTTTCGTTCTTGATCACCGTGGTGACGGGAACTTCATGTTTGGCTGGAGCACAAAGACAGGAAATGAGTCAGATTATTATTTTTTTCCTTTTTGGATCGAGAACAAAACACTAGAATAAATAAAGTGTCTGTCACCTTGAGGTAAATTTAACCCCCCTGAAAAAGGATCTCCATTTTTTTGTTGTGTAGACTAGGAGGAAAACAGTTTGACGCAGGCATGAGCTGCATTTCCTAATATTTCTTTGAAGCGTTTATTAATTAAAAAACACCTGTAGCATTTAGCGCCTGAAAGCATGAGTATATTCCTGAACCTGTTAACTTTGGTTCCTTGGGACGGGTTGCAGTGTTAGCAGCACCGTTGCTCTTGCCATTGCGGAGTGGCAGCACCTCCAGGTCCGTGATGGGTGAGTGGTCGACGATGGCGATGTCCAGGCTGAGGCGGCTGACCAGCTGCAGGGGTCTAAGGCTGGTGACATGCTCGTAGCGTCCCAGCCGTCGCTGTAGAAGCTCCTCGTACATCAGTAGGAAAATGGCTCGACTCCTGCCGGGAATGTTCACTGCCATTCTGAACACCTCCACCTCAGGTTCTGGGCTGGAGAGGAGACATTTGACAGCCTCATCAACTAATGTGGTTTGTCTAAAACATAGACATTATTATTTATTAATAAAAACAGTGTTAGGGTTAGGTTAGGGCTATCATTAAGTTAGGGTTAGGTTAGGGATAAAGTTAAGTTAGGGTTAGTTTAGGGATAGGGTTATCATTAGGTTAGGGATAGAGTTAAGTTAGGGTTAGTTTAGGGATAGGGTCAGGTCAGGGATAGGGTTATCATTAGGTCAGGGATAGGGTTAGAGTTAGCATTGTTAGGGATAGTTTATCTTAGGGTTAGGTTAGGGCAGTGCTTCTCAATTGTTTTCTGTTAGGGTTAGGGTTAGAAGACGTAAACATTTTTTGCCCCGTCCCCCAACTCTGCTGCCACTGTAAATAGTATAATTTGTCTGTAAAATTGTTATCAGTAAACCTCTGCATAACACGGTGTCCTTAATAACATTAAATTAAAAAAAAAAATAATATGGAGTAACTTATAACATTGTTTTTTGTCTGTAACAGAAACAACTTAAAGTGCATCAATTTGCCTGAAAATACTTAAATCCTTATTTAAACTGTAAACGTTTTTTGACCATTGGATATTGAAAAATAAAATAAAATATAATCAATAAATAATAATAAATTAAATTTGATCAGCAACATTTTAACTCTGTTATATAAAACACTTGGACCTAAAAAAACAACAACGAATAAAACAGTTTGTGCTGATAAAAAAAAAAATCAAAATAAGTCAGTGTCAACAAGCACACTCATCGATAAAACAACAAATAAATTGTCAACCTGAAAGAGGAAAGAGGGGTCAGGCAACGCTCCTTCTCTGAGTTTACTCCTTGTCGCCTGCATGTTGTGAGTGATGTCCAGAGCATCATAAAAACAGCAGCGGAGGAGTGAGGAGGTGTCAGGAGTTATTTATTGATCGTCTCAGCAGCAGAGGAGAGTGACACGGTTCGTGCACGACTCCCAAAACGACAAGACAGCCATATTTGTTCATAACTTTATTATTAATAAGTCTGAGAGGTATGAGAACGCACGCAACAAAATGAGAATGGTGAGAAAAAAACTACTCCCTGTGGCTAAAAAGCATGTTCCTGGGGTCACATGCACCCCGCTGGCATTGCCTCGGGCCCCCCCCCAGAGGGGTACACCCCACTATTTGCTGGGTTAGGGTTTACTCAATGCATGATAACTGTCATTTCTTTAAAACTTCCAAAAAGTTCTGCCATCTATTGACTTTGAATTAGTTCAAACCTTTAAAAGTTTATTTTATTTTGATGTGATTCTGATTTAAATCTCACGTCAAGCTCTGCATTCAAGTTTACCAGGAGAGAAACTACTTCATTGTTTAAAGACTCTTTAAAGATTTAAAACCATCTTGTGAGACATTTTTTTTCTCACCCAGAGTTCTTTCACGGTGTCGTCAACAAATTCCACAATCAGCAGTGTTTTTCACGCATGCCACACCACATCATGACACTCCCACCTCTGTGCTTCACTGACAGGGCCTCAGGCTCAATCCAAACTCAACCACAATGTGTTTGTTTTTTTTTTTTTAGAAGAGGAGGCAGTTTATTTAAGCATTTTATTCTTTATCACACACCACAGTTTTTGTGATGCCATAGTTACAAAAACTCCATTTCAGTTCTTTTGTTTAACAGTTTCAATTCAAGACAGCTGGAAATGGCATGATGTGTCACTTCTTCCATTTTTGTCATTTACTGGGTCACAGGTTTTAGTCACATTTGTCCAACTCATGACTGACAATCTTAATCTTTGTGGTGTTAGTTGTGTGGTTTGAGTGGATCCAGGAAGAGACGCACACAAATCAGTATTTTTCTACCTTGTGTCACTCGGCTCTTTGTTCTTGGGCCTGCCGTTCCCTTGTTTGACCTTCTTCTCCTTCGGTTGGACTTCACTCTGGTAGACACGCCCTCCAATGATCCTGGTTCAAGGGGGTCAAAGGTCAAGCTTTAGAGCACCACATATATTCACGCGCTCTATTGTCGTGGCTCAGCTTGGCTTTTCGTGGACAAAGCCCTCACAAAAACGCTGTCAGTATCTATTTACACAGCCCCGTCCTGCGCATGAACACATCTGAGCCCTTTCTAACCTTTTACACTCTTAAATCTTCATAAAAATGTAACCATCGAGACAAATGTCAAAGTTGTTAATGTTTTTTTTTTAATGTTAATTGTAGTTGTAAAGTGCTTTTAATTTATGCATGGTATTATGGGGGTGATATTTTTATTCTGTTCACATTTGTTTCTATTAAAAAAAACAAAACAGGCCAATTATAAGTCAAAACTCTTGGCCCGCATTGGGAGCAGTCTGCTGACATTGTACAACATGAACGAACTTTGCAATAATGTACGGCCTTTTGACAAATCCAGGGAAGAAAAACCTAATTGGATCTCTACAGCTCGGGTGTACTTCATATTTCATTTGACATTTTTATATCTTTTACAGTTTATCTCTATTCATAGATACGTTTTATGATATTTGAAGGTTTTCAGTGGAATGCTGACTCAACTTTTTTTTTTTAGCTTTCTGGGCCTCAAACAACTGCTAAAACGTCTTCCCATCACCATAAGTTCAGTACTTTAGCTCAATTTTTTTATTCTAAATGGGAATAATTTTTTTAAACTTATATTTCCCACATAAACACAAAAGATAAATAAAAATTCCCAGGGTTTGTCACACGGTTCAATAATTTTTCCAGTACAACTTAGTTTTCACACATTTTGCTTTGTAAGGCTGACTTTTTAGTCAATGTTTCTGTCTGTAGCAGACACAAATGTAGATATTGCAGCGGCACTAATGGGCCACTGGCAGCCTCTTCAATATTTTTTAAATTTTTCTCCTTTATACATTTTATACATGAAAATGTCAATATTTTCCTAATTATTTTGAAGTTTCGTTGGGATTCAGGGCCTCTGCTGCAACAACACCCTTCAAACCTTCTCCAGTTGTGTTCTAGTTCACCATATTTGCCATATTAATGAGAATCTACTCATAATATTATACCAGGCTGCAAATATGCCAATAAAAGAACATTTCGTTTCTGAATCTTTCTTAAACCGATTGATTAATATGATTGGATTTTTTTTTTTAGTAGAAATATGGATGAACATTTTGATTAAAAAAGAACTGCAAACCTGAATGTAAAACCCACTCTTGGATAGAAGATCCAAGGAGGAGGTTATAAGTTACATTTTCTCCTCTTCACATTTATCAAAAAAATAAAAAATAAAAAATAAAAATAGAATCCATCTTCATGGAATGAAGTTTTATCCAGTTACTCCTGAGATCTGATATTGGTTGGAGGCCCATAAGATGTGAGCTGAAGGTGAAATGACATCCTACATGGTAAAGTTGGAGATGTAGGCTCCAGCGGGGATCTGGAACTGGAAGAGGCCTTCAGCCGCAGCAGAGTACCGATTCAGCATGGCGCAGTGCACGGCGGTGAACGCGTAGCGGGAGATGATGGTGGTCTTGATGGATAGCTCTTGGATGTGAGATTTGGCCTCCTGAAACACAAGAAGAAAGAAGGACTCCCGTGCACGCCCTCGCTGAAACAGCTGCATCGCGCGTAAAGACGCGTCGCTCCTGTGCGTAAAGTTGTGCCAGAATTAGTTTTGTCATCTGGACAGAGCCAGCCGCACTTCCCCACAGCTCAACAGGCAGTGGGCCTTGTTCAGCTCAGATGACTACAACATTACAGAAACTTTGGCTCATCCGCGCGCTTGGCGGATCTCCTTCCTGCGTCCACGCCCAGCGCGCGCGTTTGGAGCGACAGAGACTCCACTTTTAACTGACTTGAACTGGGTCATCCAGTCTAGATCAGAGCATTTATCGCTATAACCACTTATTTCCACCACTTGGAATCATTTAGAGGGAACAATACCAGAACTCTAAGACGTGTTTCTGGATCTAAATGAGATTCATTTCTTACCTGAACAGGTTTCAGCTGCCGTGGCACCCTGCGCGCCTGCAGACACAAACACTGATTAAAAAAAAAAAAAAAAAACTGATCTAAACACAACGCGTGCAAAGCAGCGGTGCGGATCTTACAAAGTCCAAATCAAAGTCTGCCTGATCGGGATCAACGTCATCCTCAAACTGGGACTCCTCCAGTTGCCCCAGAGCAGCGGGACTGACGCAGAGCAGCAGAGTCAGCAGCAACATCCTGCGCGTCGTCTCCATTAAAAGCTCGTTACAAAGATAAACGACACACCATCGTTGTTACTGGTAATCCTGCTGTCTGAGTCCCAGTCCAGATTAGACTGACACACGGAGAGTCGGTGCAGAGGAGAAAAAAAACCGCCCCCCACCCACTAGTGTTGGGAGCAGTGGGATGAAAACTTCAACTTGCTGCCTTCAGGGACCGTCGGACAAAAGCTAAAAAGGAGGAAACGTACAAAAACTTACAGATAAGTTAATGTGCATCAGTTTGTAGTATTCATGTTGCCATAGTGACGCAACAACAGGACCACAGAGTGAGACTCCTTTTTAATTTAGTGTCTTTTCCGAGTTCAACCATCATTTTCTTAAAAATAAAAACCTAAATACTGCAGGTTACTTAGAGTAAAAAGCAGACGCTGATGGGTTCAGCTTTATTTAGGACTGAATTCATGGAAAAATAAAATGTGTGCACAGGAAAAGAGATGTCTTTAAAATGACAATAAAAGCTTCTGCAAACATTTATTACCAGACAGTACTTCTGTCAGGAACAGCAAGATCTGGTTTGTTTTTTCCCTCATTCATTTCTTTTGAACAGAGTGGAAACACTGGAGTTTTTAGCTCATGTGAATGGATAGTTTTAATTAGACAGTATAACTCTGTTTTTATTTTATTTTAACTGACAAAAAAAAAAAAAAAGAAAAAAGAAGCAAACTCAAAAATATTTTTAAAGAGAAAAAATTTTCATTTCGTGGGATTTAACAGAGCTTTACTGCCACCTTGTGGTACAATTAACACATTACAACTTGTAATATGTGTTCATTTCATTTCATTGTTACAACCAAGAAAAGAAAAAAGAAACACTGAAACATTTTGAAACAATCTTATTTTTCGCCATTACACATGACAACTGTAAGAAAACGTAAATTTATTTTGTATACATTTTCAATAATTTTCTGCGGGATCAATAAAGTTCTATGATATCAGACCCCTACGATTACACGTTACCAATGTAACGTCAATATATGGCCACAAAATGACATTCTACTTTTTTATAACTGCAGTTTTGTGTAATTTCTAAGTTCAATCCAAATTTATAGGAATAATAATACGACTACTGGATATTTCCTAGTTCACATATTAAAGGCGCTGATTGGTTCAGCTCACTGAAATACAGTTTTAATAGCTCATGTGAATAAATAATAGAGATTTAAATTTTACACTTCTTTTCCATTAATAAAAATGAAACATCAATCATGTGTATGTCCTAAAAATGTAGAACTGTGTAGAACAACTAGACTGAGGAACAGCTTCTACCCTGAGGCTGTTAGACTCATGAATCTTTAACCAGGATAGTCACTGTGAAAAAATCACATCATGTTGCTGCTGATCTGTTTCATGTTGCTGCTGATCTGTTTCATGTTGCTGCTGATCTGGTTCATGTTGCTGCTG
>JARVGV010000694.1:21008613-21019074 GCA_031762435.1 Hypsolebias longignatus
ATGTATGTTTATACTGTTTAAAAACTGCCTCTGTTTTCACAATATGGTGGGTTGCCAGCTGGGCTTGTTTTGGGCTTGTTTTCATGGAGCTGGTCGCTTATTTCTGTCGCGAGATCTGGCAACACTGCAACAGAGTGTCTTCAGTCAGAGGCTTCTTCAGATCTGTTGTAGGGCAGACCTCTACAAGAAACCAGGATGATGAGTTTAATTTCCTTCTGGGATTAATAAAGTATTTTTAAATTGAAATGAATGTGCTGTTTATTTTGGGCAAGGTTTTCATAACAGACGTATGTCTCTGTGTGTGTTTGCTAACTGTGGTCACTTCATCAGTGACCTGAATTCAGCTCATGGGATGAAACTGTTGCAGGACCTGGTGGTTCTAGTCCTCAGGCTGCGGTACCTCCTGCCAGAGGTCAACAGAGGTCAGCAGTCCATGTTGTGGGTGTGTGTTGCCTCTTTTGATTTTACTGGCTCTGCTCAGACAGCATCTGAGACCCAATGCCCTGGATGGATGGGAGAGGTGTCTAGATGATCTTCTCTGCTGTTCTCACCACCATAGTTACCAAATCCGCTTAATATAAGCGACTTTGGGCTTGTGGTTTCCTAAAGTCGCTTGTAAATTTTGTGAGTCGCTGGTTGAGAATTTTTTCGGGCTTGCTTTGAACGTGCCGTTGTTTATTTGGGCTTGTTTATCTTTCCTAGTGAAACTAGTTGATCATCTCCCAACTCTGCACAATACAGCCAAAGCGAGTGGTAGTTTGTAGTTTGTCACCTCATCATGCCCCATTTCCTGTTTATCACTCCCACCCAAGTTGATGAGGTGACAGACGCGAGTATGGGATTGACACTGGTTTGTCCACGCCCTTTTCTGTTTACTGCAGCGAGGTGTACTGTACTATACACCTGGCTTGCCATACCAAACCACCGTCGTCTTGCTCCGGAACTACTGGACCAAACGTCAAACCAGCTGTGACACCCAGGTGAAATGCAGCTGATTTAACCGTTAAAGTGCATTTATTAAGGAAAAGTTCAACTGAGACACACATTTGCTATAATGTTGAGCAAACAAATTGTTTTTAAGTGTTAATCTTGTTAAATTCTTGTTAAAGTCCTCTTGTGCACGCTTCCACGGCTGCCATTTGGCAGCCAATCGATTTAGGACACAACACTGACCCACGTTTCCAGGTGGTCAGCGGTGACGCGTAGTAGATGTGACTTGTACAGCAGCACGTACGGTAGATACTAAACTGAGAATTGTTCAAGAAAGGCTGCCATGACCACCCACAAACGTTTTGAGACATTTTGGAGAGTCCCTCACGAGTTGTAACCCAGTGAGATACTGGATTTATGAATTTTATGGTAACAAAAATATAATTTTCTGTAATAAACAAGTCTTGGAAAGTTTAGGAGATTACTTAAGCATCGTCTAACAATATTTGTATTTTCAGGAAGGGCCAAGAGAAAGCACCTGAACTCACAGGACTGTGAGGAACTGGGACAATGTTCAAATTCTCTCACCCAGCCCCACTCATCCAACCAGGGGCGGCGCAACAACCGCCCCAACCAAGGGCTTTACCCCAGGACGCCAAGAAAGCAACGAAAGACGGGTAATCCATCTTAAATCCTGCCACAGACGTCTAAACAAATCTTAGTGTGCACACGGTGAGCAGTCATGACAAACTACTGAATGTTTTTCTGGAAAGCCTCTTCCCACCCAAAGATCTGTCGGCGATGAACCAAACAGCTATTTTATGTACAAAAAACCAACACATGTTCCAAATTAGCCTCTGACCATCCTTTTAACGACCTGTCAACATTTACATTTGTATATTTGAAATTCAGCCCGTCTTTTTTTTTTTTTTTACTATCATTATGATTTCATCTGAAGTTTATTTTCTTGTTTGATCTTTGAAGCAGCTTCTGCCGCAGGAAGTCCCTCCGGGAAGCAGAAGCCCATCAACAACTTCTTCTCTGTGGCTAAAGTCATCAGTTCCAGTCCGAACAAATCTCTGCCCTCTACATCCACATATCAAGAAGGATCAGCGTTTGTGGAAAACAACGATGAGGAAGATGAGGATGTTAGCTTGTTGGCCACCCAGTGTGAGCCCATGGCAGATGAGGAGGATGAGATCGATGATGAGACTTTATTAGCTGCAGAAATGCTGCCAGAGTTTGAGGCAGGGATGAGTCAGTACAGAGGCGCCTGCCAGTCAGGTGCTTGTGCGGCACCTGGATGTGAGCCAAACGATGAAGACTATCTGGAGGGACTGACGGCCGAGATGTTTGAGGACGACGATGACTTTAATGGAGGCTGTAATCAAGAGGAAGACGTTGAGCCTCTCCCTGATGCTCACTTTGGACTCCTGGGGTGCAGCAGAGTCCTGCTCCAGCCACAGAGCTGCATGGACGACCTCCCAGAGGAGGTGCTGAGGCAAATCCTGTGTCTGCTTCCTGCAGCGGACCTTTACCGCAACGCCAGCCTCGTGTGCCACTGCTGGAGGAACATCGTTCAGGACCCCAAGGTGAGACGTCACTGACACCAGCAGCGCGGTACGGAAGCAGATTTTAGTTTTTAGCGCTCAGACATCATTGCGCCCTGATTCCTGACAACAAACAGTGACATTTATTCTGCTCCTTCTCACAGTTTGTGCCTTTTAAAAAGCAATACTATCGCTTCATGATGAAGGAAAGAGAGATGATGAAGGAGGTCTTCTTCACACTGAAGAAAAGCAACATCAGAGGTCCTTCGCCATCAGCGTTCAGCTTACGAAAGCTCGTGGCGTGAGTCTCAGATTCTTTACAGGAAATATTTAGAGCCCACGATGCGACGAGAACCTCAGAGGGTTGAAAGACCTGGACTGTGGAGAGCAAAGCTCTGCTCTGGTGGTCTGGTACAAGCTTGAACTGTTCGGTCTCTTCTAAAGTTGTATTTGATAGGAGCCGTGCACCATCGCCATCCCTGCTGAAGCACGGCGGTGGCAGCGTCATGATATTTGTAAAGAGAATTTAAAACAGCAGCTGTTACCAAAGTGCTTAACATTAAGATCAAGGCAGTAATTAAAGAAAAAAAGTTGTAATTAAAAGCATCAAAAATAAAAACACTGAAATACTAAATCAAGTCAGACTGTGTTGAACGTCAGAGAAAGCAGGTGTGTTTTTAGAAGAGATTTGTAAGCAGGCAGTGAAGTGGTCTGTCTAATGCTGGGGGGGGGGCAGATTGTTCCAAAGTTTAGGGTCCACGACTGAAAAAGCCCCATCTCCTCTGAGCTTCAACAAAAAAGCAGCTGATCAGATGATCTCAGGGCCAAGAAGGAACATATGGTTGAAGTGGCTCAGAGAGAGATGTGGGTCAAGACCATTAATGCACGTAAAGGTCAGCAGGAGAATTTTAAACTCAATTCTGACACGTACAGGGAGCCAGTGAAGGGAGGACAAAACTGGTGAAATATGCTCAAACCTATGAGTTCCTGTTAAGAGCCGAGCTGCAGCGTTTTAGATGAGCTGGAGATGTGAAGGGGACGCCTGACTGACCTCAACATTTGGGTTGAGAGGAAGCTGAATGGAGCAAATCGCTGAGTTATTTTGACCAAAAACCAGTTCTGCAGAGCTCAGAACCTCAGACTGGTTCACCTTCCAACATGACAGGAGCACAAATCACACAAAGAAGGAAAGTGTGAAGGTCTCAGAGGGACATCATCAACATCTCTGAATAGAAAGGCTCTAATGCCACTCTTCACATAATCTGACTGAGATTGAAAAGGTTTATAAAAAATAATCCTCCAGTCCAGGTCTGTTAAACTTGTTTCTTCTCAAGGCTGGAGCTGCTTCACATAATCACAGAGTCTGATCGGTAATAAACCAAATGTGAAGTTTCAGGTTTCACACGGGGCGCTGAGTGGATTCTTTTATTTAAGAAGAAGTGAGGAGGGTCTGAATACTTTCTGAGGCCACTGTGCCTAACTGTTGGGTTCTATTTGTACATTTTTACCTGACCTGACTGTCGTCGGGCGGTTTTAGCAACAACTTGGTGAAACGTGTGTTTCCTGCAGTTTAATGGCTCAACATAACATCGGGGAGCGAGTGAGGCCAGAGGACGTCCTGGAGTGTGTCAAGAAGCATCGCCTCTTCCCTCAGGCCGAAGCCTCTATCAGATTACGTATTCCTGATATTAAGAAGCTTCATCATCTTGGCATCGAGGTATGACATGGATACTGAGTCCAGTTCTGCTGTAACAAGCTTCTCGTTGTGAGACTCGTCTTCTGCCTGATCTCCAGGGTCCTAACCCGTACGCAGTCATGGCCATGGTTCTGATCCTCAGCGAGCATGTTGGGGACGTGCAGGACTTGGTGTCTCTGCTCGCCGGCTGCCTGTCTCTAACAGCCATCACAGAGTACCTCAGCCACATGGCCATGATGTTGCTCGCTTTGGAGCGGAACAAGATTTCCATCAGCAACAGGTTTGACCCACAAAGGTCAAAGTTTACATTCGAGGCTCGTTTTTGTCATCCGCTCTGATAGTTTCTCTCTTGTTTTGCCTCCACAGGCTGCACTACAACATCTACTACGTGCTTCACATGCTGGAGAATGGACCGTTCTCTGTCGGCTCCGGTCAGACCGGGTGAGTTCAGAACAAACTCGTTTCTCTGAGGGTGTTTTTACGAAGCCGTTTTCTGATCAGACTTGAATATTTACAGGACGGAACGTGATTTAAAAGCTCTTCATTTAGAGCGTCTGTAGAGTTTTATTAACACTTAGATTAGTGGGGCACGATATTATCAGCATGGTATTGATATCAGCCGATAGTAGCGATAAAGTTAAATATCGGACATTGGCCAGTCCATCAAAATAATCAGATATAAAAGGCTTCTGTTTTAAGTTAATTTTTAATTTAAGAAACTGTCATTTAATGCACTATTATGCGCTTTATACTTGTGAACAGATTGAGTGAAATTTGAGAAACTGTTCGAGTGTTGTCATTGTGTTAGAGTAAATGTCATGAATAAATTTGATATTAAACATAATCAAGTTGAATCCATCATTTTCAGCCCCTTTTTGACATCTGCATTTTGTAGCAGGTCACATGACAAAGACCATGCAGAATAATGTAGTATTTTAACTCCACAGCAGAGAAGGCTATGCGGTCTCTAAGTAGGTTTAGAGGAAAAAACTGGTATTGGTATCAGTTATCAGCCAAATAAGTTTTAACATATCGGCTAGGTCTTTTGCTATAAACAATAAATCAATTAATCGCATGATAAATGAAAATTATCGATCTTATTTTCATTTATCACCTTATCGTTTCTTCATGTCTCTCTTTCTACTGAAGACACTGGGTGACAAAAAAGCTCAACTCCGGTGCTCTTCACTGACCCCTCCCTTGCTCTTTTCTCTCTAAAATCTGTTTTAACCGTATAAAATTGTGTTTTTGGATTGTTAAACGCAGCTAAGCTGAGAAGCTAAGCTACAAGCTAAGCTAACAGGCTGACCACAGGGGAAAAAAACCCTCCGTCTTGTCCAAGCTCCAAAATTCACAGTTGAAACTCGTGACTTCATCTATAAGTTCTAAAAAGCTGAGAACTTGTTTACTGATTTTTTTTTTAAATTAAAAGCTTTGTGTGAAAAATGCTAAAGAGCTCAAACCACACCAAGCGTCCGCCATTTTGAGAACCGCAAAACAGGAACGAGAGACAGACCATGTCACGTCAAGGGGCCTCCCTTCCATTTTTCTTAAAGACACGCTGCTCGCTCCCTCACTATCCATCTTTCTGTTCAGTCTTATACTGCCATCCAGTGGTCAAAAAAAAGTACTACACTCAAAACAAATTAACAACATTTCTTCTTAAATTTGACAATTACTAATTTTTGTTAAATTTCAAACAATATTATCGTTTATCGCAATAATTTCTGAGACAATTAATCGCCCTGCAAAATTTGTTATCGTGACAGGCCTAATATCGGGATATCGGATATCTGCCAAAAATTCAATATTGTGCATCTCTAAAAAAGTTGTTTCTTTAGATTTTCTACCAAACGCAACACACAGTCCAGTCGAAGAACGGAGACGTGCACACGGCGACTGTGCTCTGTAGGCTGCAAGTTGAAGCTTTTCTGACGTCAGCAGACATTTAAGGCTAGAATTCTTTTAATGCAGGTTGAAATGAAACGAGTACAACTGATCGAACCCTCAACAAGGAACTGCAGCAGCGAGTTCTGCTCAGGCATTAAGAAAAGGGTCCAAACAGGTGAGAGGACCAATAGTATCAGGAGTAAGAGGAGAATGAAGAGGAAGATGTGATGAGGTCAGGAAAAAAACAAACAAGAGACAAAAAGTGTGCAGTTAAAATGATGAGAACACATTTGGACCTGTGTGTCTGTTACAGTGTGACTGAGCGCGCCCAACGTTTTCCACTGCCTCCACTTTAAATCCCTCCTCTGCGTTCAGAACTCTGTCTTGGTGACAAAAAGCAGAACTTTAAGGTGGTATCTCACCGAGCTGCAGCTCTTTGGAAAACAGCACGAGTTTTGGACGTGTACCAACAATATTGCACAACGAGTCAGCCACAGAGCCGTCGTGGACTCGTCTTAAAGCCCAGAGCTGCGTTCTAACACCTGGAAGTTAAATGAACAGGTCTTGAGTTTTAAAAACCGTGCGTCCACACGCCTCGCTGCTCTTGTGGCCCTCAACGTTCAGTGACACTGCAAAGAAAAGGCTTCAGATCAACGGATGAGCGTGGTGACGTACCGACCTGTTTCTGTCCAGCGCCGCCGGCCTTCAGACATGGCACCTTCCTCTAGTGTTACAATTTAACCCTCAAAAAGCTACAGCTCAGTTTCAGCGCCAATAAAGTCCATTTTTCTGCCTGTCCAGCCTTCTCTGATGTCCTGGTAGGACAAAAAGGGGGTCCAAATGGGGGTGCAGGTTACAAGATGGAGGAATGAAGAGAAAGTGCTGAAAGAACACAGGAGGTTAAAGGTCATTTTCACTGGAGATGATGGAGGCGACTGTTGGAGGGGCGGGGCTCCTTTAACAGCAGCCTCCTCCGGACTGCCTGACAGGGGTGCTCTCAATTTTGATGTTGGGCTTGTCTCCGCCGGCTGCGGCCCCCGGGCCCATGCGCTTCTTAATCTCCGCCGCCATGGTCATGAAGGCCTGCTCCACGTTGGTGGCGTTCTTGGCACTCGTCTCCAAGAAGGGGATGGCCAAAGAGTCAGCAAACTCCTGCCGGGAAGAGGAGAGGAGAATATAACAAGCTGGGCGTCCACTGGGACACAACACACACACAGCTGGAACAGCTGGAACAGGCTCTTTATTTGGGCTCTCTATGTCCCACAAGTGCTTTGTTAAGAAAATATTGTGTCGTTTTAAACAAGCTGACATGAAGTGTCAAGATCTGATTGCAACAGTTGTGCCTTGGTTAAAGGATGCAGCCGTTCCTGTGTTCGTTGCCAAAACACCTCATGAAGCTTGGACTGGACAAATCTTTGGACGTGGCACATGAAGACAGGTCTGTTTGAACCACTTCAGTACAAAGAAAAAGAACTGCACAGGTACACAAATCATACAAACTAAGAAAGTGGTCAGGTTGCAGAGGTAGCAGGTCCAGGAGAGAGACCAGACATCCCTCTCCCCAGTGACACTGTGCAGCACCTGGGGGAGCCCAAGGTGTTTCCAGGCCAGAAAGGATATTACCGTATTTATCACCCTATAAGTTGCGGCTCTTTGCATATTTATAAACTAATTTTTGGTTGAGATATGACTGTTTTCATTAATTCTGACTGAAAATATTGAACACTACCATTTCCAGCCACTAGATGGCAGCAGAGCAGTATGGCATGCTGTGTCTTGTAATAGGTAAAAGTGGCTATTAATGACACAGTCGGCTTGCCAAAGCCTGCCACCTCCGTCCAACTCGGCTGGAGCAACCGTCAAATCAACTTCATTTCTCTCAGCTAACTCCTTCTGATACGGAGTAGTGGTTCTACTTTGAGATCCTCCCCCACAGATGACGGAGCTCCTCCCCCATCTCCAAGGCTGAGTCCAGCCTCCCTACAAAGGAAGCATTTTAGTTTTTTGTCGTCCTGACCCTGAGCCTGGTTGTGACACATTACTGTCAGCATCTTGCAGGTGGACAATAAAATGTGGTTTTATTACAGACAGACCTCAGTTCAGTACTTTGCATTAGAAGTCTTCCATACCTTGGCTGTTGTGTAATCCACAACTTTCTTTGTCGTTAGGTCACACTTGTTGCCCACCAGGAGCTTGTTGACATTTTCACTGGCGTAACGGTCGATTTCCTGAAGCCACTGTTTGACGTTGTTGTAAGACTCCTGACAGCATGAAGGCACAGACAGAAGAAGTAAAATATTAACAACAGCATTGACCAAATCCCTGCAACATGGCAGTGTGGTTCAGAGGCTGAACGGTGGACCCATCATTATCTGCTACTTTGATAAATCAGGCTGGCTCACCTGGTCCGTCACATCGTACACAACAATGATGCCATGGGCTCCACGGTAGTAGCTGGAGGTGATGGTACGAAACCTCTCCTGACCTGCAGTGTCCCACTGTGACACACACACACACACACACACGACAGAAGCAAAAGAAAACGAGAGGGAAATAAAAAGGGCATTAGAAGGAACGTACACGTCTCCGAGCTTTAGACTAAAATCATCTTAGCAGAAAAACTAGAGAAATGTCATTTGATGTGAAAATGCAGTGACTGATGATTACTTATGTTTTAAAGATATAAAAACATGGCTGACCCTTAATCTTCTGCTTCTGCATACCAGGGATGGAAGTAATGAATTACAAATACTCACATTACTGTAATGAAGTAGATTTTGGTGGGTACTTGTACTTTTATGAGTATTTCTTTCAAGTGTGTAATTTTACTCATATTTAAGTACAATTTAGACCACGTAATCTATTTTGCTACTTTTGTTGCTGAGTACAGCCACAATTTGAATTAATATTCAAACTGTTCTTCTGCATCTTTAAGGCTCTCAGATCTTGAACGCATCAATTACCTACGACGTAAGCAAAGGACAACTCTGTGGAGTAGAGAGTCATTTATGGACAGAAGATTTGGAGAAAAATCCAAAATGGAGACAGAGGACAACACAGAGGACAACACTGTCAACAGAGACAATGACGAGGCAAAGGCTGAGGACGAGTGTCCGTGGTCGTAGCTGGAGGAACGTTTCAAGGAGACAGCGTCCAGATGCAAACTGTGTTTGATCTCTGCGGTGAAAGCAGCTCACAAGACTTCAGCATCTAATCTCAAACCACATATTGTGGTGCACGAGGTTTTACAGCTGCCTGTATGATATTGATGTTTTATGGTTTGTATTTGAGGGTTTTGAGTTTGGTTAAGTGTGCAAAGATCTTAGATATTGTTACTGCCATCGGTTTGCCTGGTACTAAAATAAAACGGAGCTTCTGAGAAATGTACTTTGAATGTAGCTGTTATATTTATATTTATTATATACAGTAAATCTAATTAAATGTCTTCTAATGACAACATAATAAAATCAGTTGGTTAAAAAGTAATTAATACTCTAATTTTTGAGAAGAGTACTTTGTTCTTTTACTTAAGTATTTTTATAACACCAGTATTTTTACTTGTAATTGAATACAATTTAAGCATTGTAACAGTACTTGTACTTGAGTATAAATTTTCAGTACTCTTTCCACCTCTGGCTGCTGCCTCTCAGTGAGAAGGTCACCAGATCAAATCCCGGCCTGGCACCTGTCTGCGTGGAGTTTGCATGTTCTCTCCGTGCATGTGTGAGTTTTCACCAGGTACTCCAGTTTCCTCCCACAGATCAAAAACATACATGTTAGACTGATTGGTTACTTTAAATTGTCTCTAGGTGAGAGTGAGATAGTGAATGGTTGTTTGTCTCATTTGTCTCTCTGTGTCCCTGTGATGGACTGGAGACCTGTCCACAGTGTTCCCCGCCTCTCACACACTGATTGCTGGATATGGGCACCAGTGACAACGCACAACCCGAAAAGGAGGGGAAAGGGAAGTCTGAGATTGTCATCATGGTATGTTCCACACAATGGCAAAATTACTTCTCTGTAATTAACCCATCACATCAGAGATACACCCAGGTGGAGCAGTGGGCAGCTGTGTAAGTGCCTGGGGATCAGTTAGAAATTGGGTTTCTTGTTCAATGACACCATGCAATTTGGGAATGGCTGGGAGTTGGACCGCGACTTTCTGGACCCAAGTTGGCTGCCCTGCCTCTACCACATCCCAATCCCCGAAAAGTGGATAAAGATAATGGATAGATGGATAGATGAACGGTAGGGATGTGCGATATGGCATAAAATTCATATCACGATATGAATTGTGATGGGTGGCGGTAACGATATGTATCATGGTATGTTTTTGGTATAAAACTTTCAATAGGAATTTAAAAAATAAAAAGCATAGGATGTCCTTTTGCCATC
>JARVGV010000694.1:21237196-21251538 GCA_031762435.1 Hypsolebias longignatus
GTCCTCGGGACATTTTTGTTTTGGTTTTTGAATGTCCAGAGGACATAGCATTTTTTTTTTTTTTTTTTTTTTTTTTTAGCTCCGTTGCGTTGTTTCCCGTTGCCATGGTGACGACGCAGCACATCAACGCGAGATTTCGCGCTCCGTCCCTGCTGCGTCATCAAACTGTCATGGCGGAGTGCCGAGATCTGCCCTTGAAGGAACGACCGAAAACATTGGACCCAGATGAATATTTCAACCTTTCTGCGGAGAAGAGGAAGGCAGAAGAAGCGCGGCTGGCTTTAAGAGCCGACCTGAAGAGGAAATACCAGCTGCAGCTGAACGACCCGCACAGGACGGAGATGATTGTGGGTATCGAAGGCACCTTGGGCTACGTCTATGTCCTGGACTTATTGTAGCACGTTAATGTACTCACAACTAGGTTTATGTTTGTAGAGACCGGTAGCTGCTATGTGTCAAGACTGGTTCATTAAATCTTTTGTCTTTTCTCCATTTTGCTGTGTAAACTAGGCTTTTATTTCCTATATGCAGACAAATGATCTGAGAGACAGTATCCAATACTACTGCGCGTTTGTTACTTGTACTTTTATGCGTTATTGTGCTTTTCAAGGCAAATGCTGGAGGCGGGTATGATCTGGAGCGCATTGTTTTTGCTTTCGGTTGCGTTACACAACAGATCTGCTATAATATATGTATATACTGTATTTATATATATATATACTGTGTGTATATATATATATATATATAGTGTATATATATATACTGTATTTATATATATATACTGTGTATATATATATATACGTATATATATATATATATACACACAGTATATATATATATATACAGTATATATATATATATATATATATATACACTGTATATATAAATATATATATATATATAGAGTATATATATATATATATACACTGTATTTTAATGCAGTGTTTACTGATTAGTCTGATGAGTTTTTCTATTTACACTGTTTCCCACTTTATTATAAATATATATACAGTATATATTTTTAATGTACACAACAGTAACCGAAACATGCTCGTGTCCTCTGTCTTTACAGGATGATCCTGCCATAACACAATGGGTGTACGCTAGAGCCAACCCGTACCCAAACTTCAGACCCACACCGAAGACGTCTCTGCTCGGGTTCCTATTTAGTGTCGTGCCCATCTTTGGTTTCTGGTACCTCTTCAAAACAAACAGGGTACGAGACAACACGAACCAGCATTTCAGTTTCTAAATGTCCTGAAATGTGAAAACCACAAAATCGTGAAGCGTGTGGTTGAGAGGGCGATATCTTTGTTGCTATGGAAACCAATCAGCTGTTTGTCTTCTGTTCTCCAGGATTGGAAGGAGGAGCAGATCAGGGCTGGGACCTACAAGCAAAAGTTCCGACTGACTTATTGAGCTCCTGTGTTGAAAAGATTTTCCTGTAATGTTCCAGACGAGGTCTGCGTTATTACTAATCACTGAATAAAGTTTTTGTCTGACATCACTTTGAGTTTCAAAGTGAAAGTGTTGTGGGGGAACATGTTCTGTCAGTCAGCTGTTAAAGTAGCAATGTGGGGCTGTGCTCGTCTGTGACCAACGTGCAACAGGAAGGAGATGCCATGAGTCAGTTTGTAAGCATGGACTGTGTTAAAGTTTCAAAAGCTTCAGTGCAGCTTTAGTTTTAATGACAATAAAGAGCTAGCATTCTTTTTTGAGAATGCACGTCGTCCGCCGCCCTCGTGCTCAAGTTTTAAACTAAAATCAAGATGAGGAATGGCCGAGTCTCATGTGGTAATAGATCTTCCAAAATGTGTCGAATACGACTGAACCACCACCAAATTATACGTCATCTGTCAAAACTGCTAAAAATAACACGTCTGCTGAGACAGGTTCAGAAGAGAGTGGCGATCATTCCATCCCTCCATCATCTTTTACCTGCGCCTTCCTTTTCAGGTCGCGGGGGTCACTGGTGCCCATGTCCAGCAGTTACTCTGTGAGAGGCGGGGGACACCTGGACAGGTCTCCAGTCCATCACAGGGACACATAGAGACAGATGAACATTCTGTCTCTCACCTGGGGACAGTTTAGAGTCGCCATCAGTCTAACATGCATGTTTTTGGTCTGTGGGAGAAAACCTACGCATCACGGAGAGAACATGCAAACTCCACCCAGAAATGTCCCGGGCCGGGATTTGAACCGGTGACCTTCTCGTTAAGAGGCAACAACTGCACCACCGAAAATAGGCAAAATAAAATAAAATGCACCAAACTTACTAAAATAAGTTGTAACGACTGTCATTAGATCTTCTTCAGGCAAATGATGTCAACAGTTGAGTAAATAATTTGAATGTTTTTCTTTAATTCAATGAATATTATGTTTATATTTTATTAGTTTTTTTTTAATTCCTCATAAATTGCAGATTGATGCTTTGCAATCATTTTTATAGCTAGTTCTTTACAAGAGTAAAAATGATTCGTTTTTCTGAATTTCTTTAGTTTTCAGTTTTTCTAATCTCAGTGTGTTTTTGTTTGTGTGTTTTTAACCTTAGTGTTTGTTACATTTATCATGTTTGTGTGTGATTGGACTCAAGAACTTTTGTTGAACAATATTTGTAGTTCTTGAAATTGCTTTTCAGAAAGTGACTAAGTGCAACAGCAAAATTTAGCAAATTTGGATTGTGTGTGTGTGTGTGTGTGTATATATATATATACCTGTACAGTATATGTATTTGTATTAATTTCAGTCCATGTTCTCTTCTGATGATCTGGATTGTTCAGTGGTCTTCCTGTTTGAGATTAGCTGGAGAATCTCGGGCAGCTTCTCGACCCGGCTCTTATGAAACAGCAGATGTAGGTGAGACGGACCTGAGCCGCTGTACGTCTGAGCATTAGATTAGGACGGTGTTTTGTTTCCCGCCTCGCTGTCAGAATGTGCTGCTTCAGCAGCTTCAAATCACATCGGTGTCTCTGGGTCATCCAGAACTCCACATCAAGTTCAGTCTTTGTTTTCGCTTCTCTTCTGCCTCATGATGTGAGTCTGTCTTCAGTACTGGTCTCTGTTATTGCTGTGATGGCTTCAAACTCTTGGTCCAGTCAACTCTGAAGTGATGTTCTAATAGTCAGTACCTCATCAGACATGTCTTCAGGCTGATCGCCACACATACGTTCACGTAGTAACACTGATGTTACTCGGTTCAGAAAACCGAGACAAACTCAAACTGTCATGATAAATGTTTGACCGATGTAACATCCTGGTTGAAGACTTTTGCCTTCTTCTCTGTGCTCCGTGGCTCTAATGACTTATGGCTGATAAAACATCACCTCAAAGTTAACTGGATGGTCCCTTAAAGTCAGTATCTCACTGCCTTTGACCTTAGGAGAGAAGGTCTACTTTAGACCAAGCAGATGATTTTGTTTCCTGCCTCGGCTTTTTGTACCTTTGGGTTTCCAACAATCTGAGGTTGTTTCTTTGGGTGTTTTCTGCTCCCTGCTGGGGTCAAAAACAGCTGTACACCTCTTGACAGGAGCTTGAGATGCTCACGACAAACTTCAGAACAGGACTATAAGTCTCCCTCAGAGAGAGAGACCTTCCAACAGTTACAGCTATACTGGCTCAATATTTTCCTAACAGAGCACTTCACTCTCAGGCTGCAGGTTCTCTCCCCCAGACCGAAAAAAAAAAATCTGGAGAAAATAGTTGCAGGTTAGTTACGTGAACATCTTTAAAGAAATGTTTGAGGAGTTTCAGTCAGGGTTTAGAGCTCAGCACAGCGCTGAAACAACACTGGTGAACTAATAATGTTCTCGTGGCCTCTGAAAATGGACAGGTGTCACTGGTCCTGTTAGACCTCAGTGCTGCATTTGACACAGTTGATCATAACATTCTACTACAGAGACCTGAATATAATATTGGGATTACAGGAACGGCTCTAAATGGGTTTAAATCATACAGTATTTATCTGATCGATTCCAGTTTGTAAATGTAAATAATTAATCTTCATCATACACCAAAGTTAGTCATGGAGTTCCTCAGGGTTCAGTGCTTGGACCAATACTCTTTACTTTATATATGCTTGCATTAGGTAAAGTTATTAAACAGCATGGGATACACTTTCATTGTTATGCTGATGATACACAGTTACATTTGACCATGAAACCCAATGAATCAAATCAGCTACTTAGACTACCAGCATGTCTTAAAGACAAAAATCTGGATGATCCTTAATGTTCTGCTTTTAAATTCAGGTAAACAGAGGTTTTGGGGCCTGAGCATCTTAGGAATACTTTTTTTTTAGTCTTTCACCTCTAGATGGAATTAATCTGGCCTCCAGTTCTAATGTTAAAAATCTTGATGTCATGAGGTTTTTATTTTTCCTTTCCACTGTTGCCTCTGTGCTTGTTTAGGATGGGAGACTGCGACGAAGTGAAACTCGAAGAATCTGCTGGCTCCTCCGAAAAATAACGTTGTTAACTGACATTATGTATGTGAATGTTTCTGTTCAGTGCCCTGAGACGACGTCTGTTGTGATCTGGCGCTACATAAATAAACTGAATTGAATTGTGGAACTTGTGGTTCTATAGAGTTTCTAAAAGTAGAACAGATGCTTTGAGATGACTTGTGAAATGGCGCTGTAGACAAATTTTATTTTTAACGGCCCTTAAAGCTTTCTGTAGTTATTATTGACATGTTTTGTTGTTTACTGACTTTCAGACAAAAGTCCAGAGAAGAAAGTTGGCTTCAGCAGGATGGAGCTTCAGGGGGTCCTGGCCTAAATCTGTCACCGTCCAAATCAATAAAGATGATCAGAGTCAATCCTCAGTGATGCTGCGTGCTGATTGGCTGATCCTGTAGGCCCCGCCCCTCTTTCTTCTCCTGAGTGATAACAGCACAAAGAAATAACACCTCAGACTCATGCGAGCCTCACATGTTGCAGTGGGCAGGTGTCATCTCTTCAAACTGGTACTGGACTGAGTTTTGGTTCCTGAACGCCCCACCGGTCCTGAAGCAGGTTCATGCTGATTGGGTCGCTTTGTTTTTAGACCGGTCTGGAGGTTTTCCACAGATCTGGGACCAGTTTGGGTTTGTTCGTTGGATTTTGTGGAGACGTTAAACTGATCTGGGACCTGGTTCAGGATGGAGCTGAAGGACTTCTGTCTGTCTGGTTATCACTTCCTCAGCCCTCAGAGGTGAGTTCATTCAAGTCAGAGCTCATTTACAGCAACATGAGTTGTAGAACATTAAGATTTGTCCGTTTCTAAGAAAGCTGTTCTTTATGAGATGTTTTAGTGACTTTATCCTCAATAAAACCTCCACTGCTCCTTTAACCATCAAACTGTAATGAAAAATGATTCAGGAAATTGAGTCTAACTTAAAAACTGCAGCCAGGCCTTCAAAATAAATTACTTTGGTTGTAAAAGGAAATGCTTTTTCATTCTTTACATCTAAAACTTGGCTTCATCCAGATGTGAAAAACAAACAATGAGTAGATTTAATTTAAAGAGCCGAGGGTCTGGATCAAGACGTTTGGACTGGATTTTATTAAAAATTGATCCCCAAACTCAAAAATGCTGAAATTGAACATTTGTTTGTCTCCATCATCAGTAACGATCCATTTCTTCTTCCTCCCTAGCCTTCTGGACTCCTCCTCTTCCTCTTCTGTTGATGAAGCGCAGTCTCCCTTCGACTCGTCTCCTCTCAGCCCTTCTGCAGCCTTCCTCCTCCCCAGCCCAGCCTCCTCCTCCTCCTCAAACAGTCTCCTCTGTGGAGGTCTGACGCCCGACTCCCCAGCAGGACGTAGATCCAGAGGAGGAAGCGCCTCGGTGTCCAGCTCTGCGTTTTCTGTTTCAGTGAAGGTAACAAACATGAGTTTCATCACTGTCCTACATCCAGCCCCTGCTGTCACCAGGAGACCAAACATCTGGATCTAAGCTGTGGTGGTCCTCAGGTCCAGTCTGGTTTTTAGCCTTTTTACTCTGTAATTCATGATTCACAACCAAAATCCTCCCAGAGAACAGCTTCAAGTTAGAAACACCTGTCACCTCTCACGTCAGAGCCGTCCGGGTCAAACCTTGGAAATAATGTTCTGTGAGACCTCACAGGATCTGTTAGTGCTCGGGGACGGGGACAGGGACAGCTCAGCCACTACCACACCAGTCTGTCCATTAATGACTAAGACTGAGTTTTAGCCAGAGTCAGAACATCAAGGCCCCTGCCTTCAGCTGCTGCTCATGACACACCACACCTGGTCCACAAAGCCCCTCCTGCAGGTGGTGGGCCCACAGGAAGGAAAACCCATGGAACCACTGGGTAACCAGGTGCTCACTGACGCACCCCTCCCCCAGGCCTAGTTCCAGGGCCCTGGCAGGTGAAGGACACTGAGCTCCTTGTTCTCTCTGGTCCATGTGTAAATTGCTGTTTGACCCGACTTTGACCTGGAACCAATCTGGGAGACCCGACCAGCAGAACTCACAGGATCATTCAGGCACACGAGCTCCTGTGACAATGTGGAGGTTCACAAAGGAGAAAAGCTGGAATGGTCAGATGGTGACGGAGGAGAAAATATAAACAGTATCCATCCATCTTTTTTATTCTCCTCCCTCTTTTCTGGTCGTGGGGGGGTCACTGGTGCCCATACCCAGCAGTCACTGTGTGAGAGGCAGGGGACACCCTGGACAGGTCTCCAGTCCATCACAGGGACACATAGAGACAAACGAGACAAGCAGCCGTTCACTCTCTCACTGAGGGACAGTTTAGAGTCACCAGTCAACCTAACGTGCATGATTTTGGTCTGTGGGAGGAAACCGGAGTATCCGGAGAAAAAACACGCACGCACGGAGAGAACATGCTTCACCCTGGGGGGGTCCTGGGCTGGGATTTGAACCGGCAACCTTCTCACTGAGAGGCAACAGCTCTACTGAGCCACCATGCCGCCCCAATTTAAACCATGATTTTTAAAACACCAGTCTATTAAAATAATGTTCAAATAACTACTGGTTTCATTTTGTGTCTTCAGGTGGACTCCATCCTGAGGGGAGACTACCGGACCCCGGTGGGGTCTCTGGTGTCCAAACGTCTGTGTCTGGTCTGTGGAGACTTTGCCTCTGGTTATCATTACGGCGTGGCGTCCTGTGAAGCCTGCAAGGCCTTCTTCAAGAGGACCATACAGGGTGAGGGCAGCTGCAAGAAACCTCCCAGCTCTGATCTGTTGTACAGTTAATGTCATGTAATTACACAATTACCTCAGGGCACTTTAACAAGTTAAACTAAGTTACTGTAAATCTAATTTTTACAAGTGTTCTGTTCTGCATGGGGTTTACATGTTCTCTCTATATTGTGCGGTTTTCTCCAAATATTTCAGTTTTCTCCCACAAACCAACAACATTCGTGTTAAATACAGGTAGTCCCCGGTTTACGGCTGAGATCCGTTCTAACGGCTCGGCCGTAAACCGATTCAGCCTTAAACCGAAACTGCACACACGTGGCGACCGTATATGCGGATTTTAGCCTTAAACCGAAACTGAAACTAAACGGCGATCGGTAACGGCTTGTTAAACACATTTTTTTCAATGTAAAACAACTTAGAACGGCCGTTTTAATGTGTTTCTAAGCAGTTAGCTGACAAAATACCCTCAAAAAAAAAAAAAAAAAGAAAAAAACATAAAATGCTGCATAAAAAAGTCCGTGAGGTGTGATGACGTCACTGGGGGGCGGCGGTCGTAAACGCGAAACGTCGTAAACCGATGATGTCGTAAACCGATGATGTCGTAAACCGGGGACTACCTGTAGCTTAATTTATGCCACATTACTGGTTAGGTTGCACCAATGTTTCAAATGCATGGATGCATAAGTCATTTGTAGCCTGTGTTTGAAACATTATAGGATTCAAAGTACACAGAGCATCCATGAACTGCTTATGGTGCCTTTTATGATTGGTAAATTGAGCCATTATCAATTTTGGTATAAACAGAATATGCAGCTGAACAAAACTGGAATACAAGACTTCCCTTTAACTGATGACTATCCTCTTCATCCTGTTTCATGACTATCCTCTTCATCCTGTTTCACAGAAATGTGCCAGCACTAATGGAGTGCAAGGAGAAATCAGATATGTGAATAAAAACACATAAATTACCTTCCACGGGAAGCAAGTATAAAAATTCTGTTTTGGCACAGACTATGTAATGGTCAGGCCAAGAAAAAACATCATGCTTTTTTAAAGTTATAAGTATACTGATCCATTTTTTTCCCCAAAGCCTCTGCAGCTAAAAACACTGAGCCAATGATACATCAGCTGTCCAAAGGGATTACGCTATTATTATTATAAGATTTACACCTGTCACATTTTACTTTGCTTAGTTCATCCTTTAATCTCGTCTCCTAATTTTTTAACTCCTCAACTGCATGGATTGTTGTAATGTGGAAGCGATATTTAATCATTATAGTCAATTTTGTAAATGAGTGTATTCTGAAGAGTGAAATGAGAACTTTTATGATTAAATATAAAAACAACATAATTTATTTAATATCAGTTGCCAATGTTGACATAAACAATGACTGATGCTTAGCTGCTGTCAGATTATTGGCTTTGAGACAATGATGGTTAATCAAACTAGATGAGGGCTTATTTGTGCTTTATGCTGACAATATGGTTCCAAAGTGTGTATGTTTCTCCCAAAAATAAATAAATAAATAAATCATTAGATTTAAATATGCTTTGAGTTGTGTTACCCTTGGAGATAAATATTTACAGTCCAATTAAATAAGAACTTTCCATTGGAAACATTCTGCTCCAATAGGATTCAGCTTGTAATGTATTTTTATTTTTTCAGCTCTAACTGATGCAACGAGAAGGTACTCATTAATAAAAGAAGATAAACAAAACCTAACAAGTCAAGACACCTGCTTTAAATTAAAAGTAGCAAGTTGATGGCTAAAAGTAGCAAAACACAAGCTAAAGCCAAATGTAGCAAAAGGCTAGCAATGTGCTAAATGTAGCAAATCACTATTTAAAAATAGCAAAAATGTAGATAAAAGTAGCAAAAGATAAGCTAATAGTATCAAGAAGGGAAATGCTAGCTAAAATAGCAAAAGGTTAGCTAAAATCCCAATGGACAAAAGACTAGCTAGAAGTTAAAAATAACAAAAGGCTTGCTGTTAGTTTAATGGTTCAAAACACTAGCTAAAAGAAGCAAAGCACTAATTAAAAGTAGCAAGATGTTAGTTAAAATTGAATAGTAGCACAATAGCTAAAAATTAAATGCACACTCGCCATGCTCTATAAGACCTTCCTGGCACAACTCTTGAACTGCGTCAGGACGCATCTTCATGCTTGAAGATCTTACTTGACACTAGTGCCAAAGGCAAGGTTGAAGGTCCCCACATACTCCAGCATACTTCACTCCATGGAGGTCCGCTCATACTTGAGGCGGACTCAACATAGATGTCCACCGTCCATGTCCACACAAAGATAAGTGTTTACGACTGCGTACGTGTACTCATCATCACAAAATATACTGCCTGGCGACTGTTTTGTATGAGACACCAACCGCAAGCAACCAGTCGCAATCCAGTTGGCGTGTCAGCAAATGACCAATTGGCAACCTGAATTTGTTCCAAAGGTAAATGCCCCTTACCTGCAGGGCTGGGCTGCAGCCCATTAGGGTGTACGCTCGAGTATGAAGTCTCAACCATCTGCAGACAGTACACGCTGAGTCCGAGCAGCTCATGGAGTACACACATTACGCCCGAGTATGTGGTGGTCTTAGTCCTGCTTTACATTCTAGTAATTAAGCCACACTGGCCCCACATCATGATGAATATGGTGCCACAGCTGTCACCAAAGTCTTTCATGTTCAGTCCAGGCCCATAATATACTGCCATAAACCATCCCTTTCACTACAGATGTTTTGTACATGTCAGAACCATCATAGACCTATCATATCAACCATAATGGGGAGGTTATTGCGTTTTTACCATGTACCCGAAGACCTTGAAAAGACCCTGCAAAAACCAACTAAGTTCTGGCTAATGTTTGCTTTTGTCACTAGGTCCCCTTCAACTGTGCAAGTGACCTAAAGAGTTCAACTAAATCAGATGGGATACATGATTTAAATCAAACATTAGCTGGAGCTTCTTCTGAGACATTGTCTCATGAAAGAGTTATGGTATTATAAGTTTTACATCAGGTAGGCCCTATGCAACTAGCTAAAATAATTCTTCATTGTGCTAATGATTTTACAGTAGTCCCTCAATACTTTGCGGTTCGCCTTTCGCAGGTTTTCAATATAACATTGTACACATTGTTTCCCGGTGGCCTGTCCTGCTCAGTGATTGCAGAGGGCACCCCTCCTTTCTCTTCCTGAGGATGTCTGTCACAGCAGAGCAGAGAAACACACCAGTCGGGTGCGCAACCTGTGACAGACAGCCTCAGAAAAAGAAAGGAGTGGGCGGGGTGGGGTCTGTCTTTCCCCATCGCTGCTGTGGGAGCTTCACTGAGGCAGATACCAGAGTGAGCAGCATAGATTGTTTATTTAAAATTATCAAGCACAACATGAACTGAGCCTTAACCCGAACATTTCCCGGTTCAGGAAATGACCCAGTCCCAGCTCAGTTCTAGTTGGATCGGCTCAGTGCTCCTGATGGCCAGTCTACCTCTGGGCACTTATTGGTTCAGTAACCATAGCACCAGTCTGTCTGCTGTCTTTTTCTGTGTTCTCTTAAGAGTGTTTAGGGAGTTTAGAACATTGTTAAGAACATTGCAAGAGTGTGGGAAGGGTTTATAAAGCCTCAATATATACTGTATATAAATACTGAAATAAATATAATGCCCCGACCGTGGATTTTCACTTATTGCAAGGATGTCTGGAACGCAAACCTCGTGATAAGCGAGGGACTATTGTATTAGGTAAGATGCATGTCCCTTTTATGCCCAGGTATTATAAATTGCCTATTTATTAAATATGTATTGTTTAATGTACTATAACAGAGTGTAAGTTGCCTTTTTATAAGTGATGCTGTCTGATCTAAGTTTTAAACCTGCAAAGTCAAAAGAGCAATGGAATTTTAAAGTGAGGCTTCTTACTGTGTGGGTTATGGGTGTTTATACCAAATTTGATGGTAGTTGATCTGAAGGATTCTCAGTTAAAAACTAACCTAAGGATTTTTAGGTAGGCAATAGGTTGCACAAATCAGTGGTGTAGTCTACATTTTTATCAGGGGTATGCTGTGCTTAGAAGCCAAAGTACACCAGTTAGTACACAGTAACTGTCAATTTATTTAGATTTTTAAGCATATTGAAAATTTCAAAATTTCTCTGATGCTTTTATTTGAATAAATGAACAGCAAACTTTGTACAACAGCTGGCTTTGTATTAAAAACATGTAAAATTTATAAAACAGAATCAAAGCAAAACATGTTCAAGTATTAAGTAGTAAGTACAGAAGTATTAATAATACAAAAAACAGGCTGAACCAACTCAATGTGTCTATAAAATGTTCCAAATGTGTTGACAATGGCACATGACCATGCCAATTATACATGACATGGGCTCATATTACTGGGCACTTTTAAGTGGGTTTACTGAAATTCCTAAGCTTTTCTAGTGGGTATACTCTGTGTACCGTACCTGTGTGTCGCATACACTACACCACTGGCTAAAATGTTTACCCCGTTGTATTTTTTCAATTGAAGCTTCAAAAAATACTTGAAGACACAAGTAGAGATCAACTTTGGAGGATAAAAATGTATCACGAACCTTGAGAATCCCACAAAGCACCATTTATTCAATTTTTATACAAATGAAAAGATTATGCCAACACGTTAAATCTGCCAAAAGAAGATTGTCCACCAAATCTCATGCATCAGGTGGGCATTAATTACAGACACAACCAAGAGATCAAAGAAAACCCTGATAAAAATGGACACAGTTTTTGCAGAGGTTGGCGTCTCAGTCTCTAAGACCATAATATATTGCCATAAACCACCTCTTTTCACTACAGATGTTTTGTGGATGCCAGAACCATCATAGGCCTATCATACTCTATCAACCATAATTCATTCAGTCATTCAACCTTTATTTAAACAGATAAGTCACAATGAGCCTCGGAGACTCATTTACAAGCGAGACCTGTTTGGACAGACAATAAAAAGTGATGAAAAATACATAGGGTTTGGAGACAAAAAAAAAAAAAAAAAATCCTAATAAACTTTTAATGTCTGTTTGAAGGACAAAAGTGTAATAATGAAGAAAAAAAACTTGCACACTAGCACATAATGATGCCGACATTACGCAGGGGAGTGGGGTGGGGACGCATAATGGGGAGCCTTAAGAGCTGGGCTTCATGGAAGAGTGGCAGGAAAAGATTGTTAATTGAAATAATAAGGTAGTGTTTGTAATTTATCAAAAGCCTACAAAAGAGATTACAAAAATGAGGAAGTTTTTTGTGGTCAGATGAGACTAAAATAACATTTTATGGCAAGGACAGCACCATGTCTTGGGTAAGACTTCTCATAACATCAACCCATTGTGAAGCATGGTGGTGGCAGCGTCATGTTGTGGGGATGTTTTTAAACGGCTGGGCAACTTCAGATTGAAGAAGAGCTTAATAGTGTAAAATACAAGTCAAGAGACAAGAATCACATTTTCACTTTGTCCAGTTTTCATGTTTTTTATTCAACTGTGACTTTTCTAAATCAGCCTGAATAAAAATATTTTTCAGTTATCGCAAAACCCCCCAGCTGTTTTGTCTCAAGACAACACCATAAAAATACATCCCTATGCTTGTCCTCTCCCAGCTTCCTTACGTGATTATGTTGTGTGGACAAAACTGTACAAAATTCCTTTTAAATTCTAGTTTGTAAGGCAACAAAATAGAAAAAATACCAAAGGGGCAAATATTTTTGCAACCTACTGTATATGTTGCCATTTGACAGCATTAATTAGTTTTATAATGATAAAAGATAAAGATAAACTCAACTGTTAACTGAGTCGTTGGCCTGATTCTGAAAATTACATGAAAATCTTTTGTTTTTGCATTTTGCTAAGTAAATAAAAATTTTCACTTGTCATATACATGAACAGAGGAAGTCATTTAAACTAAATAGTCACATTTTATTATCCAAAACAATACCTTGTGTTTTACCATGAGAGTCTCTGTGGCGAGACATAGGATTTTGTGACAATTTGTTGTTTTGATTTTTTGTTCCATTTATCACTTAGACAGAGTTTTGGCTAATAATCAGCCACTATCAGCTAAAATGACATTTCTTTCCTTGCCACAGAGAACACCCGGAGAACATTTAACCATTATTCATGGCAAATTAATACGAGTCAGATGGGGTTTTTGTACTTGGAGGATGAAGCCCCAAAACTCTGCATTCCAGTTTCAACTAGCTCTGGGCTTGCGTACAGTGACATCTAACAATCACATATTTCCTCTGAACAATTATCCATTTTAAGTGAGAGAAGCTGCATATTCTTGTAAACATATATGCCAAATAACAAATTGTTTTAAGATGCCAGTTTAAGAAAAACAAGACTTCTTAGAGAGATCCTGGTGACATCCAACAAAATAAACACAAGAGTCGATGGTTTTCCTGGCCTGAACAAAAACGGAATTTTTGTGACTTCTTGATGTTGTGAAGAATTCACTGGCAGTTCCTCGAGGCTTTAAATGTTTCTCCATGTTCTAACCCGTTCAGCCAACAATTCACTGCATGACTTGATATGTACCGTACTCATGAGGGAAACCAGCATGCTGAGGATCACAGAATATGTTCTGGTAAATGATAATCAAACCATTAGACTGTCAGGGTTATTTAATGCACTCAATTATGGCAAAATAATCAATTTATTTTCACCAAAAAGTTTGGCTGTTTTCAATAAGCGCCACAGTTTCTTTTATGCCACGTCTTGACAAGGACATTTTTTTAATATGCCTTATAAAATGGTAAACATAACTTGGTAATTGTTTTAGGACTATTTTAGTCCCACGTTTATCACGGGGGATCTGTACCCTGAAACCCCAAGGTAAGTGAAAAACCGCAAAGTAGGAATAGTAGTACAGTTTATTTTAGTATACTGTATATGATTATTTAATATATATAATTAATTAATTATTATTTAATGTATATACTGTACGTATATACACTACAATTTATTTTGTATAAATAATTAATTAATAACATACTGTATATATTTTAGCATAAATACTAAATACTATATATGTATATATATATCTGTATATAAATACTAATTACTTTATATGTATATACACATACATACATACATACATATACTGTATATAAAACAATATATGCTGTATATATATGCATGTATATAT
>JARVGV010000694.1:21403334-21414163 GCA_031762435.1 Hypsolebias longignatus
TTTTAATTTAATGGTACAAGCAGTGTTTAAATGTGATTTATAAATAAATCTAACACAAAGATGGTGACAATTTAATGGTTTTACTTCAACTTTTAATTTGCTGGCAAAGTCTGAAGACTTTTTTTTTTTTTTTTACCGATTCATCGATTAATCGATAAAATATCGGCCGATTCTTCAATTTTTGAATTAATCGTTAGTTGCAGCCCTAGTTACATTTTTGTCATATGCTTGCGTTAATACATAAAAATCATAAAAAATATGAACAATTTCCCTCTGCTTGTTTGTTCTAAACACAATCAGTCATTAAATGAAGGACTGTCCTTACAGACCACAAATGAACAAAAACATCAAAATGGAAAAAAAAGAAAAATCTTTTAGTTTTTCTTGTTTCTTTGGAACTTGAGTCAACACAATTTTTTTCTATCTTCAGAGCAGCTCTACATCCGAGAAATGTTTACTGAACTTAAATGCCAATCTGTGCCCATTTGAGACAGATGGGAAGACACAAGAGTGTGAGAAAAGGGTGAAAAATAAAACCCTGAGACAAAAGTACTATTCTTCAGTAACTTGGATAGTTTTTTTGCTCTTCAGATATTTGACATTCAAATGTGTAGTTTTGCATTCTATTAGTAATTTCTGTCTAAATCGTTCCACAAATCAAGTCAGGTCACTTAAAAAAAATTATGTGGGACTGAACTTATGTATTTTTTCCCAAGACAAATACATAGAGAGGAGGATTAAAGCCAAAATGAATAAAAGAAAGATCACTGAAAGGGGAGTGGGTGCACCTGTCTGTCGTTGCGCTCCTCAAGTTCTCCGATGACCTTATAGTCACCCTATAAACAGAAATTGAAAACCATGAGAACATGTGCAATTACAGTCATGAAACTAAACTCTTTGAAGAACATTTGGAAAACACGTTTGACTGCAGTGCATTTAATTTTACAAACATCTGGGTTATCATAAATGAACACTGTTCAAACAGACTTAAAACAATGTCCAAAACTCACAAGTGCACAGCAAACAGCCATACTCAGACTTGTCAAACAGAACACCAATACACACACATCAGACACTTTAAGTACACATGCCTAGTACTGGGGTTGACCCCTACCCCAATGATTAATGTCATAGACTCAATATGTTGTTGGAAATATTCCTTTATGGTTCTGAAACATATTGACATGATGGCATCACTCAGATTAGTCAGCTGCATGTCCATGATGTGAGTCTTCTGTTGCACCACAACCCAAGGTGCTCAAGTAGACTGCGATGAATCCAGACTCATCAGAGCAGGTATTCCCTGATGCATGCTCAATAATCCAGGTAGGAATTAAAAAAATAAAAATAAAAAAATAAAAAAATAAAAAATAAATAAATAAAAAGCTAAGTCTGTTCATTGAATGTCCAGAGGACCAGACTTAGCTTTTTTTAGACAGAGCAGGTATTGTCTTACCAATTTAATACTGTTCAATTTTGGTGAGTTTGTGAAGTGTGTTTTCAGTTTCCTGTTCAGGAAGTGTCACTTGGTGTGATCTTCTGTTGCTGTAGCCCATCTGCTTCAATGTTGGACGTGGTGTGGTTTCAGATACGGTGTTCTCTAAACCTTTGTTTGTAACAAGTGGTTACTTAAGTTACTGTCGCTTTGTAGTTATACGACTTCTGACATTAACAAGGCTGTTTGGATGCACACAAAAAAAATTTGCACACCAGGTATTGTCTTCTTTTTTTGTGTGTGTGTGTGTGGAGGGGGGGGCGCTCTCTTTAAACCCTAGATATGGTTGCATGTAGGTATTAACAAAAACAGTAGATCAGCAGTTTGTGAAATACTGGCTCCACCAACAACCACATCACATTGAAAGTCACTTAAATCTTCTCTGTTCTGATGTCGGGTTTGAACTTCAGCAATTCGACTTCACCACGTCTACAAGCCTTAAGGCATAGAGTTGCTGCCGTCTGATTGGATGATTAGCCATTTGTGGTAACATGCAATTAAACAAGTAGGCCTAACAAAGTGGCTGGCAAAACTAAATAAAGATTCAAACCACATGTTAGACAAAAAATGATTAAAAAATGCTATACAAATTGCATACCACCTTTTTATTAAATTTAACCTGCTGTAAACAAGTAAATCCATCCATTCACCCATTATCTTTACCCAATTCTCCTTTCCTGGTCGTAGAGAGCTGGTGCCTATCTCCAACTGTCACTGTGCGACAGGCAGGGGACACCCTGGATAGGCCACAAGTCCATCACAGGGACACATAGAGATGCACAAGACAAACAACCATACACACTCTCACTCACCAAGGGACAATTTACTTACCAATTAGACTAAAATGTATGTTTTTAGCCAGCTGGGAGAAAGCTGGATTACCCGGAGAATCCCACAGGTGCACACAAATGTGCTAACTCCACACAGAAAGGCCAGGAGGTGAACCTGCTACCATTTTGCTGTGAGACAACAGTGCTAACCACTTGGTGGTTGGCCCACCATTGGTCCACATGCAGACCTTGAAATGATTTGCAAGGAGCTTGCGTGTCTAAAACCAACACTGGGGGCTGTAAATGGCGGCCTCACAAGTGGAGTAATAGTGTTATCAAGCCATTGCTGGAGTATCTAACAGTCAGTAACACGGTGGGTGAAGGTCATCAGACACAGATGATGCCTTGTGGAATGTATTACAAAGTTGTACCAGCATGTGACAGAGATGGAAAAGGTTCATCTTAGTGGATTTGCATGAGCTCAGGTGCTCATGTGCAATTGTGAGGTGTACAGATGTCACAGTGAGCTGATGTTGAAACCAACAGACATCTGCAGTCACCCACAAAGGTATTGAAGGTTCTTGTCACCCAAAGCAGACCACACCAATGGAGGATTGTTGCAGTGCCCACCAAGCATTGATGAACTACATGATATATGTGCCTGTTAACCAGACCCATGTAATGGACTTGTTATAACACCACATCATCCTGTACTGTTATGGTGACTGGCATCAGCCATACTGCAACTTCACCAGGTTCATGTGTAGGCTGCCATTAACACCAGAGCAGAGACAACTGTGTTTGGAGTTGATGTATAGGTTAATGATTGAGTGGTGGGGTATTGTGTCCAGCAATGAATTTCAGTTCTGCATTACCATGGCCAACCATTCTGTGCACATGTGGTAGCACTGAGGGGAAAAGACCAATGCTGCCATGGCTGTGGAAACCCATACACACTGGTTTGTGTAGGCATAGACCTGATATTAGGTCAACTTTGGTTATTTGCAGACTCTGATGGTACAATGCTACGTAAGGGATATCCTGCATCTGTCTTTACTAGACTCCCAAGAAAAACCCCTGGTACTGTCTTTAGACATGCAGTTTAACCCTATGTCCAGAAAACATCTGAATGTTTTCCCAAATACAACAAAAACAGTGTAACGCTCATTTATTTGGTCTTATGTACTGTATTTATAAACACTCAAACATACAGAGAAGCAAATCTACATGTAATAACTATTTAGGTAATTTATGCAACCCATATTATTACATCTGGTGATATTGTGAACTATTTCATAATATAATCACCAAGAAGTTACTCTAGCAAATATAACCTAAAGTCTGTTTTCACAAAAGCCAAGCTGAAATGAAGATCAAGCACATAAAACTGTCATTTGTTCTCAAAATATCGAGATGCTCCTTTAATAGCCATGAATTATAGTGTATCACATTAAAATAAACTGCTGTGTCATTGGACTTTCAAACTACACACTTACATCGTGAAGAGGGAAGGCTGCATCATACACCCCTTTGGCTATCAATGTGCTAATGCCTGGAAGAAAAAAACAGGTAGAACAGAGACATAAGTGAGTATATATTACAAAAACATGTATATGTACTATAGCCACTAGAGAGGACATCTTCTTTTTGACTGCTCAGACTGAGTTTGAACTGTTTTGCAGATCAAAACAGACTGGGTCTCGAGGGGTAAGTCTCTTGTTTTGGGAATATGTCATGCATGAAGTGAGATGAAGTCAGAACATCAGATGACTCAACATATGAAACCTAATAAACATCATTCCCTAAAAGGGTACAGGGGATTATTGAATCATTAGTTGAGCTATTATTGAATCAAGAAGTGCACACATACTGTACACTGAAACATGTAATTACACCCTCAACCAGCCAGAAACAACCACAGCTCCCATAGGCCTTTGCTTCAATTTCAATCTGACCCAGGAATTATGACCCACTTGTGGAGGACAAGTAGCAGAAAAACAGTATTTGCGTGTGTGTCTGTGTGTGTGTGTGTGGGTGGTGGGGGACTTGAAGGGAAAAGGGTTAAACTCTATTTTCTCTGCCCTTCTTCCTCTGCAATGCCGTCAGTACCCGCCGGCCAAGACCATCTGTTGAGAAGGGCCAGCCAACCAGACATATGGTGGACACCGGAAATAAAAATGGGTGTCACGTCTCTAATATGGGTCTCAGAACTACAAAAGTTTGTAAAACAGTTGTGATCAGATGTTTACATACCCACATCAAGGGTTTGAACGTCATAATAACTGGGGTGTTTAATTATTTGTTATAACCATGTTTTCTGGGTGGAATGATTATACAAAATATAACTTCAAGGATTTTTTAATAAGAATTATGCACACAAGTTTGGATTTATTGTGGATTTTCTCCACATAGGGTAAATATTATATATAATGGCTCAAATATATATGCACATTCACCTAAATATTTTATTAGGTGGAGAAAAAAGGTTTTAGAAAGTTCTTTAACTTGTTCAGAATCATCCAAGGAACCAAGGTTAAAGCCGTCCATGAACTGGAAACTGCTGGAACACCAGTTCACAGTAAAGGACTTTTTAACTTCCTTCTGGACTGAAAAAATGTCAACCAAGAAAGAAGCCCCGGGTTCAAAAGCCCCACTTGGACCAAAATTTGCAGCTGCCCACATGGACAGGCCAAATAGCTTCTGGATAAAAGTTTTATGGACAAAGACAAAGATTGAATTATTTGACATCATTGACAAGAAGCTTGTGAAAAAGAGTCGAGCTTAGGCTTTCAAAGAACACTAAAAAATGTCAAGCATGGTGGTGGTAGCATCGTACTGTAGTCATGGGGCATTGCCCAGTAGATGGAACAAATTCTTCAGTGTCACCCTAAAACAACCATTTGAAACTTCAACACATGGGTGCTCCAACAAGACAGTAATCTCAGACACACATCAAAACTGGTTTCTAAACGAATAAAGCAGGACGATGTTGAGATTCAGGAATAGCGTTCATAAAAGTCCTGACCTCTGTTCTGTTGAAAATGTGAGGACTATGCTAAAATAATGTGGACTGAGCAGAAAAAACAAGCAGTTCATCTAACACAACTAACAGAGCACTTTGCTCTCAGACTGCAGGTTTACTTACGGTTCCTAGAGTTTCCAAAAGCAGAATGGGAGGTAGATCTTTCAGTTATCAGACTCCTCCCTTGAGGAACCAACTTCCAGTTTCTGTTCATGAAGCTGACACCTTGTCTACTTTTAAGATTAGGCTTAAGTCTTTCATTTTTGATAAATCCTATAGTTAGGGTTGGCTTGGTTTCCTGAGCTATCCATTAGTTACCTACTATAGGCGTAGACAAATTAGGAGGACAAATTGACCACATTTACTCAAATAAATAATTACAAATGAATACAAATGAATGGTCATTATTTACTCATTTCCATCTCAAGGTGTTTCTTTGTCTTTCCTCATATAGAAAGAGCTGCTCGCCTCCATTCTGGACCTGCCATTCAATGTCCTTTCCTCCTTGCTGTCCTCTCAAACTCCAGCCAGTCAAAGCAGCTGGCCACTTGTCCTGAGCCTGGTTCTGCTGGAGGTTTCTTTCTGTTAAAAGAGAGATTTTCCTTTCCACTCTTGCCTTTGTGCTTGCTCAGAATGGGAGACCACGGTGAAATGAAAATTCAATGCAATCTGGCTTCCGTAGATAGAGAACTTTTACTACTTGGCTTTTTATGTACCGTACATTTACAGTATATGAATTTTTCTGTACAGTGCCCTGAAACAACTTCTGTTGTGACCTGGCTCTATGTAAGTACCGGTAAACTGAAATGAATTGAACTGAACTATACCAATTCAGCTAAGTTACTGGCCACAAAAAGCCTGTGGTTGAGGTGCAACTTGCTTGGGACTGTTTAACCAAATGTTGGACAAACTTTATGCTAATATTTGAGCATGTATGTATACTTTAGACCCTGTATGGAACAGAGAAAATCCACAATAAATTCAAATTTGTGCACACAATTCCTGTTTTTCAAAATCCTTAAAATTGAATGTTTTACAATCATTCCACCCTGGAAAAAGAACGACATAAATAAAACTTTAAATGCACAAAATATAATGACATGAATGTAAACCTCTGATTCCAACTGTTGAACCACAGGAATGCATTTAACAAATGCAATATTAACAGTAATAGGACATAGCATATTTGCAACTGATAATACTCCTGTTCATTTGTCTCACAACCAACAGCTGATCTGATATGGATACACAATGTGCTCTTCTTGTTTTGCTCTTTTGGTGTGTCAGACAGCGCTGCCTTCTCAGGTGACTTTATACCGTTTTGCTTACACAGTCCCACACAGCTGAAACAGTTGCTGAAGAAATCCTACACTTTTAATTGCTCATTGCCCCTGAGGACTTCCAAGGTAGAACTGATAATGAGTGAACCATGGCGTGGCTACGTAGCAACAGTTCCCACAGAAATAGTTGTAAAAAGGAGTTGACAGCATCCATTTTTGGCATTCTTTGACTCAGAGTTATGTTTACCTGACACTGTCAGACATTTCATATTGGCTTCTATTTTTAACCTTTATGCTATTTATAGTAAGAAGTTAAACCGCCATAGGAGTAGAAAACAATTTGCTTCAATGGGGCTCTTTTGGTTTGATTTTCCAGCCTCAGTGCTCACTCTTAAGTGGTCAGTGGCACAGTTTATCTGCTAAAAGGATCAAAGGGCCTTGACTTTAAGCTAGTGCCAGCAAAAAGCCTGGTTTTAGAGGTGACGAACCACTTTTCAAACAAAACGTCACTGTCTTTTATTCAAGAAACCTTGGGAAAACTTGAAAATAGAATATACTTTATGTGATCAAGGTAACCACAAAACAAGAGAAGAGCCACAGCAGTTTGAGTTGCTTCAAACCAATCGATAATTTTGTTTTGAGCACCATTAAAAGAAATGAGGCAGCATGAGGTAACACCACTAGTTTCTCCAGGTTTTGCATGTCCTTCAAGAGAACGTAAACTAATCTATCTAATGAGAAAAATATTTGAACCCAGTCACACCTGGTGTCTACATCCATCCTTAGCTATCAGGTTGCATTTGGATCATTGCTAAATACAAGACTGAATGGCATAGGCATCGCAAAAATTATATGTGAAGGAGACATGTATACCCACATTTCAAAAATATTCATTTGGCCCGCCCCCCCCCCCCCCCCCCCCCACACACACACACACACTTATCATGAAATATTAGTTTGTCCAGTGCCGTTTCTATTTCTTTGTGAATTAATCCATTCCACTTGATTAACGGGAAAAGAAACCACTAAAAGTCCACTCCAGGTTTTCCTGGGTACCTACAACAATTCACCACACAATATGCAGTGTTTCCCCAATGCCACGTGCCTTGGCAGGACGCTCATTTTTGAGGTTTTTTTTTTATTTTTTTTGTCGACAAGGCAGGGGGAGGTGGGGGTGTTGCTTGCTAGCTTAGTGATACATTAGTGCCAGCATTTGTCGCCCTGCGAAGGAGTGGGGGGGTTAGGATGCAAGAGAGAGAATCGTAGTGCTACATCTGTAGCATCGTAACTAGCGCCTCCATATTGCCCACCGCTAGGGGGGGTTCTTTTGGTCAAGCTACTCTAAATTAGTTATTGAATCAAGTGTTTACTTATCAAGGCTAGAATACCTCAAAGTGTTTTAAGGGAAAACGTTAGCAATGTGCTTTGAGGCCATTCAGCATTGGTGTCAGAAGCATTTTTGTAATGTGGGGTGTAACCACTGGTTGGGGTGTCTGGGGGTCCTCCCCCAGAAAATTTTGAGTAGCGTAGATGCCATTTCTTGCATTCTGGGGTATTTTAACAAACAAACATCTACATTTATCTACATAAGTAAACATTAGCTTAGCTTAGTACTACGTTAGTGCCGGCAGTTGTTGCTATGGGGGGAGGGGGCGCTGTTGGTCAAGCTACTCTAAAATAGTTAGTGAATCAAGTGTTCACTATGTACTTAAACATGGATGTTTAACAGTTTGTTAAAATACAACAGAATGCAGGAAATGGCATCTACTCTACTCAAAAGTTTCTCGGGGTGGACCCCCAGACACCCCCACCAGTGTTTACACCCCACATTACACATGCTTCTGATGCCAATGCTGAATGGCCTCAAAGTACATTGCTAACATTTTCCCTTAAAACACCATTAGAGATTTTCTAGGCCCTTTTATCCATACATTTGCCAGTCTAAACAGCAATCCATTGTAAACCTTTGATATAGGACTTCCTTTTGAACTTTTGTGACCCTATGCAAGCAGCAGAGTTTGAAGTACACATTTTAGTGTCAGGTACACAAAATCTGAGCTGACTACTTGCAATCAAATGACCTAAGATGGACATTTAATGATAGGTTTGAGCCTTTAAGATATGATTGTTAGTTTCCTTACCTATAGTTTGACAGGTACGCACACAAACTGTTCGTCTCAGGATTTCATACACCTGTGGAAGATTTGAGATTGTCAGGCTAGGAAAATAGAATAAATAAAAAATGGTCACAGAAAGAAGACATAAATCAGTTCATAAGCAAATACTTACTATTCTGCCTCTTGTGGCATTGTCAAAAAATGTGTCCTTAGATGCGATGTTGTAGCTGAAAGAAACCAAACCAAATAATTACTGTGCTAATAATAAACATAAATAAGTCATTTGAAATCACTAAAAACTCAACATTTGGAAACAGTTTACTTACAAAACTAGCAAAATCCCTCCATATTTTAGTTCCCTACTCAGTCGTTGCAACTTACAGTCCGGTAACTTTATTACCAAGACCATTCAGTTGGCGTTTCTTTTACCTACCATATTCCTTCTTCCAGTTTGCTGCACCCAACAACTGGTATGAGCCTATATCCTGTTATTGACTTTTCTTAACAATTACAATATTTTTTGACAAGTGCACCTCCTTCTGATTGCTTCCTGGATTTCCTCTGTATGTAATACACTGTATGTATTGTGTGGAAATACTCTTTGCGTTTTAACGTTTTCAGTGCTTTGTGGAGTTTTTTATTATTTTTTTATACGATGATTGTGTTTGTATGATCCGATTTTTGCTGCTACCACTTAGCAAGGTTGGCATTTTAAATGAAAATTGTTTCTCAAATTATTTATCTGATTATGTAAATGTTAATAAAAATTGAATGAAAAAAAGGGGGATTAGTATGGTGTGGGCTGGGTGGCATTGGGATGCAATAAACTGAGGAATGGATGTGTGTTAGTGTTTATCTTACAGGTGAAGCTTGTCCCTGGAGAAGCAGTGGGAAACAAATTTGGTGCTTCCTTGGTCCTGATGAGACACTTTGGGCTGGAACGGCTGGTTCAGTTTCCTCCACATTGTGCTCATACTAGACCCAAAACCCTTTTCTTCTTTGAGTTCATAACTCTGAGACAAACAATGACACAAACCCAGTGATGTTATTTCATCCATGAGACATCTACATCACCAGCACTTTACAGTTCTGAAAACAAGAGACTCGGAGCAGAACTATGGAATTACAACAATACATTATTTAGTGTAGAAATCTGTTGTTGAGTGAGTCATGTGCAAAAGGACACCCAGAAGACCTTTGCTCTCTGTGCTTTTTTCTTGTCAATCATTGTTGGGTTTTGATGGTTTCAATTACACAGTTTACTTTAAAAAATAAAAATAAAAAAATAATAATATACTGTATATATAATATATAAACTCAGTGGTACTGTATTATTACTACATCTATTGCCACAGAACCAAAACAGTGGGATCTCACCGTCTTAGTGGGGACTTTAATCTTGAGGAACTCGGCCTCTCTGCACAACACTGGCCAAGGTGCATGGACTCGAGTAAAGCTGGGACCATGGGTCTTCACCTGCAAATAAAATGAGAAAAACGTGAAACATGAGGAAGTCATTTTGAGAGGTGCCAGTGCACTTTGTAAAAACCATAAAAAATGTAAAAATGTCAATTTAGTCTTGTGAAAGCCTGTTATGGTTGTTGGTAATGCTTAGTTTTGCACCCCATGGTGCTGCAAAGGGGGGAGTTGGAAATACCCTCTGTTTGTCAGTTCGTGTTGTGATAAATAAGTGAGGTACCAACTTCCATTTCTGTGTATTGCTACATCTAGGCAAAACAAATGTTCCTTTCGAAAACTGGGTTGTCACATCAAAATACAAAATGGCTGCCACCATAAACGCCCATCTGTCTTGTGAGCTGGATAACATAAAAATAAGTGACTTGTATTTTGGTATGTGGCTACATCTAAGCATAAGAATGCTCACTATTGAAACTTGTCACATTAAAATCCAATCCACTGCCACATAGGGGGTGGAGGAAAAAAAATCGATTTTTTTAAATACTCTAGATTCGTAGTCCTGGCGATTCAGAATCGATTCTAAAAGCCCCAACATCGATTTTTTTATTTTATTTATTTATTTATTTACTAAATATGAATCAATATGTAAAAACAAAAACTGGTCTGTATTTTATTTTGAGTTAAAGGTTAATGCACTATGTTAGGCTGAAGGCTGTTCACTTATAT
>JARVGV010000694.1:21612799-21622800 GCA_031762435.1 Hypsolebias longignatus
TTTTTTCCTACCACATCTTTTCCTTCCCTTCGCCTCTCTATTAATGTGCTTGGACACAGAGCTCTGTGAACAGCCAGCCCTTTAACAATGAGCTTTTGTGCTACTTTGACATCTTTTTTTAACTTGTTAAAAAAATCTGAATGCCTCTCTTATGACTGTCTATTGTTGATCGTCAAAGGAAAGTCTATTGTTGCTGTTGTCAACATTCTTTGTTGAAACCAGGTCTCTTGTAAATGAGTCCCTGCCTAAATAAAGCTTGAACGAAAAAAAGTTTTACTTTTTGAAAGGAAAACTGAAATAAATCAACTTTTTCATGTGTAATAAGATATAATAGATCACTACACATGATATTCTAACCAGCACCTGAATTTTAAAACTGATATTAAACGTTTTCTATCTATGAGTTGTTTAGCTACATATTGGTGATGATGAATTAAGATCAATCTACTTTCATGAAACTTTTTTCATCATTCCTTTCAAATCGGGTGTTCATCATAAAAGAGACAAAAAAGTTAACCGCAAATAAATAAATAAAAATCCCCCCCAAAAACAGTTGAACATGCAGTGAACATTTTCAACGCCAGGTTTTCAAATCTGTTTATTCCACACCTGTTTTAAGAAATACATTATCTGTAATTAAGTCACCAACAATTAAATTCGACATGGATCTTTTTGGAATGGATTCAGTTTAACAAACTGCAAACATCCTGTATTATTTCTTATTTTTAGTTTCAGTATTAAACATATATATTGATTAATAAAACATTGCTCAATACTTTTTTAGTTTGCAAAAGGTGCTAAAAACCACAGGTGTAAAGCGACGTTGCACGCAAACACTTCTCAGAAGCTGAAAGTGCCGATGAAGCAGATTATTCAGCAGTTAGTTTTATTCATGTTTATTACAGGTAATGCTTTTTAAATAAGACTGTTTTTGAACTTTAATATTAAAAAAAAGAAAGACTTCCTGTTGTTTCCCTTTGACACTATCCATCCTTCACTTTCTGTGCCTGCTTTAACGTGATCTGGGTTGCAGAATTAACCTGACGTGCATATTTTCAGAACGTGGCATGAACAGTCGTGCACACCGAACATGCAAAAGACACCAAAAGGTTGAAACTAAATTCGGATACCTTCTTTCTATGAACTGAAAATAGCAACTACCAGAATTTGAGTGTGCAAACCTGCAGCGACAGCTGTTTCTGCAATGGTTCATGCAAATTCTGTTAAAAAAAAAAAAAAAAAGGGCAGGAAATAAACACTTGTTTAAAACAGTTGTAAACTTCAAAATAAAGTACAGGTTTTCTGCTCCACACAGTTTATTTTCAACAATGTTGTGAAATATAAAATATTAAAGCAAATATAGAAACAATATACATACATTGTCAGAAGATCATTGTATGGAGGACAAAAAGTGCCTAAATATTTTGTCATTGATTAATTAAAATATTAATAAATATACATATATGTTTCAGAACAATTAACTTTATCATCAAATATACCAAACAGGAAATAGAATTAAAAAATAATGTATTAAAACATTATTAACCATCCTGCTGCCCTTGGGTCAAAATAATCTCTGTGGGCCCCAAATTTAAATCCGGGGCCTCGGATGTGATTTTGCCCCAAGGGCAGCAGGAGGGTTATGTACTGAATGTGGATAGGAACCAATGTGTTGGTGCAGATCCGCTGGATACACATCAGAATGACGGCCCTGTAGATGTACATGTGCATGCTAAGAGAGAGGGTCAATACAGCCTGACTAAAAGATCTATTAGTGCTTCCCGCCTGGCTGATATAAACATATATGAGTAGACATAATCCTACATGGTGTCCGAAGTGAAGAAGCTTGTCTCAGTCCCGTCTACGTCGGTGAGAAGCAGCAGTTTTACAACAGTACAAGCCCATGAGTAAACGAGGACAGCACACAGAGAATGGATTCCCTGTTTTCAATCAACCCACCTGAAAACTTTGGCTTCAGTGATTACTCGTCATGGCCCAACTGGATTCGCCGTTTCGAAAGGTTTCGTGTGGCAGCTGGATTGGATAGCGAAGACGAAAGCTATCAAGTAAACTCTTTAGTGTACACAATGGGCGATAAAGCAGATGACATTTTAGGGACACTAGGGTTGAGTCAGGATGAGCTTAATAAATACACAAGTGTAAAAGAAGCTTTCGACAAACACTTTATTGGAAAATACAACGTTATATACGAGCGAGCCCGTTTTAACAAAAGATGCCAAGACACAGGTGAATCAGCTGAGTCCTTCATCGCTGCAGTCTATAAATTAGCAGAAAACCCAGTGTGGACCACTACAAGACGAAATGATAAGAGACAGGTTAGTGGTGGGCATACAGTACCAGGGCCTGTCAGAGAAACTGCAGATGGATAGTGGACTAACACTGGAAAAGGCGGTGCAACAAATAAGACGGCATGAAGAGATAAAGAAACAACAACCTGTCGTGAGAGAGACGAAGGATCTGAAACAGGCAAATGTGGACTTATTAAAATTCAAGAAAAGAATTTTCAAAGACAACCAAGCACAAAAACCACAGGAAACAAAGAGTCAGAGTGAAACCCAAAAAGGAGACAGGCACTGTGGACGCTGTGGTAAATCGCCTGCACACACCAAAGTTAACTGTCACGAGACGCAGAGTTCAGGAAATCTCGAAAGAAGGGACACCTCGCAGCTGTGTGCAGATCAGGCAGAGTGGGAGCTGTCCTGGAGGAGGAGGACAACAAACTGTTTTTAGGACCACTGTCAGCGGGAGAGCGCCCCAACAACTGGAAAAAAACAGCTGGAAATAAATGGCAACAACACGACCTTCAAACTGGATACGGGTGCTGATGTGACGTGATACCAGCAGACACCTACTTGAAAGACATGCATGGCCCACTTGCCAAAGCAGACAAACCCCTGTGTGGTCCCAGTGGTGAAGCCACTGCCACGCCGAGTCCCACTGCCCTTATATGACAAAGTGAAGGCAGAGCTGGAAAGAATGGAGAAAATGGGTGTGATTGAAACCATTGAAGAACCTACAGGGTGGTGTGCTGGAATGTTGGTGGCCCTAAAGCCCAATGAAAAGGTGAGAATATGAATATGTTTGTAGAGAGCGCCACATACTGCCTGCTGTAGATGAAACATTGGTCAAGTTCACAGGTGTGACAGTCTTCACAGAACTGGATGCTACAGCTGGATTTTGGCAGGTAACTCTACGTCCAGACAGAGTCAGTCCCTTTGACCACATTTACTGCCCCGTTTGGAAGATGCTGTTACAAAAGGTTGCCATTTGGAATATCATCCGCACCTGAACACTTTCAAAAAAGACTGACCCAAATGTTGTCAGGACTGGAGGGAACTTTATGTCACGCAGACAACTTACTCATTTTTGGGTCCACCAGAGAACAACACGACTACAGACTGCATAGAGTCTTAGAGAGGCTCCAACAAGAGGGGCTGACTCTGAACAACGACAAGTGCCAGTTTGCTGTAGAAAAGGTCATGTTTCTGGGTCACGCTGTCACAGCTCAGGGCATTGAAGCAGACCCTGGAAAAATCAAACCAATCAAGGAGATGCCTACACCTAAAGATACAGCCAATGTGAAGAGGTTTGTAGGCATGGTAAACTATGTTGGAAAGTTTTCTCCACATATCCCTGAACTCACACAACCATTAAGAGAGATCCTCAAGGCAGACACCACCTGGGAATGGGGGACAGCACAGCAGCGTTCTTTTGATGAGCTACGACAGGAACCGAGCTCACCCACAGTTCTCGCCCAGTATTGTCTGAGCAGAGAAACAAAAGTTGCAGCAGATGCCTCATCCTTTGGATTAGGAGGGGTCCTGTCACAAAAACAACCAACAGGTGAATGGCGCCCGGTGGCTTTCATTTCACGCAGTATGACAAGCGCAGATATCACATACAAAATTGAACATGTCCCAGGAAAGAATTTAATTACGGCAGATACACTGTCCAGAGCCGATACAAGCTCCGCCTACAACACAGGACAAGAAGATGAGTGTGTTCATATTGACCACATTTTGCAACATTTGCCAGCATCAGAAAGCAGAGGCTTGTGCAAATCAGACAGGCACAGGAAACTGACAGCAGATGCAGAAAACTTAAAAACTTTGTACAAACAGGCCGGCCATCCTGCAGGAAAGGTCTCCCTCCTGAACGTCACGTGTATTGGCAGTACCACCAAGACCTGCTTGTTGTAAAGCAGGGGTGTCAAACTCACTTACAAAAGGGGCCAAAATTAAAACATTTTTCAATCTAAGGGCCAGTTTCAGAATCTACATTAACTCAAATCAGATACCCAACATCTTTTCTTGGTTACAGGTTCCTCAACAAGACTTTGGTTGGTCTCATTTGATGTTCTCTATTGTACTCTTGACATTATAATCAAAGATTACTGAAAAGATTGAAGAGATAGTATTTTATGTTTCAAATATCATCTTGAGGGCCAGATAAGATGTCAACGAGGGCCACATTTGGCCCCCGGGCCTTGAGTTTGACACACATGCTTTAAAGACTTCTGCAGCTATCTATCTGACCAACCTCGACACACTTGCAGTTAACATTTAGATTACGTAAACACACACCAAGTTGCCATTCCAGTTTCTTTAAGCAGCTCTCTGTGTACAGTCTACTAATAAAGCCATATTTCATCACATAATAAGAAGGCAATGTTCAGTCCACAACAAATAAAATAACTAGTAAACTAAGTGAAAGGAACCCTAGATGGCATCTGCCATGATTTACGACAACACAACATCCGTGTCACCTAAAACGTGACACCTGTTGAACTCAGCGTCACCGTTGCACACATCTATCTTCAGAGGCCTGACTATAACTTATATAGCACTCAGCTGTGTTGAGTGTCAGCTGGTTAAATGAGAGAGGTTGACCTCTCTCACAGTTACTGTTTGTCTTGGCTTTCCTGACTTCGTCAGCCTCAGTCTGATCGGCTGCATGTCAAAAGTTAGACAAGGGTTCGTTTGACAGCGGGTCGTCATGAAGGTTCACTGTGCTGGCTGTGCTTTTGGTTCACTTGTCTTTTTTTTTTTTTTTTTGTAGGGCAGGGTTTTATATTGTAGCCAAAAAATTTATTTACACGTGAATTTGAATTTATTTTATGAAATATTTACAAATTGACTAATTTAGATTTATGAAATTTGCTTTTTGTCACTTTTTGGGTTTGTCCTCTCAAACCCAGCCAGTCGAAGCAGATGGCCGCTTGTCCTGAGCCTGGTTCTGCTAAAGGGTTCTTCCTCATGAGGGAGTTTTTTCTTTCCACTGTTACCTTCGTACTTGCTCAAGATGAGAGTCCATGATGAACTCAAAGCAGTCTGCTCCTCAGATAAATTATGTTATTAATGTATTTTTTATGTATTGGTATCAGGGGTTGAACGAGTACATCATTTTTAAAGTCGACATTAACATAATAAAACTCGAGTAGAACTCGAGCAGTTGATGAAGTCATAGGATCTCAAGATGCAAAAAATAAAAAAATAAATAAAACCGCAAAAAAGGTACCGGTAATTTATTATTTACAAAAGACAAACAAAAAAAAACCATTGGGAGCGTATATTATGCTCCTACCATTTATCGTTCTGCAAATAAGTCACAGGAAAACCAAAACTATTAGTTATTATTATTATTAAGCTACAGTCACAATATACAGTGGTCACACAATATGGTGCAACACCGGTTCTCATGCATACCATCCATCCGCATGGAGGAATCCATTTTGTAGCTTCTACTAGCTAGCCCGCGCTCGGTGCGGATCATGTGACACGTGACGCAATGACCTAACTGCGACGTAATAACGTCACTACGAATACTTGACGTGAAATTTAAAAACTCGATAAGACGTCCTAGGAATGGATGCGTAGATTACTTGAGTAGTCTGTTAAAGCCCTAGTTGGAATGTTTATGTTCAGTGCCCTGAGATGACTTCTGTTGTGACTTGGCGCTATATAAATTAACTGAATTGTATTGAATGGGTGACTCACACTCCAGGCCTGAACCTCTTAACTTTGATGTGGTGTGACCATCTCATCCTGGTCTTCCTTTGTATGAGAATAATATCTACATAGCCAACTATGTTCATTAAAATATGCTAAATGCACAGAGCTATGCTGAAGTTTCATATTCCAGCAACCTTTACTGACCTTTATTTAGGGTTGGAGATAGGACAATATGAGGTTTTGAAGATTTGTATTGTATTAACCATCTACCAAATAGGGCTGAACAACTAATTGCATTTGCAATAATATTGCAATATGATAAAACGAGATTTACAAATCGCAAATGCTACAATTTGACTGGTCACGTGATCTGGTGATGTGACTTGCGAGTGAGCATAGCAAAGCAGAGCAGAGAGTGAGAGAAGTCAACACTGCTGTTTAACCGGTTGCACAATGGCGTCAGGCTTGATAGAAACCGATGCATCTGAAAGTTTGGTACCAAAGAGAGGCAGCACATCTGTCGTTTTGATTGTTTGTCTATAATAAAGAAGGCACTGTGCAACGACATGTATTGTGCAGAACCTGCCTTGCTGCTGTTGCTACCTCTCGAGGTAACGCCACAAATCTTTATCAACACTTAAAAAAAACACCACAAAGCCATTTACAATAGTTACATGGCTAGAATACCAATGATCATTGCTTCAGCTTCAAGTAAGCAAAGTACCAGCCGACAGGGATCAATGACCAAACTGTTCCAAGGTATTACTCCGTATGGACATATAGTAATTCGAAACAGCATGTGGAAATAACTCGAGCAATAACGGAGTTCATAGCGAAAGACATGATGCCCATTAATATAGTGACCAAGCCTGGGTTTACAGCTTTGGTAAACACAGTGGATAAGCGGTACAGAATGCCCTCGCACACATTTTAGCCAAGTTGCTGTCCAGGAGCTATACAGAAAATGCAGAAACGGAGTTGCAGCAGAGCTGAAAACAGTGCAGTTTTTTTTTAATTGAAACAGATTTATTGCTTCTGTTTGTTGAAAAATACATGAGAAGACATTGAAAAATAATTGCATATTGAATTGCAATCGCAATAATGCAGTAAAAAAATAACTACTTTATTAGAATACAGTATTTTCCTAAATTGTTCAGCCCTCCTACCAAAGGAGAGATATCATAGAATTGTGTACAGCCATGGTTCTCAAATTGTGTACAAGTACCAATGGTGGTTCTCAGGTTCCCTTTAGTGGTACTCAGAAGACGTTTTGGTATCAACTATTTACAGGTTAAATATGCCAACTAACCATCTAAGGAAGAACTGTAATGTAAAGCTAAGTGATGTGTACTGGTAGTAACTACCGTAGTTATGAAATGACCATGAAGTCTCTTTGGGATCTGATGTAAAACGATGAGAAAATTAGATTCAAGTTATCTTAAAGCTGCATTCAGTTGTTGTGGGTCAAAGACAGAGACAAGATCACAGTGTATGTGGTGCTGTTCTTAGAAATACATGAAACCATTACAAATTTACATTTACCAAAGGTTAGCAGTTTAACCAGTTGACTCGTTTACATCAGATAATTATTTTAAATGTCTGTCAATAGGTGGTACTTGGTGAGCTTAGTATTTTTTGAGGAGGCTCTTAAAATGTTGACAACATTCTATCTATTGTTGTTTGTTAGAAACCCAGAAATTACCCAATCGTAAACAGTAGTGCTAGGATTTTTCATTCAAACTGAAGCAAATTGAAACATTTTACATTCTCAATAGGTCTGATCTTACAGAGCCACAAAAAATGTCAAAAATGTTAAGCATAGCTGAACATAATGTATACAAGTAGTATGTCAATGTCCCCAGTCGCTGAAGGATTTCAATAGTGACTGTTCAATATGAGTGTTTTTCTGGACTGGAATTAAACAGGAAATGCAAACAATATTTTGGTACAAGATATTCAAGTGTGTAGACATTAACACTGTGTAGAAGAAGAGTGGTAGTTATTTTTCTTTAATGGATTGTCCAAGACAGCACAGAGTGATGGAGCCTGGTGAGTAAAGGAAGCATTTTTATTCACCACCAGGAGATGGCCAATGGTGCTCTTGGCCACCATTGATTAATCTTTGGTCATCCCACCAACCACCCTCATTATTTGAGGAAATTATACTTTAAGCAATATAAAATCTAGAACGCATAGTTTCCTCAAATGGTTGGAGTGGCCAGTTATTCCTTACACCTAGATGCAGTCACACACACCGAAAGGGAAGTCTGTACCTCACTTACGTGTCAAGTTATCATGCTAACACAGACAAATGGAGGGTATTTCCTATTCCCCCACTTCACTATGCGACGGGGGGACACAAACCAGTCATTCTGGCACCCTTCATGGTGCATCAATCCTGTTTCATCTGCGATAATCATCTTTTTTTTGGTCTGTGGGAATAAATGAAACCTCAGAGTCATATCCGGCAGCAGAGTTTAAGGTAATGAGAACAGGCGCCACATTAAATGTAGGATATTGTTTCTGAGTGCTAAACAAATCGAGCATTGTTCCGCAAGGACTCAACAACATTAAAGCTGCAATAAAAACCTTATCAGAACCTTTCAGTGGAATCTGTAAGTGCATGTGTCTTGTGTGTATAGTAGTGCATTGAAAGTCTTGCACTACAGTTGCTTTCAATTGGAACAAGAGGGAAAGCTTTGTGACAACGTCTTTGTGTATGTGTGTTAAAAGGTGACCATGAGAATATGAAGACTTGTGCTGGAGGTGGTAATGCAGCTGAACAGCTGGCCTGGATCCACACACAGAGGCACACTCACAACCAGTGTCAAATAACTCCCTATATGTCCAACCAGATGGATTCCCTTCATAGCCTTTTGAGCTCCTTAAAAGTCCAATAAAACTCTGTTATTTAAAACTCTAGCCTTGACAAGAAGAATTAAGACCGGGGACGACTGAAACACGATAACTGGCTTCACTATGGTCTCTACGGGACAAAGAGCTTAGTGTGTTAGAAGACATGTTATTGAAGTTTACACGATTAATAGCTGCAGTAAGAATCAGTGTTCAAAATTAACATTTGTAGTTTTGCCAGCATTCTAGCTCTTAATAGTTCAAAGTTGTTTTTATTTTTTGTTTCTACAAAAACAAATACAAATTTATTTCCAATTGGGACTAAAAAGGTTTCAATTGACATCATATTTTAAAAATTTGGGGTCGTTAATAACGTCTGTTCACGAGGGTTGGTGCTAGATTGGGTCAGCTGTTTCATCTGGGTCATGGAAGAGTGGACCCCTGCGGAGTTACTGAGAGGCTCGTGGAAGTTTGGTTGTTCAGTCCACGTGTTCTGTGGACTTGCAGAAGATTTACATCTGTGTTCCCCCAGGCAGACCTAAGAGGGGCTGGGGTCACTTTTCATGGCTATCTGGTTCCTACAAAACCAAAGCAAGGAGCTGTGTCCACATTCTCGGCACAATGTCGAGCTTGTCCCTGATGCTGGCTGGACTCTGTTGCAAATCCTGGTTGTGGCGTCCACAACGGATCTCAAGGTGTGGTTGTGGAAAAGAGGGAGTGTGGTTTAGGAACCTCAGGGTCTCAATTCTGCTTTTTGCTGATACTGTGTTGCTGTTGTTGTCTTAAATTACCTTCTGTGTGCACTGGTGAAGTTCCCAGCTGAGCAACTGGGGGAGTAGGGTCTTATAAATGAAGCCATCATTTCCCCATCAAAAAAGTGAAACGATTCCTCCACTTAAAACTATTGTGTGTCCAGTTTTTTAAGGTAGCACCTTCCTCTATGCACTTGACTTACTGCTTTAATATTTTTGTTCCAAATGAGCTTTTGTTTTCTCACTTGGTGTGAGTTAAATGTTTTAATGAATCATCAGAACTAGATTCGCCGTTATCATCAGATGAGATCCGTGAAGCCATTAAAAACATGCCTAATAAGAAAGCGCCAGGACCTGATGGCTTTCCAGTTGAATTTTATAAAAAATTTTGGAACATCCTAGAACCAATATTTCACAGAATGCT
>JARVGV010000694.1:21738888-21749616 GCA_031762435.1 Hypsolebias longignatus
ATGTATTTCCTCGACTTACGGCAAAAAATCCGGACTTACGAACGGGTGCGGCGCCACATGTAATGAGTTCCGACTTAAATCGGGTTACGAACGGCTTGTAGGTACGGAACTCGTTCGTAAGTCGAGGACTACCTGTATTTGTCTGTCCATCATTCTTCTACTTCTTCTCCCTCAACTCCTTCTAAGCTCAGTCAATGTAGATAACAAAAATGTTTAAATTGTGTCATCTGGACCAGTTTCTTTGCTTACTTCCTTCTCTGCTTACAACCCTTTTTCGAACCACTTTGGTCTTGGTTGTCCTCAGGCTGTTTCTGCGAGTAGCAATTTGGCCATCTGGCCTAAAACTTTTGCTTGCTGTTCATGATGATTGATTGTTTTGCACATGTTAAAAGTCTACTTTTGAGATTCCATCAGGAGGATGGCTTGAAGCACAGCAGTGAACTTCACTGCTGTGTTTCAAGCCATCCTCCTGAAGGCTACTTTTGGGACAGATCTGGTTGGCAGGCCGCAGACTGAGGAAGTCCTCTGGATGGGGGACGAAACGTTTGACACGATTGAACCTTTTTTTTTTGTTAATAACAGTAAAAAACATTTGTGCCATGACGTATCAACGAAAACGAATTAAAAGTAATTAAAGGTTAGTGAGAGTCAAGAGTCACGTTGATTCAAAAAGCCTTAAAAACTGAGAACTCCTCTTCAGCAGACCAGAAACAGCTGCAAGAAAGTGTTAGGACTGAAAAAAACATCTACGGTAAATCTTTACACTTTAAGGTACTAATGTGATTGAGATGTCACACTAACCACCAAGACCAAGCTGTCTTAATGATGAATGATTTGTAACATTTACACGTTTACTTAATAATGGATGTATTTATGCTTTATCTATTTTTGAAAAACAAAAAATACTAACAAAATTATGGGAATTAACGTTTGTACTATTTTAGGATGGACATCCAGTGTAAAATCATTGCCATATCTTTCATGTGATCGCTGTGGCAGCCCCTGAGAGGGACCAGCCCAAAGAATGATTTCAATTAAACAAGAAAAATAGCATAAAATGAGCAGAGAAAGAAAACGCAAATGTATTTAGACTGATCACAACATCTAGTAGTAAATAAAAATTAAAATATTAAAGAGAAATGATAAACTTGTTAGATTTAAATCATGAAGTAGGTGGAAAGAAGTAAAGGTAGAATTAATTGAACAGATTTATGTATCAGATGGACTCACAGGAGGAGCTGAGCAAAGGTCTGGAGCCTCCTGCTAAGAATACTGTAGGTAAGAACCAGACTGATGGGTTGATAGGAAATAGACTAAACTGACCTCTTAATTCATTGAGCTCAAATTGTTAAGCATTAGTTTCTTCCATGACACAATTTTTGTGTTAAAATGTCAGACCTTCAGCTCTTTAGGTTGATCTAGAACTGATTTTGTTTTCAGGTAAACAGGAAGAATCTTTTCGCTCTGATTTATAATGTGAAATTAGATATTTCTACTTTTCCTTGACTTCATATCAAACTTAGCTAAAGGAAAGTCACGGCTCGCTCCTTTAAAGCTATTCCTGTGTCCATTTTGGCAAAGCGGTGTCTAAATAATGTAGTTTCCAGCAGCGAAGACCGCGTTGCCTCCATTTATAGACCTAACGTTTGATAGATGGCTGCTTTCTCACTCTCAAAGAGCTGCTCACTTCATTTGCGCTTCATTTTGTGTTTGTGCTTGTCATATCGACACTCCGTCTACTTGCTCGTCTCTCGTTTTCCGACTACCTCTTCTCTTTTCTCTGCCCATCGCTCTCTTCTATTTTTGGTCCAAGGTGCATCAATTATTCACAGCTTTTGCATAGACTTTCTGGCTAGCGAGCTATCAACAGGAGCTTGGTGGGTCATCACATTACACCTGAACATCCACTTCTGGCACTCACGGTCCCACACGAGGAAGCTTGAACATGCACACATCGCTGCCGTTCAATGAGGAAATGGAGATGTTTGCATGAACACCGATGCTGGAGGGAGTTGTCAGGTAACAACGTCACGTTTTTTTTCAGCTCATCACACTGTTACAGTGACAAAACAAGCAAATACAGAGTAAAAATGAGTAAAAATGATTTCATGAAGAAACAAAAGCTAAAAAAAAACATTGCTTACCGTGATTTTTAAGCATTCGTTGAGTTTCAAAGACTTCTTTTAAACAAAGGTTTTGGGCACTTTGTCACCAAAATCTACGTTTGACATGATTTGATCATGTCCAAGGCCTTCATGTTCACTGTTAGTCATCAAAATGAAAATCTAACATTCCACTTGCTCACACCATGTCTTCTCAAAAATGTCATTCCAATCAACTGTTTGTAAAATAAAACAACAAATACTGAAGTTACATACAATTACAACGATTTTAAGAACATTAAAAATAATTGTGCAAAAACCAAGATGCTGTACAACACATTGAAGCATTTTTCTTTCAAAAACATACTTGTTCATTTTATAAAGAACAAGACTCGGACAAGAACAGGCAACTTACGGTAAGTCTAGAAAAGCTGTACAGTGTTAGAGCAGAACAGAATGTAATAGACGGACAAATAGTAACAGAGTGTGATAGAGTGTAACAGAGTTCACAGAGCATGATAGAGTCTGGTATAGTGTAACAAAGTGTAAACGAAAAGCAGAGAGCGATATGGGGGGGTGGGGGGTAGAGTGAGCTACAGTGTCACAAAGTCTATAAGACATCAAGGTTCATAATCAACGTTGGCTGTGGTTGCCTGGCAGGAGTCGACAGGAGAGGGCGGCCCCCAGAAACCATCTTATCACCAGCAAACTGGTTGGTCCACTATGGGAGTGTGCTTCTTTGTGAGGAAAGCGAAACATCTTCTGTTACAAATAAAGTCCAGTTGTTTTTGTCTAACTTTTTTGAATCTCTGGTAAGGTCTTTTCAGGGGTGCTGGAGAAGCGAGTCCGATCACTGGTCAAACCTCAGATCCAGGAAGAACAATGCGAGTTCTGTCCTGGCCATGAAATACTGCACGAGCGCTATACCCTCACTAGGGTCCTCGAGGAATCATGAGAGTTTGCCCATCCAGTCTACATTTGTTTTGTGGACTTAGAGAAGGCTTTAGAGCATGTTCCTCAAGTTGCACTGTTGGGGGTGCTCCATGAGTATGGGATTGGGGGCCCATTGTTACGGGCTGTTCGGTCCCTGTACAAGTGGTACGAGAGTTTGGTTCGCATTGCTGGTAGTAAGTCGGAATCCTTCAGGATGTGAGTTGGACTCCGCCAGGGCTGCCCATTGTCACAGATTCTGTTCATAACTTTTATGGACATAATTTCTTGGTGCAGCCAGTGGGAAGAGGGATTCCAGTTCGGTGGCCTCAGGACTCCATCTCTGCTCTTTGCAGATGATGTGGTCCTTTTGGCGTCATCATGCTGTGACGCTCTCACTGGAGTGGTTCGCAGCAGAGTGTGAAGCTGCCCAGATGACCTGACTGAACATTGTTAGATTTTATATCTGGATTATTGAGCATGAACTTTGGTGTGAGAAGTTCTGTTATCTGGGAGGGACTTGGAGAAGAACCACTGTTCCTCCAGATTGAAAGGAGCCAGTTGAGGTGGTTTGGGCATCTGGTAAGGATGCTCCCTGGCACCTCCTAAGGGAGGTGCTTTGGGCATGTCCAACTGGGAGGAGACCCTGGGAAGATCCAGGAGACACTGAAGAGAGCAGATCTCTTCGTTGGCCTGGTAACAGCTTGGAGTTTTCCCAGAAGAGCTAGAAGATGTGACTGTGAAAAGAGATGTCTGGGCCTCTCTGCTCAACCTGCTGCCCCCCGCGACCCTACTTTGGAACAAGTGTATATAATGGATGGATGGATGGAAGGATGGATGTTTGGCAGCATGGTGTCTCAGTTGGTAAAGTTGTTGCCTCTCAGCAAGAAGGTCACCAGTTCAAATCCTGGCCCAGGGCCATGCTGGTTGGAGTTTGCATGTTCTCTTTGTGTATGCATGAACTTTCTCCAGGTACTCCATTCCTCCCTCAGATCAAAAACATGAATGTTAGGCTGATTGGTCGCTCTAAATTACCCCTAGGTGAGAGAGCAAGTGGTTGTTTGCCTCGTTTGTCTCCAAGTGTCCCTGTGATGGACTGGAGACCTGTCCAGGTTGTCTCCTGCCTCTCACACAGTGACTGCTGGATATGGGCACCAGTGACCCCCATGATCCAAAAAGTAAGAAGCCAGTAAAAATAATGGATGGATGTTTGTGACATGGGTTTACACACTACAGTACCTGTAAAGTAAAGTAAAGTAAAGTAAAGTAAAGTAAAGTAAAGTAAAGTAAAGTAAAGTAAAGTAAAGTAAAGTGCTATCTGTTATCATTGTATGTTCCCATAAAGTGATGAAATTAGTTCTCTGCTGTTAACCCATCACCCGTCAGATACATCCAGGTGGCGCAGTGGGCAGCTACGTAAAGTGCCCAGGGAGAAGTTAGGGATTAGGTGTCTTGTTCAAGGACACCACGACATGTGGGCATGATGGGGAGTTGAACCTGTGGTTTTCTGGTCCCAAGTCTACTACACCATCTCGGCCCCATACTCTGGTGTCACTTGGTTGTTCAGAAATTCAAGATGGACTGGTCACTCTGGCCTCATGCCTAGGCTACAACCCCATCACACCCAAGCATGGCAGTAGGTCTGTGCACGTGTAGCATGGTTTTTTACAAAGTAGTATGTAGCAGGTCAGGATTGTCGAGGGAATTCAATGCTGACAAATAGAGTGTGGTGAGGGCACAAGAAGGGGCATGGAAAATAAAAACATATTTGGTTAGTAAGAAAAGTGCTGCAGCATCCTGTTGTCCTTCACACTGAAAGATGGTGTTCAAATTAGCTGTGATCAGGACACATTCCAGGTCAATGAAGTCATGGAGCGTGGAGTGAGGTCATCATTCAGTGTGAAAGGGGACCTTAAGGTAGAACCTTTGGACTGTAACTCTAGGTGACAAATTGTGAATGCCATTCCCAAAGGTTCTTCCAAAATGTCCTCAAACTTTCAACAGGGAACTCATTAACCCTGACAGGAGTTACAGGACCTTGTTCTATTTCGTGTAAGCTTCGCCCTTTAGTCCAATAGCGACAGCTTTTAAAGGGCTACGCTTACACTCATAGAATCTGGGGTTACAATACGTAACCAACGTTCTTGTGTTGAAAAAAATTTGGACTTGTGCAAATGATTTGTGAGACAAATTTGTTTGGAGGCACCTTTTCAATTTGTCACAATACTTTGGTTTTGATATGTTTTACAAACTCTTAGAAACTTTCAGCCCAAATTTAGCCAGGAGTTCCTTCCAACATGATGCTCTGTGTTATTCCAAGAAAAAAAAAACTTTTCATTTGTTGCTTTTTTGGGGGTCATTTTGTGTTTATAACTAGTTTCCAATAGTTGCAGCCCAGTGGAAATACAATCTTTAGATGGCAATGACTCACAAACATAGCTTGTTTAAAGGTATACCTTTACTATACTGCACTTTTCTAAGGCACCCAAAACGTTGTTTCATCAAATGTAGCTGTAATTCAAGAGGAACTATGTCCTGTCCTGCACAAAACAGTCACTCAAACCACAAGAGAGAAAGAAAACCAGCAGCAGCCAGGAATATCGGGACTTAAGGCTGCATGAGTTACAGCTCAGCAAACGAGCTGCTGTTATGCAAGAGCTCAGTCATCCCAGTTGGAGATCAGCGAGGGAGAGTAAGCAGCGAAGCGAATGAGTGAGCTTAGTGACGAAGAGGAGGAGGAGGCAGGACAGAAAATAACATCAAGTGAGCAGAGAGAAAGATTACAGCTGGATCTCCCTCAAACACAAAGACATGAACTCTCATTTCTCACTGCAGCGTGGCAGGACGGTACCATGAGGGCGAACACAGACAGAGTTTACTTCCTTTCACAAAGGGTGTAAAGAGAAGTGAAGAACACAGGAGTCGCAACAAAGAAGCAAAAGAACTAGAAGAGAGCAGATCACGTTTTTCCTGAAAGTTTCGATTTTTGTGCCTGAGCATGAAGCATTGAGCTCCTTCTCTTCTCGCAGAGCTCCTGTCCTGCCCGACACCATGTCTCTGAAGGAAGGACCAAGTGGCACCCACCTCTGGATGCTGCTGTGCCCCCTGCTCTGTTCTCTGGTCCTGGTGAGAGGTTCCACGCTGAACTCACAGGACCCACAGCTCACTGGTGCCACACTAATGGAAGACTGGGCCAATGCAACACTTCCACTGCAGCCAGACCTGCAGACTGAAGCCCAGGGACCAACAGAAGCCCCAACGGAGGCTCTGGCAGAGATGCAAACTCAGATCATCACCAGCAACTATACAGGTCGGTCTATCTACTGATTACCCACTAATGCTGCTTATGTTTCAGGGTTTCAGCTGGTGAGATAGAGTTTTAAGTGCTACTGTGAACAGATTATTTTTTCTACACAGGAAAAAGTTATCAAGGGTATGTGGTTCTAAAAGTGAGGATAGAAACCCACTTGAGGTATTGAAACTCCAAGATCTATGGAGATCAATGTTAAAACTTGTTTAAAACTTGTATTTTTTAGCAGTAAGGTTTGTGTCACAAGTCTCTGCTATTTTTATTTTATGGTTTGAAAACAAAATACAGGTGGTCACCGACTTACGGTGCCATCGACCTACGGCGCTCCGTACTTACGGCGCCGCCCCAGTGACGTCATTGCGCCGTACGTTGCCTTTTTAATGCAGCATTTATGTTTTTTTCAGGTTTTTTTTTTCCATTTTTTTTTAAGGGTACAGGTATTATGTTAGCTAACTGCTTGGAAACACATTAAAACGGCGTTCTAAGTGCGCAGTTGTTGTTTTACATTGAAATAACGTGTTTAAAAAGACGTTACCGATCGCTGTTTAGTTTCGGTTTCGATTTACGGCCGTAAATGCGGACATACAGCGCCATGTGCGTTCAGCTCCGACCTACGGCAGATGCGACCTACGAACGGTCCTTAGGTCCGGAACACGTTCGTATCTCGGGGACTACCTGTATGTAGTTTTGGGAACCACTGCTGTGGGTTTTCATTTGGAAAAGAAAAAGAAAGAACATAAATTTCATGGTGGGATGTTGTGCGTTTGTCATGGTTAGCAGGACGACTGGATCCAGGAATGAAAATAAAAACAAGGATCTCATAAATCAACTTGTTTTTTAAATATATTAATCAAAATGCTGATATGGCAACAAAATCTGGTCACAAGAACCCAGGACTAATCACAAGGAGCACAAGGAATCATGAGAACACATGGATGGAATCTAAAATGCTCAATGTTTTGTTGATTTCTGGAACGACTGAAAGGTTTTAAAGACTGAGGCTGACAATAAAATGACAAACAGCTGAGCTAAACGAGACAAGGTGTATGTGTGAGGGGGAGGCAAGGAGATGCAGAAACTGACCAAGAATGAACTTGTAGAACAAGGGAACTGAAATAATGAAAACACAGTTATTTATTCTAATTGCAGGAACCACAAAGTATAAAATAAAACTAAATATAGTATAAAATACTGTACAAAAAGTAATTAAACAAGCAAAAGCACTGATACTGAGCATTTGTTCATACAGCATTTTTCATAAAATTGCAGTCAAACCCATAGGCGTCCCAACAATTATATGTGATGGGGACATGTACCATCACATTTAAAAAATATTTGTTTGAACACCCCCCCACACACATATCTACCATGAAATATTAGTTCACCCAGCGCTGTTTCTATTTCTTCATGAATAAATCCATTCCACTCCGGGTTTTCCTGGTTACTTACAACAACTCACCACGCTGCATGCAGTGTTTCCTCAAAGTCACTTGATGAGGTGGGGGGGTTAGGATGTGTGAGAGAAACAGCATGCTAAGTCTGTAGCATCTTAACTAGCACATCTGTATTGCACTCCACTAGCTTAGCGCTAGCCAGTTGTCAACCGGGGACGGTTTCTCTAAAATAGTTATTGAATCAAGTGTTTACTTATGTAGGTAAATATAGATGTTTAACACCCTTTAAAATACAGCAGTATGCAGGAAATGACATCTACTTTATTCAAAGGTTTCTGGGTGAGGACCCACGGATACCACACCCCAACAGTGTCTCCCTCCCCACTCCTCCCCACATTACAAGTGCTTCTGATGCCAATTGTCAAAGGACACCTTAATATAACAACTCAAATATTACTGGCCGTTTTACTAATTTAAAACACAAAAACATTATTGTACGTACACACTTTTGTGCTCAGATTTGCACAATCAATTTACAACCTATAATTCTTTGCATGAATCCAAAACAACATGATGTTCAAAATCTTGAATCAACCAGACCTAACATGACCGATCCTCATTTACCAAAACTACACAGAAAAAGGCTTCTTAAGCAAAACCATTTGACTAATTTCACTTTTGTCCTTTAGACGCTAAAGCTGTATTACTTTCATTGGCTCCTTTAAAGCTGGTCGACAGTTTATTTGATGGTCACTCTCCAGAAACCTACTTGCTTTAAAATTAACTGTTAATTCCTTCCCCATGTGATGAGGACACTATCACAGAACCAAAAGAAGACAAGTTAACTTCTGATCAACCTTCAAAATGAGCTCAGAGTTTGATTTGTGTTTGTCAAATGCAGGAAAGTCAAAATGAGTGTGTGATGAATCCCACTTTAGCTGTTTTTTTTACCACTTTAAATGGCTAATTTTTGATTAGAGAATTTGAATTAAAGTTTAATGCTGACCAAACTGATGAGCTAATGGCTAGTGAGCTGAGACCAAATGCAGTTTTAAAACATTGACAATCTCAAAAATTCACAGCAGTTCTTGCAAATGCCATTTCATATGCTCAGTTTCATGTTAAATCAGGCATAAATTTTTATAACATTCTTGTAAATAACTATGCAGCAAACTTCTGCTGCTACTACTCTACCACTTGCCTGCAAAATTTCATGTTAAATGAAATTACTGTGTATTGCAAAACTGATTGTGATTTAAGATTTATATATTTAAAAAAACTTTGCAAGAACTGTCTAAACCCTTTGAGATTTGCGATTTACAAGAAAAGATAAGACAATCCATCAATCCATCCATTATCTTTACCCGCTTCTTCCTTTTTGGGTCATGGGGGTCACTGGTGCCCATGTCCAGCAGTCACTGTGCAAGAGGCGGTGACACTCTGGACAGGTCTCTAGTCCATCACAGGGACACATAGAGAAAAACAAGACAAATTCACTCTCTCACTCTCACCTAAGGACAATTTAGAGCTAGATTAGGTTAGGTTTTATTTAGGGATGTACGATCCACTTTTTTTTTGCTTCTGATCCAATCCCGATACTTAAATCTGGATATCGGCCGATCCCGATCCCATTCCGATATCCTCATCATCATTGATTTTAAATGAGGCTGTAATAATCTCCTCTCAAGTACAATGTGAACACATATATGTATGCAAGTCCAAAAAGGCAACTTGAGATAAGTTTTGTTAATGTTGGATAAGTTTCAAAGTTACAATTAAATTTTGCTAACACAAAACATGTTTTATTTTATCCCTAGCTTTAAAGTGGATATTAAAGAGATTAATTTAAGTGATTGTTTAAAGCTTTTATATATATGTTCTTTTAAATAAGGGGGCGATATAATATATTTTTTTCTTCTTTCTGCACTTTTTTCATTCAATGTTTTCTTTTTGATGAATTTGTTTTATTTTGTCTCTTTTAAATGAATGAATACATTAATTAAAAATATATATTAAATGGCTTTACATCTGCTAAGTTCTTGGCATAAACCAAAACAGACATGTTCTAGTTTTTAGTATTTTACATTGCTTTATAATGTAGTTGTTTTTTTCCTTTTTTTATACAATTTTCTTGTAATTTTTAATTCATATGCCTTTTTTATGATTGTCTGCTGTTGTACTGATAAATATCTCCTGGAGGGTAAACCATATCTTGGCTGCAAGTATGAAGCGGCAAAATCCTTTGTATTCTACAACTGACAGCTGTTGGTCAGTAATTACAATGAAGTTTAGCAACTTCTCAGTAAACATTCGAGCTCTGGGGCTTCAGCGGTATGTTAATTTTGTTCAGTCCGGAGAAGGCAGTCTGATTTCGGTCAGTTTCACTCAGTCTGCCCCTCCTACGAGACGGGCAGACTGAGCTGGCAGCTTGAGCGCGGCTGACTGAAATCAGACTGCCTTCTCCGGACTGAACGAAAATAACAGACCTCTGTTCTCGCGGAGCTCAAATGTCCAACAAAAAACTAACTTCACCCCTATTTAATGTGGCACTATGGCTCTGCAGACATTGCACGTTGCTGTCTTGTGGTGTTTAATGTAAAATACTGTACTTCCACACAGCGGACATGTTACGATGAAAATTTGGCTAGCTGTTGGTTAAAGTGCTACTGCACGTTGTAGCTGGATGCAAACTTTGAAATGGATTTCCTGAATGTGAGGTGGGTCTTATTACTCTGAGCTGACGAGACACACCTCCGTCCAGGAAATCCATTCCATAGTTTGAAGCCAATGTGTAGGGCAGCTGGCAGGGCATCACATGAGAAGTTTCAACAGACACAGACATGCATGATGGATTGGAAATATTGGCAGGTTGGATCTGAAAAATCTGATACGTAAATTATGCTGGTATCGGAGGCCGATACCGGATCGGATCGGCCCCATCCCTAGTTTTATTTGTCATATGCAGATCAACACAAGGTCAACAATTCAATGA
>JARVGV010000694.1:21869082-21880256 GCA_031762435.1 Hypsolebias longignatus
AAAAAAGGGGCAGATACAATAAGATTTTTTTCTTCTTTCTGCTGCCTTTCATTTTTTTATACTCTGTACGTTATTGTTCATGGTATTGTTTTCTGTATTGTATTTTTTTTTAAAAGAACAAATAAACTAAACATAAACAAAACAGTGGCACTTTTTACGTGACAATTTTGATAATTAGTGCTTGTCCATTAATACCAGGCCTTTTTTCCTCCAATTTCTCCATTATCAACTGATAATAAACATTAATCTCTGCCAACCATGGGTTTGCTGTGTTTTTGCTGTTTGTGAGTGACAGTGGGAAGACTTACTAGGAGTTCACACTACAGGTTTCTCTTGTCATGGAACTTTAACAAACAGTAAGGGATACGTTTGTGAGATTGAATAAGAGATCAGATCTGATCTTGTAGTTGTCTTTATTCGGAGGATTCAAAGATGACAAGCGTCCAAAGTCAAGAGATGAGCCCCGAACAAAGTATACATTGATTTTTTTATAGGTACTCAGTCACAAAAAACATGCACACACATTTCCTAATACAGAATTATCTGAGAAGGCAGGATGTTCACGCAGGTGGTATTCTTCAGATAAGATCAGGCATTGGACTTGAATTCTGGGCCAGGAACCAGCCAAGTCAGCATCGTTAACAAGTACATTTCAGAACAGGACAAGGCCGCACAGTGAGAGGAGAGCTTTTCATAAGATTGAACTCTCAGGCTGTACATGCAATCTGGTGTTCAGGTTATATTCACTGTAAAAGTTTGCTTACTGTGATAGATACATTTAATTTCCGTTACACTCTACAGGTTACAGATTTCTAGAATTGTGCCGCTCAGGGTGGTTGCATGTTGTAGTAGCTCTGTTACATTCATTTGAATTTATTGATTTTTGAAAACTTTTTTTCCTGGATGTAAATCACTTTTTTCAGATGATTATTTTCTCTGGTATCTGATGCTGTGCAGCTAGAAGCATTTTTACTGAAACCTTTTTACTTTTGGGCATTTGTTATGTGGCGTAACCATGACAAGGTGTTTTTTTTAACAACCAGGAGAAGCTGATTAAAATCTCAAGAGCTCAGATACATCAACAACAGCCCCAAATCCAAATTGAGCTGAAAATGAGGTACCGTGGATGAATTCCCATGAACCTGGTGGCGGTGCTCAAGTACCTGACCGACAAGATCCAGGAGATGGTGAGAAACGGCTCGTGACAACAGGAGGAATGGGATCGGCTGTACAGCTGCATAAAGAAAAGCTTTGTAGAGAGTGGTGAAGGGTTCACAGAAGTCTGCTGGAGTCAGTTTCCCCACTATCACAGACATTTACAGTTCTAGATGCAGGAAGATGGCCACCTGCATCATGAAGGACCCCACTCATCCAGCACACACACTTTTTGCCACGTTCCCCTCAGGCAGGAGGTTAAGGAGTGTTAAGTGCAGAACCACTAGACTGAGGAACAGCTTCTACCCTGAGGCTGTTAGACTCATGAATCTCTAATCAGGATAATCACTGTGGCTGCTAATCTGTTTCATATTGCTGTGTTCATGCGTACTCATCTGCTCACAGACTCATGCTCGTGCTGCTATTCATCATTATATTTTTATGCTTTTAGTGCTTAATGTATTTAGTTTTTTTTTCTAAGTTCATATCTTAGATCTTGTTTCTCTTTTGCATTTTATTGTTGGATGTAACTGGGACCCTGCGTACATAATCTCCACCACTTGTACCACATGATATGCAAATGACAAATCTCTCTGAATCATCCCCCAGCACCTTCAGCTGCCTGTTCATTCAACACTTGCTCTTCTCAAGGGCAGATGTCTCCTCTCCTGCTCCGCTTTGCTTTTGCTCTGTCTGTGAAACTGCTTTAGAGCCTCTCTCTACATATCTTCTGATTCATAACTATGGACTTGGTCAGTTGGTCCCTCAACACAATTAACATTTCTTTGAAGAGAAGACAGACTTGATGTGTATCTCTGCTGCCATCTGTGGATATTAAGGACACATTTATAATTGGATTTATAATAACTGGTTCCTGCATTTTGGATTCGGCTGGTTCTTGGTCGATCAACAAACAAGGAAGTCATCAGCAGCAAATCTGGACCTGGTCAGGCTGCCTGCCTTATATGATGGCTTGGTTCATTCCTCGAGCACCCAGACTTTTGGCAGAATGGCTCAGATCTCAGGGATTATTGTCAAGAAGGTTCCATTGGTATGGTCATTTAATTTGGACAATTCTAAAGCGAGTGGACCAACACAGACTCAAGGTAGTCATTAAAGTTCTGCTTGTCCCCAAAACAATCATGTTTATCTGAATTTGGCTCCCTGACCTGCCTTGACAGGCCATCTTATCTCAACCCGCCTGGAAAGTTTTGTAAACCTGTTGCTCAGCTCCTCCCACCGAAGAATTTCCATAAACTTTTCGGAAGAGCCCAGCTGAATAAACTTTGTTATTTCAGGACTCTGGATTTGTCTCTGATCGTCCTTGTCACACACAACCATGTGGGCTAAAAGAAATGTCTTGTGAAATATGTAGCAATACCTGACAAGTACCAGGTTTGGATCAGCAAAACACCAAGACCAAGAGCAGTTTAACAGTTTTATTATGAATGGTGGGAAATCTCTGGTGGAGTTGTGAGTCCTGGCCGGGTCCAATCTGTCAAGACAGAAGAGTTAGTGCTTTGACGTGGATCAGGAGGTGCAGGTGGATATTGGGGTTTTCACTAACCTTCTGTTTTGGTGTAGAGACTGAAGCTTTAGTCACACTGAAGCCAGTGATGTCACTCCTGTAGAGTGAACTGCTGCATCAGCGCAGATTATAAAGGACTTGAGGTCCAGAACTGGGAGACCCAGAATCATGGTTCGTAAGCCGTTGCAGGGGTCATGCACGTTGAAGTAGAGAGCCGAAAACAGAGCTGAACCATAGTCCAAAGGCATGGTCAAAGGGGAAGACAGAGTCAGAAAACATGGGCAGATAAGCAGACAAAATCCAAGAAGGTTCAGGCAAGGTGAGGAGTCAAAAACAGGCAAGAAGTTGTGGCAAGGCAAGGGACAAGATCAGGTATGCTGCATGTCTACTGCTTGTGAAAGGTTCAAGAATCTGGCACTGACCGAGTGACTGGAGGGAGCTTAAGTAGGGAGGTGAACAGGTGTAGAGCATGAGCTTAATTGCTGGGTGAGTGAGAGACAGGAACAGGCAGAGCTTGGCAGGGACAACAAACATAAACATGACTGGCTGTGAGGGGCAAAAACATGACAATACCTGCCTAAAATGTTTCATTGACAGCAAAAACTTCATATACATTGCCAAAAGTATTTGCTCACCTGCCTTGACTCACATATGAGATTAAGTGACATCCCATTCCTAATACATAGGGTTCAATATGATGTTGGTCCACCCTTTGCAACTAGAACAGCTTCAACTCTTCTGGGAAGGCTGTCCAAAATGTTTAGGAGTGTGTTTATGGGGATTTTAGACATTTTTTTCCCAGAAGCGCATTTGTGAGGTCACATACTGATGTTGGACAAGAAGACCTGGCTCTCAGTCTCCGCTCTAATTCATTCCAAAGATGTTCTATCAGGTTGAGGTTAGGGCTCTGTGCATGTCAGTCAAGTTCATCCACACCAGACTCTGCCATCCATGTATGTATGGACCTTTCTTTGTGCACTGGTGCACAGTCATATTGCAAGAGGAAGGGGCCAGCTCCAAACTGTTCCCACAAAGTTGGGAGCATAGAATTGTCCAAAATGACATGATATGCTGAAGCAGTCAGAGTTCCTTTAACTGGAACTAAGGGGCCAAGCCCAGCTCCTGAAAAACAACCCCACACCTTAATCCCCCTCCGTCAATCTTTACGCTTGGCACAATGGAGTCAGACAAGTACCGTTCTCCACGCAACCGCCAAACCCAGAGTCATCTGTCTGATTGCCAAGTGGAGAAGCATGATTCGTCACTCCAGAGAATGCACCTCCACTGCTCTAGAGTCCAGTGGCGTTGTGCTTTACATCACTGCATCCAATGCTTTGCATTGCACTTGGTGATGTATGGCTTGGATGCAGCTGCTCGACCATGGAAACCCATTCCATGAAGCTCTCTGTGCATTGTTCTTGAGCTAAACTGAAGGCCACGTGAAGTTTGGAGGTCTGTAGTGACTGACTGCAGAAAGTTGGCGACCTCTTCGCACTATGCGCTTCAGCATCTGCTGACTTCGTCAGTTTACGTGGTCTATCACTTCGTGGCTGAGTTGCTATCATTCCCAAACACTTCCATTTTCTTATAATACAGCTGACAGCGGAATATTTAGGAGCGAGGAAATTTCACGACTGGATTTGTTGTACAGGTGGCATCCTACCAGTTCCACACTGGAATTCACCGAGCTCCTGAGAGCAACCCAAGTTTCACATGTTAGTAAAACCAGTCTGCATGCCCAGGTGCTTCATTTTATACACCTGTGGCCATGGAAGTGATTGGAACATCTGACTCTGATCGTTTGGATGGGTGAGCAAATACTTTTGGCAGTGTAGTGTATATTTTCCATATTATTGTTATTGAAATTGATGCTTTGGCATTTTACGCAATCAAAATGTATTAAACAATTTAGTATTTTTACTTGGTTTTATATTTTATGTTCTTGAATGTGTGATTTGTGTTAAATTGACTCTAATGTTCTTATTTGAAGGCCTTTCTGGTTATTTTAAATGTGTTGTGTGATGACAGTAATAAAAAGGCTCAAACCTTCGGTGGGATTTGCTGGTTGGTCTTTGTTGATGGCTGTCTGGATGTTGCTGAAGGATGCAGGGGGCGCACATTGTTGCAGAACACCGATGGCGTTACAGAACTGATCAGCAAGCTGGGAACAAACATTTAACTTATGAAGCAAAGATAACAGACGGGCACAACAGAGTCTGACACAGAGTTTTAACAACAACTCTGCCAAACCAGAGACCATACCGTCCCTGACGCCTCCGTAATGTTTAAACTCGTAGCTTACTCAATCTTACGGAACAACTGCTATTGCTTAATCAAACGTATCTACTGAATTGTTGTTCAATTGTAGTTAAATATTAACTTCATTACATAACATATTATTGGCTGTGTAAAATATTTAGCTTACAGAATTGACAGCGTCCTGAAGTTGCGTTAGCCTGTCCGCCATGTTTTCCTGAGACGATACCGGCGGCGTTATCGCGAGAGTTCAAAGTCTCGTGGAAGTAAGTCTCGGAAGCTTAGTGGTAGCGGCTGCTTGAAGCCAGTCTCACGGCTTGCTTCGTCTAATGTAGTTTTTTTTTTTTTTTTATGTTTTACTTTTATTACTTTTTATATCTAATGGTATTACCTCACGCCTTGGTAAGAAACGGAACTGCAGCTGAGCCTCTTCTTGGGAACTAATGTTAGCCTGTAGCTAACGTTAGCCACTAAACATCAACAGGAAGTAACTCAGGCACTTTGAGCTTTTCAGGTACGACCGTCTAATTTTTCAGTCATTTATCAGGAGAACTTGTTTTTTATTATTGCAGTTCGATCAATTACAGGAGCCTGTTGGGCTGTAAGGTAGTAATTATGCGTGACTAGGTAGTATAAGTCGTTTAATATTTTAGTAAGACTTGTGCTAATTTAAGGATGTTTTAGAAACACAATAACACTATAATTATGATTTATCAGCAATACAATGTATCACAACGTGATGATGCTGTTGAATTAGCACACAGGGCAGCTGTGACTGAATACAAAGATAAGGAAGGACATACTGTATATCTTATCTTATCTAGGTTAGCAACAAGCTAACTATATTATTGTAAAGCCTAACTTGAAATGTCACGTATTTGACTCTTCGTGTGAGGAAGTTTGATTTGTTTCTCCTTACTTAAGAACGCAAGCGTTCTTAGCAAAACTTTACATTAAAAACAGTAAAACAATAATTTTATATCTTTAAGGTCTTCCTTAGTCTGTTATAATTACACGTAGTTGCTAGTTGTGGTGCGTTCACATATCTTTAAAAAAAGAAAAAAAAAATCATGTTAAAAAAAGAGTCCTGTCCCACTTCTTAATCATCAATGCGTCTTATGAATAAGAATAAAAGGGAGATTATTCATCAAGGACTAATTTATTGTATTTATTTATTTTAAGCGAAACCCTGAATAAAATGTACTTTTAAAAATGGCAGATGTTTTTTTATACCACATTCCCTATTTTTTACTCAGGGTATGTCTTGTTTTTTATGCATTGTAAATGCACATTAATTTGTCTTATTGGCTAACACTGAAATATGAAGTGGTTTTTATGTAAATAACTCACTATGTTTTTAAACCAAAGTGGGTTTCTTCTTCATAGTTTGTCCTGTCTGGGACCAGTATTTCCTCAGGTATGAACTGTACTTTAGAGAAGGTTCTGGCAGATGCCAAATCGTTGGTAGAAAGGCTCCGTAACCATGACAACGCCACAGAGATGCTGATTGAACAGACAACATCTCTCAACAAGCGAGTGGAGGCCATGAAACAGGTAGGCTGTTACCACCAGGAGGCGATGTTGTACCTGACAGTTGTGTAGAGAACACTAAATAGAAATTGATATAAAAGGATGGAAGGTTTTTTAAATTGTTCATTACTTTTTGTTGGCAGTACCAGGAAGAGATCGATGCGCTGAATCAAGTTGCGCGACATCGGCCTCGCTCCAGTCTGGTTCTGGGGATACAGCAGGAAAACCGTCAGATCAGAGAACTCCAACAGGAAAATAAAGGTAGATGATAACTGTTGGAGTTTACGCTCATAACTTTTGAGCTAAACATCAACCCAGTAGAGTAGTACGACCCCAGCTCCTGAAAAAGTTACAATGTTGTGTAAAATTTAAATAAAAATGATTTGCAAATTTAAAAAAAACTTTTATTTTATTCACAATAGACATAGTAAACATGTTAAATGTTGAAATTACAAAACTGTCCCATTGTGGGACAAAATAAGGTCATTTTGAATTTTCTGGCAGCAGCACACAGATCGATATTTTCCACCAGAAAGCATCCCCTCTTCTTTTAACATCAGTCTGTAAACATGTGGAGACCGAAGAGATGAACTGGTGACGTTTTAGGAGGGATAATTGTTCTGTTCTTGTCTGATGGAGAATCCTAGCTGTTCTGCAGTCCTGTCTCCGTTTTACTGGATAGAAGCAAATGTTGGTCTAAAACCTGTTTACGCTTTTCTGCACTGATGACCGACAGAGAGGCAGGATTTTAAACTGAGCTGATAAGACTGGATGGTCCCATTAGTACCAGCGATGTGTCAATGGTTTTCATAAAGAATTTCACATTTTGGTTTATCTGACCACAGAACAGTTCTCCTGCCAATGACCTTTGACCCAAAGAAGACAACAGCATTTTAGGATGGTGTTCATATATGGCCTGTTTTAACCAGCACTTGTTGAAGGCACAGTGAACCATGTTTGCAGACAGTGATCTGTGGAAGTGTTCCTGAGCCCATCAGCGATGTCCAGAATAGAACCAGACCTGTTTTTAACGCAGAGGCCTCTGAAGGTCCAAAGATCACGACCGTCCAATACTGACATCCAGTCTGGTTTCTGCAGATTCTTGAAATCTGTTGATGATTTTTTTTAGTATTCCCAAATTTCTGTTGAACATTCTTGAATTGTTTCACTGTTTTTCAATTCAATCTTTTTGCAAACTAATGAACCTCTGTCCATCTTTACTTCTTATTGATACTGTTATGACCCAGCTCAGCCAGGAAAAGCGGAGGTAACATTAAAACCGGTGGAAAGAGGTTTTGAATAAAAGAAGTGATTTATTTTGTCAGTTAAACAAAATTAAACAAAAAGAGTACTTTCAATTCAGTTTATTTATATAGTGCCAGTTCACAACAAAGTTGTCTCAGGCACTTAACGCGAGCTGGTGTCGTGACTCGATCTCTGGATGCCCCCTCCAGATCCAGAGTTCAGATCCTGGACGAGCCCCCATTAATGCACAGCTGTTATTTTGATAGAGCAGCTCGCCAGTTTGCATGGGTGCCTTTGTTCAGGAAGTAGATGGCCGCTTGTCCTGAGCCTTGTTCTGCTAAAGGTTTATTCCTTATGAGGGAGTTATTCCTTTCCACTGTTGCCTCCACGCTTGCTCAAGATGAGAGTTCTGTGGTGGAGTTAAATTCAAAGCAGTCTGCTTCTCAGATAGTCTAAAATTATTATTTTTAATATATAGATGTTTCTGTTAACGTATTTTTACATATGAATGATTCTGTTCAGTGCCCTGAGATGGCTTCTGTTGTGACTTGGCGCTTTATAAATGAATTGAATTGAAGTGTTTGGCTTTGGCTAAAAGTTAATTCCTGTATTTGGAGTTGTGTGTTAGTGTTGATGTAAGCTTTTGAAGAGAGTCAGAAGGTTTACGAGTTAAAATTCTTTGTTTTGATTCTGTATGAATTTGGAACGGCTTAATTTGATTGTTTAACATGAATTTTGTTATTGCTTTTGTTAGAAGTTATACTTGTAAACTATCCTTAGTTATTGATACTTTGAAAGTACCCTCCTTTTGTTACATTTTGTTCAACTGCCCAGATAAGTCCCTATTTTTTATTCAAAATCTCTTTTCCCTCTGGTTTTAATGTTACCTCCCCATTTCCTGGCTGAGCTGGGTCTTAACAGATGCTCTTATTATACCGAGTCTTCTGCCAATAACAATTAGTTTCAAAATGCTCCTCGAGTTGTTTATTTGTATTGCTTACTTTCACAGCCTTTTGTTGCCCGTCTCAACGTTTTTTTTCAGATGTGTTGCTTATGTCATTTTAAAATAATCATGTTTAAAAAAAAAAAAACTTTCTTAGTTTAATTATGTAATATGTTTATTTTTATGAATAAAATATGGCTTTATGAGCTTTGCAAACCATTGCACTTTGATTGACATTTGCACAATTGTTTTGGATTTGCGGTTGTATTACGCTTGATAAAAATAATTGTTTGCTCAGTACGTTAAGGGAACGTGACAATGACAGATGTATTTCTATAGTGAACAGTCCAAATGTGTCTTCACTCCTCCTGCAGAGCTACGAGCGTCATTGGAGGAACACCAGTCTGCGATTGAGCTCATCATGACAAAATACAGGGAGCAGGTGTTTCGGCTGCTAATGGCGAGCAAGAGGGAGGACCCTGCCATTGTTACGCAGCTGAAGGAGCAGCACACCACAGTCAGTCACTGAGTTTCTATCCAGCTTTTGAACGTTTGTAATGATGACAAGTCAGTAGTTACTTGGAAAAATTGCTCCATCTTTTTATTTTTTGATAAATGGAAATCTTTGTAGGAAATGCAAGTTCACATAGACAAGATAAATGAGATGGCCTCGGTGATGAGAAAAGCAATCGAGGTGGACGAGGAGCGGATATGTGAAGACGAGGAGAGGATTAAACAGTTGGAGGTAAAAGCAAAAATGAAGCGTTCTAGATGTTTCAAAGGTTTCTAAAGAGCTGTTTGTCAAGATGCACATTTAAATACATGTTTATTGCCTGGTTAAAACTGTTTTTTAAATAATAGTTTGTCTTTTTGCTGTTAAAATTTGTTCAAAACAAATGAGCTAAACCAGGAGTAAGAAATCTCAGTTTTTGTCGATGCTGTCCATTTGCCTTTGACTGCTCCCCACTGAAGGGTTTGCCCCAGCGAGCGAACTCGTGCTGAAGACTGGCAAGTGTTTTATGCCGGATGCCCTTCTTGACTTTTACTTTCACCTGTTGGTTTGGACTTTTGGCATGGTAAAACAGGAACAAACTCTCAGGGATTGTCAGGATGTGCAGCAGAACTGACAAATTCCTTAATTTCTCACAATTTAAGTCATGGCGTCAAAGGACGAGGAGGAAGAGATCGCTTGCCTCTTGGCAACAAAACAAGAAAAAAAAAGAAGACGATGGACAGCGAGAAACATTTTGAATATTTTCAAATGGATTCTATCAAGTTCGATGAGCTAGTTGGCACTTAGCCCCGTTTGTTCACCACCAGTGCAGCCATCACCAGCGCTGCATAGAGCCACGCTGCGCATCCTTGTAACTGGTTACTGTTGGTGTCGCATACAAAACAGTCTGTCGCCAGGCAGTTTTTTTGTGCGACACCGAGTATGTTTACACAGTCGTAAAAAATTATCTTTGTGTGGACATGGCCGGCGGACATCCGCTTCAAGTCCGCGTTGAGTACGTGTGGACCTCGTCTGAATATGTGGGGGCCTTAAGGGCATAAGTGCATCTGGCCAGCTGCTACTGGCATCAGTGATACTAAGGCGTTATAATAACATATTGTTCACATCACAATGACAATAAAATAAAGGGAAAAGTTTGTAAAGGGTATTGGATGTGGGGGCACAGCTAACCAGAAAGTTAGCTTTGCTTACCCTCTAATTAGCCAAATAAAAATTAGCTTTATTAACGCTTAACAGATTAAAAATGAGCAGACGCTAATGATGAAGCACCAACTTTTATCATACACTGCTGTTGCTGACTCTGTAATGTGATGTGACAACGTTGTATATTATTCATTAATCACAAATAAAGCGTCCATGCCCGTTCAGAGGTGAGCTTTCAGAAATTAAATCGGTCCACTGGAGCAAAGAGGTGAAGCCTCTGCTGTGCTGAAGCAGAGTGATGCATTCAGTGTGTGTCGGACGTCTCCCCATGTCATTTACTTGATGGATTAACTTGTTTTAGTGATCCTCTTTGTGGTCAACTACTTTTATATACTAGCTACAAAGTTGCAATGTGGGTAGGAGGGAGAAAGGAAGCAGAGCACTATGTGGGCGCTAGTTTAACTCTATGTTGGTGCCGGCAGTTGCAGCTGTTGTGGGGAGGGGGTATATCACAGCACTGTGTTTGTACTGTGTTCGGTTTGGAGTCTGAGCTGAGCTGCTTAACTGTCTTAAAAAAATTAGCGGATTTGAATTTACCAGATTTAAATGAAGTGGAAGTGATGAATGCTGAAGGTGCTCAAAGTTGATGAAAACGCTAATCTGCTAAACGGAAAGTTAGTTATGCTATTAGCAAATGAACAGAACTGTGCCCACCACTCATTATTGATATAGTAAAATAATAAAGCATGGTGCATGTATACAGGTAGTCCTAAGTTTACGAACGAGATCCGTTCCAACGGGCCGCACGTAAACCGATTTGAACGTAAACCGGAGATCACACGAGCCGACACTTATACTGT
>JARVGV010000694.1:21881370-21891579 GCA_031762435.1 Hypsolebias longignatus
AAACGTATTGTTTACTTGGCATATTTTCAAAATAAACATTTTATAAGTTTTTATTTTGTCTTTTTTTGTACCAAAAAGAAACCCCCGAACTGAACCCTCCTTGTAATTGAACTGAACCGAAATGTGATTTTATCATACCCTTACATCCCTACTAAATGCCTCAGGCAACACCATGAGCATCACTATCTCCACCATTACAGCTATCTTTGTTTTCTGAGGTTAGCTCACCCTGGGTTACAGTTCCTTGTGGGCAAAGTTATATTACCATTCACATAAAATATTTGATGAGTTTTCATTAGGTATTTTAAGCTATAATAAACATGATGGATGCTGATCATATTGCATTATGCTTGGCCAATGAAGGAGTGATTATTATTATATTTTCATTTTGGCTAATGATCCCCCTCTCCTCCCACCAAAAAAAAAAGTTAACTTAGGGTACACTATGTTTCTTAGACTGTGGCTAGGATGCGTGAGAGAAGCAAAGCGTGCTCTATTTACACAAGGAGAGCTGTTGGTCAGGTTACTTCTTGTTGAGCCATTAACTCTAAAATAGTTATTGAATCAAATGTTTAAGATAAGATAAGATAGAACTTTATTGATCCCACAGGAAATTATTGTGCCATAGTTTCAGTACAAAGGAACATACACAAGGAATCACAAGATGTAAAATAATAACAGAGATTATAAATAAATAAATAAAAATAACAGAGAATATATAAATAAAAAAAGCAAAGAAAGATTGTGCAGACAGAGACATTAAAGTTTTTTGTAGTACTGTATTAATTTTATTGGCCTATGTGTTGAAAGGGGGAGGAGTTGAAATGTTTGATATCCACAGGGAGGAAGGACTTCCTGTGTTGTTTTGTGGAGAACTTAGTGGTGTCAGCAATGTTCCCTCTAATTTTTCATGTGTCTGGGCATACACACAAGCTCTCTGAGCGCACCGAGGACCACTATGAGCACCATCAGGAGTGCGCACTATGGCCACACACCAGTACTATACCTGTTATAAATCCGGGATCAAAACATTGCTGTTCATGAGATGCATAATAGTCAAATCAGGTCATCTTTATTCATAGAGCAGTTAAAACAGATAAACTGCTATCAAGATGCTTTACAACAACATCAAAAAGAAATTAAAAAAACAGAAAACTGTAACACACACTAATGCTAACAGCAATAAAATATCATCAAAATGTAAACAACAGCATTTTAAAGAAACACAGAACAAAATACACTAAGTCAGCTCAGTATGTTATATGTAAGAGTCCTGCTTTGGCCATGGTGAGAAATGAGACATTACACCTTTCAGATTTTTTTGCTCACATTAAAACATTAACAAACTGCACAATGAAATGTGTGCTCTAACTTGTGATACTGTATAAATTCTTGTAACTCTGTCTGTAAAATATTTAATTACACAGTTTTTTCACGTCTGTCTTTCTCACTTCTCCAATGGTTGTACACTTTGTCCAGGTTGATGGCTCCGTCTTGCTCTTGCTTTGACTTTATGCGCATCAGCTGGTCCAAATGTGCCACTTCAAGACGATTTCTGGATGCTGTTTTGATATGATTCATTAAACTAAATCCTCTTTCACAATCAGCACTGGATGCTTGAAATGTTGCACAAATGTCCACGAGCTGTGAGATCTCCTTTAGCTCCTCACATGTAAGTGCTGCAGCCACCATATCTGAGAATGTGCTGATTGACCCCTGTTTAAGTTTTTGCTTCATTATGTACTTAAATTCAGCATACTGACCGTTAATGGCCTCCATAGCCTGTGGGTGGGAGAGAATGGCCTCATATTTCTTTGCCAGTGTGGAAATGTCTGCTGATCCATAGTCAAAACTGATGTCTGAGCGCAATGCATCTATGTCAAATGCTGACCACTCCTTTAATTCATCCTCTGGAAAGCGAGCATCCATGTGATCACAGAGCTTACTAATAAAAAGAGTAATCTCAGCAGTGTTGCTGCCATCAGTTGATGAAGTCCTCATTGCCTCTTTGACACGGTCACTCCACTGTACGTCCTTCTCCTTCAAGTATTGGGAACGCAACTTCTCAATCTTTGCTCTTGCAAAGCAGTGTCCTTCCATCACAGTCAGGTTGCGTCTTTGTAAAGACAGGCAGAGTTGTGCCAACTCACCTAAAACATCTCCCAGAGCAGTGAGAGTAATTTTGAACTTGGAATCACTCAGCTTTTTGTAGCAATACTTTGCTACAGGATCTTTGTTATCAGTTAATTCTCTTTTATAATATTCTTCAAGCACAGTGTAGTTCCTCAAAACAGCATTCACAGCTTGGTGCCGCGACAGCCATCGCACTTCGTTCAGAGGCCTGAATGACAATGTATCTTCATCAAGAATCCTTGCTAGATCCTCCATTTTGCCCCTCTTGACAACTGACCGGGAGAAAGTGGAATACACAGTTCTAAGAAGAGTTTCTACATCTCTCATCAAAGGCACATCTTTCCAGGCATCATCAATGCCCAAGTCCTCTCTATGGGCCACACAATGTTGTTCAGTTAGATGTGGTATTTGGCGCTTTAACAAAGCTGCAACTCCCTTGTGTTTTCCCAGCATTACTGAAGCACCATCGGAGGTCAGCATCACCATTCTCTGCATGTCCAGTCCATGTTTGGAATAAAATTGAGTTATTGCCTCCACAATATCCTGAGCAGTGCATGCTGTCAGCTGGATAATGCCACCAAACACAGTTTTATAGTTCACATCATTTCCTTCCCTGTATTTAATATATATAACTAACATTTTGTGTACGGTTATGTCTGTGCTCTCATCTATTATGAGGGTATGCCAGGGTGCATTTTTAACATTGCACATTGTCTCATTCTGCACAATCTCATTGATTGAGTTCACAAATTCAAAAGCATAGTTTTTGCTTCGCCAGCTTTCTGGTATACACACATACTTTGCCATGTGATCATGGATTTGTTGAACTGACAGCATTGATGCATTCATTTTAATGGCAAGTAAAATGTTATCAATGAGTACTTTCACTTGCTCAGGATCAGATTTATTTTTGTGTAACAGCTCGTTCCTCTTCTCTCTGTCTTTTGCGCTCTCCTGCAATAATGTACCGATCCCCTTTCCCATCTTTAGTCTTCGTACAATTCCAACAGCATTCAAATGACTTTTCTGTTGAATGTGACGCTTGAGGTAGTCCAACTTCCATTCAGTCCACATTTTTCCCTCTGAAAACTCGCTTGCTAATTTGGCTTCGCTGCATGTTTTGCAGAGCAAACCCTTCTCACTCGAAAATGAAAAAATCTCACCCAGTTTCACCACTTGTTCTTCTATTTGGACAAGCTCTGACAGCCATTCCATCTTAAAAGAAGAGCATTTCTTTTTTACTTTGGCTTGATGAGTGGATGTCCCACTGCCAGTTCGCTTAGCCATGATAGGGCTTTTGCATCTCTTAGCTCTGCCACACTTTCCCTACAGTGTTGCCAGATAGTCGAGGTTTTCTAGCCCAAAAGTCTGTTAAAAACTGCCCTATCACACAAAAACCTGCCCAATCAATATTTTGTTATATTTACTGTTTGAACGCACACACATACACCCCTCCACACACACACACACATATATATAAAACACACACACACACACACAAAATACCCCCCACCCCCTGTAAAGATATATTGGTTTTAATATGCTCATCACTGTAATTAATCAAAATAAGTTATGTAAACATTAGTGCTCTTTATTCAGAAAATCAACACATCACATTTCAGGATCCGGTTATTATAAACACAGATTAAATGTTCAATATGAATATTTCTAGATTTACCACCACATTAATAGTGTTACACACATAATTGTAAACACTCAAAATATGTTGGTTTAGTGTTTACCTTTAACCTAAACATTTAAGGAGTAAACATTTTTAACAATTTTTAATAATCACTTTAAAAGTTATAAATGTCGTCTTTGGTGCCTGTTTGTTTTCCAAATATATTAGTGTGTGTGAATGACAGTCATTAACATAAAACACTTTGTAGAACGGTGCTTTATGAAGTTCAGTCCATTTCCTTGTACTGATGTACCACCCACCTTCTTCTGCAACGGGTCAGTTCACTCAGCGAGGTGTCTACTGAAACTGCCTCACCGGTTCTCTGTTATGAACGCCCTGGCAGATGACAATAGCCAATCAGTGATGGAGAAAGGTCAGAAGAGCTTTGTTATGAAATAATGATGAATGATTGTTTGAAATGTATTTAACAGTTTAACTCAAAAACCACCGATCTGACTCCAAATCCGCCCAAATTATCCCCACCCGCCCAAAGCAATTTTTACCCTCAAAGAAGAGAATGAAAACCGCCCAATTGGCGGTAAAACGCTCAATCTGGCAACGCTGCCTACCTAGCAAAGATGCACGGTGCCACGCGCTTCGTGAAGGTCCGAAGTTCGCGCTTCTGTAAAAAAAAAAAAAAAAAAAGTTTGCGCTTCTGGGCAAGGCACGTACACACAATAGCAAGCGATGATTGGCTGCGTAGCGTAAGTGAATCGTCTCGTATCATTGGCTGGACACCTGTGAGTCACACAGGCTGTGACTCACTGCATTAGATCATTCTCATTGGTCCATAGTAAAAGCTGATGTCCGAGCTGCGCTGCATGGAGTTTATTGTGCGCTGAGGATGTGCGAGCAGTGCGCGATTGCGCATGCGCGCAGCTTAGAGGGAACATTGGGTGTCAGTCTACAAATGAAGATGCTGCGGTAAGAGTCCAGTGTGTCAACCGGGAGGGGGGCGGGGGTGGGGGGTTGACGTGTTGTTCAGGATCTGGAGCAGTTTCCTCAGCATCCTCTGCTCAGACACCTCTGCTCAGAGACTGCAGGTCAACTTCCAGAACTGAACCAGCTCTCCCTGATGAGTTAATCGAGTCTATTGGCAACAGCTTCTTCACTCTGTTGCCCCAGCACACCACGGCTCGAAGAAGACACTGGAGACCATCGAGTGGTAAACATCTGCAGCATGGTACTGCAGAGACCACCAAGTGGTAAAACATCTACAGCATGGTCCTGCAGAGGTCACTGAGTGGTAAAGCATCTGCAGCATGTTCCTGCAGAGACCGCTGAGTGGTAAAACATCTGTTGCATGGTCCTGCAGAGACCACTGAATGGTAAAACATCTGTTGCATGGTCCTGCAGAGACCACCAAGTGGTAAAACATCTACAGCGTGGCCCTGCAGAGACCGCTGAGTGGTAAAACATCTGTCGCATGGTCCCGCAGACGTTAAAGGACCGGAGTCTTCTCAGAAGAAAAAGGCGACTCTGCCTTTTCTTGTAGAGGGTGTTGGTTTTATCTGTCCAGTCCAATTTATTGTTTAAGTGGACCCCCAGGTACTTGTAGCAGTCCACAGTGTCCACCTTCATACTCTTGATGTTGACAGAGTTGGGGGTCTGGTCTTCTTCCTGTAGTCCACCTGCAGCTCTTTAGTTTTTCCAACGTTGACTTGCAGGTGGTTCTGTCCACACCTCTGTATTCAGCTTCCTGGTCACCAGTGATGCAGCCCACAATGACAGAGTCATCCAGAACTTCTGCAAATGCAGGAATGCGAGTTGTACCTGAAGTCCAACATGTAGAGAGTGAACAGAAACGGTGAGAGGACCGTACCCTGAGGAACCCCTGTGCTGCTCAGTATGGTGTCTGAGGTGATGTTCTGCAGCCTCACATACTGTGGTCGACCTGTGAGGTCATCTCTGATTCAGATGACCAGTGAGTCCTTCATGACATGTCATAAACATATACCGTATTTCCGGTGTATAGGTTGCACCTTTTTGCCTAATTTGCATGCCCTGCGATTTATAGAGAGGTGCGAGCTGTTTATGGATTTCCCCCCTGTGTTTTTAGACCCATTTTTGGCTCAGATATGACAGTTTTTCATTTTGGCCAAAAATGGTGTAGTACCACTTTCNNNCTTTTCAGTGTCCTGAGATGACTTCTGTCATGCCATGGTGCTATATAAATAAACTGAATTGATATGGTCCCACTCGGACTAGCCATTAGCTCCTCAATCTGGTCAGAAATAGACTTTATTTCTCCAAACTGAGGTAGTTATCTGCGACAGGTAAGATATTAACTGTTTGTATTTTTTTTTCTTTTTCAACAGAATCCCACTTGTAAAATAATCTGAATTATTGTTTAGAGTCAGATAATTCTCCTTCCGCATAATATATGATTTTTACACGTAAATATTTATTTGGCAACTCCAGCCTGTTTGTGTGAGCTCACTATGACTTTAATTTTATGTTAAGTTCGGACATGTAAAAAGAACAGCTGTTCTGGTTAACCAACCTCACCATACTATGAAACTATTAATAGACAGACACCGAAATAAAACCCTAGTTTTATTTTTACGTTTTGTTCGAGGGAAGCGAGAGGTTGAGATATCGCGAGACTGCGAAATTTTTCAGAAAAGCGCCGTTGTTGCCAGAGCTCTGGCCGTTGCTAAGCCGCAGCAGCGTTGCCAGATATGTGATAATTGTTGCATTTATACGAGAGTTTTAAGCTCTGCTATGTACGATAACAACTTTCATTATGGCTCAAATACACAGTTGTACACATAAACATTGTACATACCACAGTTTTATTCAAAATACTGTACTTTTCACGTGTTTTGTGATAGTTCGTCATCGCTTATCTGGCAACCCTCCGCAGTTGTTGGAGCAGAGTGAAGCAGACAGCGTCCTTCACTCTCAGTCGGTCCAGCATGTCGTCTTTCATGTTCATAGGACTAAAACACAGGTGGCTGCGGTGTTTCAAATGATTTTAGATGGCAAACAGAAGCCGTGTTGTCGAGTGAAGCGGATTAGAACAATGTCTCGCTGGGTTTGGTGGCTGCCGCTGCTCCTGGTGCCGCTGGTCCGAGCTCAAGAAAGTGAGTATTGTGACCAGACTGTCCAGTTTATGTTCGCCATTTAACTGAAACCAGTACAAGTACGACTGTTAACAGGATGGTTTTATGTCTTCAATGTGAGTGAACCCTGGACATTTAGTTGCACCTGCAGCACATTTAGTTTGAACATTTTTATATTAAACATTTTCCTCTATGTGTAAGAAACAGTCAAACTTAACTAACAGGCTCAAATTAGCAGAAAATTGAATAAAAAGTAAAAAAAAAAAAAAAAGTATAATGAAGCTGAAATCAGCAGAAAAAAGCTGAACTGGAACAATAGCTAAAGGTTTAAACAGCCTGAAGAGTTTGAAGGATGTGGAGCTCTATTCATTTTCAGTGAGGGAAAAAATATGGCATGAAAAGCTAAATATTTTTTAAAAAGTAAAAAATTGCACAAATACCAAAAGTCAGAGCGGGAATGTCGTGAATGAGCTGGATGTTCAGATTTATATATTGTTGAATAGAAGAAAACGAGTTAGGTGCTGAAAAACACACAGAAGCAAAATGAAGCATGTTTTTAAATTATTGAAGTAAATTTTCTCAATACATCTTGTTTAGCAGTCTGATTTTATCTTTTTTTTTTTTTTTTTTTTTTTACTGACAGTTAAACAAATACATACAAGTACTAATAACCAGAAAAAAGCAGAAATAAATGTGACCATAGTTGTAAGAACCACAGAGGAGTCTGTGGAGGACATTAGAGTGAAACTCGTGTTTTAATATTTTCATCGCAGAGATAATCAAACATCGTGCTTGGAAAGAGCTTAACAAACTCTACAGTATGATTTTTATTTTTTTATTTTTTTTACGTAAAAGTTTGATCGATTCGTTTCTTCTGGGCTCAAACAGAAAAAACAAGAGCGTCAAACTTTTTCTCGGCTTCAGCGTCAACAAACTCAACATTAAGTGTGTTATGTAAGAAAATGCACAGTGGAGGCTCTTCGTCTCAGCACGTAGCTGCAGAAGAGCAGGAGCGACACTCAAAACACGGTTTGAGTGACGGGACCACTGCTGCCCGCTCAGATTTACATTTCCTGTAATAATTCAACCAGATCACGTTTTTTTGTTGTTGTTGTTGTTATTGATTTTGGGTCAGTTCCCGCCTAAAAGTTTAGTTTTAGCCTTTTGAGATCCAGTGGACCCCCCCACCACCACAAGCAGTCGTCTTCTGCTGAACCAATCGGTGAGGAGCGTTCGCCTCACAGTGAGGTCAGAGGAGGAAGACGGGGGTGGTGTTTGCGGCGTGATAAGCCGTGCCATGTTATGTAACAGACACGCAGCTGAAACTTCTGAGGAACTCGTGAGGTTTTTTTTTGTCCTGGGGGGGTGGGGGGGTTTGTTGTTGACTCAGAGAGGACCTGGCATCTGACGCCGCTGACACAGGTGGAAAACTGCAAACCTTCAGACTTGACTCCTTTTTACAGACTTTGGATAAAAGCCCAAAGTTAATTTTTTTTTCCATGTGAAGAATCGTTTTTCAGATTTTCCCTGTGTTTCAAAGAGTGAACCAAACACCTGTTCATCGAGCGGCGCTGAACTTGATTCATCACGTTTGCACCGTGGCTCACTTAGAAATCATCCAGAGACTTTAGGCTTCGGTTCTTCAGTAGAACTATAAAAACTACCAGGTTTCACTTTCACAGGCGTGTGTTTGTGGTTTCCTCAGACCGAGTGACTTTCCTGCCAGGGACGTTCCAGAACGTGAACGTCTCGCAGAACGAGACGGTGCAGGCCGTGGTGTCCGGGATCCCTCCGGGGGTGGCCTTCGTCACGCTGCAGTTCCACACGCAGCACCGCAACGCCACGCTGTCCTACACGAGGGTGAGAACCTCCTCCAGTGATTCAGAAGGTTTCAACAGCTGTGATTTGTAGAGGTGGACTGATCAGCCATGAACAGGCGAACATCTCTGAACTTTACCTCAGCAACAACATCACAAACTAACACCCCCCCTCCCCCGTACGTCACCTGAGAGAACCTGTTGGGCTAAGAAAGAGTCTGCTATGAAGCAAGAGCTAAAAGTGTCAGTAAACAAAAGGACTCTGAAAGGTCACATTACAGGCAGGATAAACCACAACGAAACAGCCGAAAGTAGCTTAAATGGTTTTCCTTTGTGATCTGAAACCTTATGAACACTCAGTGTCTTACCTGTTGTAGATGACTCGTTATTCTGCCTCGATTTGGAGAAAAACACTTTAGAGAGAAAAATAACAACAAATTTAGCTTCAGATGTCCATTTTGTTGTTTACATGGAATGTTGTGGTTAAATGCAAGTGTAAGTAGCAGCAGCAGCAGTTAGCTGTAGCACTTCCGGTGCAGCCTGTGGCTCGTAAAGAGTTTTCAGGTGAACTGATGTGATGTGTTTTCAGCCTGTCATTTTGAAACGTCAGGCTCGGACCAGCCGTTAGCTCGTTGTTCCAGTTAGAAACAAACTTTCTCCAAACTGAGGTCGTTCAAAGAGCTATCTGCAACAGGTAAGATACTGTTTGTTCATAACATTTGCACTGAGCCCTCACTACTAAAGATCTGAACCTTTAAATGTCTTAATTTCTTAACTTTAACTGTTTTTTTCAAATTTCTTCAATTACAAAGTTTTTTTTCTTTTTCAAACTCAAGTTAAAGTAAAGCGGCACGGTGGTGCAGTTGGTAGAGCTGCTGCCTCTCAGCGAGAAGGCCGCCGGTTCAAATCCTGACCCAGGGCCTTTCTGGGTGGAGTTTGCATGTTCTCTGCATGCACATGTTTTCTCCAGGTACTCCGATTTCCTCCCACAGACCAAAAACATGCATGTTAGACTGAGTGGTAACTAAATTGTCTCTAGGTGAGAGAGAGTGAATGGTTGTTTGTCTCTATGTGTCCCTGTGATGGACTAGAGACATGTCCATGTCCCCTGCCTCTCACAGTGACAGCTGGACATGGACACCAGTGACCCCCACGACCTGAAAAGGAAGAAGCGTTAAAGATGATGGATGTTAAAGTTAATGTGAATATAAATATACAAACCATAGTTATGGACAATAAAACAAATGTCAGCTGTTCTGATCAGGTTTTAAAATAATGATTATGAGTAAAAATACCACAGAGCTGCTCTATATTTGTAATATAGGATTATATAATCAGTACTGTACAGGTTGTCCTCGACTTACGGCGCTATGTACTTACTGCGCCGCCCCCAGTGACGTCATTGCGCCGTTCGTTGCCTTTTTTATGCACCATTTTATTTTTTTTTTCGGGTATTTTGTTAGCTAACTGCTTGGAAACACATTAAAACACATTAAAACGGCCGTTCGAAGTT
>JARVGV010000694.1:21991754-22004910 GCA_031762435.1 Hypsolebias longignatus
GAGGCTCATAGACTATGTCTCACTGCTTGGACCTCAAATGCATTTGTGATTTGTCTTATTTGTGCTTGCTGGTAGAGGTTTTTTTTATGTTTCAGACCGTGTCCTGATAGACAAGATGTGAAATGTCTTTCTTTGTAATACCAATATCTACCCTCATGGTTCTTTCCCTTTTTCATATCTAAGATCATCATTCTGATAAGAGTAAGATGGCCGCGCTTATTCTAGCTGCAGCTTCACACACTAGTCCCCTCACGAAGACTGTGCGTACATATTCACGTACTGGGCAACTTGTACAATGTCAATAACGTTTCTCTGACTCTGACTCTGACTGAAGACTAGGTGCAACACATAATCTGCTTGAATGTTATACATATTTGGGTTATATGATCAAGTCAGACAATAGTAAGACATTCAGCTGAAAGTCCTGTTTCAACTTTTATTTGAAATGGCAGAATTTTAACAGCCAACCTGCAGCAAATAGGCAGGTGTTCAACTGAACCATGAACTCATGCTGTGCTGGTCTTCATCCATCCATCCATCCATCCATCCATCCATCCATCCATCCAACTTCCGCTCATCCTGAAGTCGGGTCGTGGGGGCAGCAGCATAACCAGGTACGGGAAAGACATTAACATCAACCCGATGAGGCTGTTCTTGGAGGACCACAAGGAGTTCCCAGATAAACTAACAATAATTAATACAGGTGGTCACCGACTTACGGTGCCATCGACTTACGGCGTTTCGGACTTATGGCGCTGCCCCCAGTGACGTCATCACACCGTACGTTGTCTTTTTTTATGCAGCATTTTATGTTTTTTTCATTTTTTTAGGGTATTTTGTTAGCTAACTGCTTAGAAACACATTAAAACACATTAAAACGGCTGTTCTAAGTTGTTTTACATTGAAAAAACATGTTTAAAAAGACGTTACCGATCTCAGTTTTAGTTTCGGTTTACGGACGAAAATCTGCGTATACGGCCGCGGATCCGGGCGGATCCGGTTTAAGGATAAATTGGTATACGGCCGGGCCGTTAGAACGGATCTCGGCCGTAAACCGGGGACTACCTGTATTTCCCTTTTTATAGTAAGGATGTGCATGTTCATGACACAGCTGTCAGACTATACGTTTTATACGTCATTTTGAAAAATTAAGGACTTAAACTAATCAAACAACCCTGAAATACTTTTTATCACCTTAGAATGCAACCATCCAGCAACTTGTTTTGTGTACTCTTTGCTTTTTTAGATTTATTTATTTATTTTTATCTAAAGTTTTAGTATGTGGTAAAACTTGCTTTTTGTTTTCAAACATCAAATCCCCACTCCTCACTTCTTCTGGATGCACTTCCTGCTGTTTAGCTACATAGTTTTCCTATTAGTGACACCTACTGTTTAGGTGGAGAATTGAAGCAGCATCAATATAAACGACAGCAAACGTTCTAAAAGTGTGCTTCATCCTGATCAGGGATCACCTACTAATTAGGAATGATAACATTAATGTTTGTTTTTTAATGTGGCAAACACTTTTTTGTGCTCACTGCTGAGTTATTGAAACATCAGTAAACATATGTGCTTGCAATTTTATGCGTGAGAAATTATGCCTCATTTTTGTACATTTTTCAATTGTGAGTCAGGTTTTATGAAAGTGTATTGTAACGTTAACGAGGCCTGTTTGTAAGCAATCATTTATTATGAGGTATCATATCATTGTTTGCAAAAAGTAACATATGATGGTTGGCTTAATCATATTGTGATTAAAAGCTGAATTGTATTGTGAATAAAGTCTGAATCGTATTGTGATTAAAGGCTGAATCATATTGTGATTAAAGGCTGAATTGTATCATGAATAAAGACTGAATTGTATCTTGAATAAAGGCTGAATCATATCATGGTTAAAGGCTGAATCATATCATGATTAAAGGCTGAATCTTAGTGATTTAAAGCTGGATTGTATTGTGAATAAAGGCTGAATTATATTGTGAATAAAGGCTGAATTGTATTGTGAATAAAGGCTGAATCATATCATGATTAAAGGCTGAATCATTATGATTAATGGCTGAATCATATTGTGATTAAATGTTGAATTTTATTGTGATTAAAGGCTGAATCATATTGTGATTTTATTGTGATTAAAGGCTGAATCTTATTGTGATTAAAAGCTGAATTGTATTGTGAATAAGGTCTGAATCGTATTGTGATTAAAGGCTGAATCATATTGTGATTAAAGGCTGAATTGTATCATGAATAAAGGCTGAATTGTATCCTGAATAAAGACTGAATCGTATCATGATTAAAGGCTGAATCATATTATGATTAAAGGCTGAATCATATTATGATTAAAGGCTGAATCATATTGTGATTAAAGGTTGAATCTTATTGTGATTAAAGGCTGAATCATATTGTGATTTTATTGTGATTACAGGCTGAATCATATTGTGATTTTATTGTGATTAAAGGCTGAATCATATTGTGATTTTATTGTGATTAAAGGCTGAATCGTATCATGATTAAAGGCTGAATAATATTGTGATTAAAGGCTGACTTATATTGTGATTAAAGGCTGAATTGTTATGTGAATAAAGGCTGAATCATATTGTGATTAAATGCTGAATTGTATCGTGAATAAAGACTGAATCGTATCATGATTAAAGGTTTAATCATATTGTGATTAATGGCTGAATTGTATTGTGAATAAAGTCTGAATCATATTGTGAATAAAGGCTAAATCATATCATGATTAAAGGCTGAATCATATTGTGATTAAAGGCTGAATCTTATTGTTATTAAAAGCTAAATTGTATTGTGATTAAAGGCTGAATTATATTGTGATTAAAGGCTGAATCGTATCATGATTAAAGGGTGAATCATATTGTGATTAAAGACTGAATTATATTGTGATAAAAGGCTGAATTGTATTGTGAAAAAAGGCTGATTCATATTGTGATTAAAGGCTGAATTGTATCATGATTAAAGGCTGAATCGTATCACGATTAAAGGTTTAATCATATTGTGATTAAAGGCTGAATTGTATCGTGAATAAAGGCTGAATCATATTGTGATTAAAGGCTGAATTGTATCATGAATAAAGGCTGAATCGTATCATGATTAAAGGCTGAATCATAGTGATTAAAAGCTGAATCATATTGTGATTAAAGGCTTAATCGTATTGTGATTAAAGGCTTAATCGTATCGTGATTAAAGGCTTAATCATATTGTGATTAAAGGCTGAATCATATTGTGATTAAAGGCTGAATCATATTGTGACTAAAGGCTGAATCATGTCGTGATTAAAGGCTGAATCATATGACTAGAGGCTGAATCATATTGTGATTAAAGACTGCATTATATTGTGATTTAAGGTGAGTCATATTGTGATTAAAGGCTCAGTCATATTGTAATTTAGAGTTAAATCATATTGTGATTAAAGGCTGAATTGTATCATGATGAAAGGTTGAATTTTATTGCGATTAAAGGCTGAATCGTATCATGATTAAATGTTGTAATTAAAGGCTGAATTGTTTTGTGATTAAAGGTTGAATTGTATCATGATTTAATGCTGAATTATATCATGAGTAAAGGTTTAATTTTATTGTGATTAAATGCTGAATTGTATCATGATTAAAGGCTGAATCATGTGATAAGGGGCTGAGTCATACTGGTTTTGTCACTCATGTATCGATTGAATCAAATCACTGTTAGTGTAATAAGACCAGCCACAGACCAGATACAACTTTACAAGTCCCATGATATGTTTTTCACACATTACACAAGAAAGTGAACCCCTCTTTGCATGGCAACTGTGCATCAATAACAATAATATAGAAGGTATTAATGAATGTTGCATAGCTTAAAAAGTTGCTGTAGAAGGGCACAAAAGTTCTATATGCATCATAGTGTTTGAAGTGAATGGAACCAAAATGTTATTTTTCTGCTCTGACTTCACATTCATGTTGAAGCTCAGCTTGTATCTGTTTTCTCTTGGTTTTGATTTTAATATTCATGGTGGTTACAGACTTTTATAGGATCTATGACTCTTGATGTGAGTAGGTATTTTAGACCAGTCAGATGTTGCTTTTATACCAAAGGTTTTCTTGACTGGTAACTGGTGATTCAGTCGTCAAAACACAATAACTTAGTTAGTGGATCAGCTTTAGTAAAACAACTTGTTTCTTTACTCTGTAATATTTTCATCAGTATTTTCTCCACCTTAATGTTTAAATTCTTTGGAATGTGTTTTTTTAATAGCAGGTTTTTAAATTTTGGTTTAAAGTGATACTTTTTTGTTGTATTTGACCTTTAAATCCTCGCATTAAATCTAAAATTTAGTAGCACAAACCTGTATGTAAATTCCTTTCCTCAGAAACGTGCTCACGTACTTGTGCGTCTCAGTGTCTTTTCTCAGGTTGCCCTTGTCAAGGTATTGTTTACGTAAGGTTCCAAAAATAGCACAATAGCTACACCTGTAAGGTGATTGAGAAGGGAGGGAAAAGGACAAACCAAAGGATGGATGGGGAAAAGGGACACTAGAGTAAAAAAATTACCAAATGATTGCCTTTTTGTTAGCAAGCTGTGTTGCCTTAAGAGCAGCATTATGAGCATATGCTGACAGAAGAATCATGACATTGACTTTTGATTATGTTAAAGATGGTCTCATAAATATGATTTGGATGTAAAGAGATGTAGTTTGTGATTTAATTAGCATATTGGCTCTTTTGTTTTATGGTTTCATATGCTATCTTAGTCATAAACACTGACATTTGGATTTTTAGAAAATATCTTTCTCCATAGCATACAGTATTTTTATTTATTTATTTTATTTATGTATTCATTTCAGATTTAAAACACAAAAAACAATTTATGTATGATGTAGTGTAGAATATCCATCCACCTTTCCGGGTCACTGGGGTCACTGGTACCCATATCCAGAAATCACAGGTGGAGTACAGCCCGGACAGGCCCTGTAATGGACTGGATGGACCTAATACATCACAGGGCGCATAAAGACAACCATTCACTCTCTCACTCACACCTAGGGACAATTTAGAGCCAAACATGTTTTTGGTCTGTTGGGAGGAAACTGGAATTTTTGGGAAAAAAAACACTCATGTATGAAGAGATGATGCAAACCTCACCCTGAAAGGTCCCCGGCCAGGATTAGATCCAGCAACCTTCTTGCTGAGAGGCGGCAGCTCTACCAACTGCACCACTCTGCCACCCATACTGTTCCACAACAGAAAGTAAAGACTAAATGATCATAATGGAAGTCTCAAAATATCTGTTTAATCAAAATCATACCAAATTCTTGTCTTTCTTTTCAATTTAAATCAGTTTTAATTAACTTGTGAGACCCTGTCATTTATTATTCTGGTTTTACCATTAAAAATTGTGCCTGATGGCTTTAATTTAACAAGAAAAAGTTGAAAAATAAGCACGTTTGAGGATGCAAGAGAGTTGAAGGTGCTCAAGCATCATTAGAAATCATTACCCTAATGCTCAGTATTGAATACCCGCAAGGAACTTTTTTTTTAATCAGCCATGTTCTGTTAATATGAATGTTATTGACAACAGGTAGGTCTGTCATGATAACAAATTATGCTGGGTGATTAATTGTCTCAGAAGTTATTGTAATAAACGATAACATTGTTTGACGTTTGACAATTTGTAATTATTCTCAAATTTAAGAAGAAATGTTGTTAATTTGTTTTGCATGTAGTACTTTTTTGACCACCGGATGGCAGTATAAGACTGTTTAAACCAATAGATGGATCGTGAGGGAGCGAGCAGCTTGTCTCTTTAACAAAAATGGGAGGGAGGCCCCATGATGTGACATGGGCTGTCTCTGTTCACCGGTTCTCAAAATGGCAGATGCTCGGTGTGGTTTGAGCTCTTTAGCATAGCATTTTTCACAAAGCTTTTAATAAATAAAATAAAATTAAAAAAAAAAAATCATTAAACAAGTTCTCAGCTTCTTTTTGCAGAGAAAAACAACTTTTTACATGAAGGCACGAGTTTCAACTGTGAATTTTGGAGCTTCGACAAAACAGAAGTTTCTTTCCCCGAGGTCAGCTGGTTGAACTCGTAGCTTAGCTTCTCAGCTCAGCTGCTTTTAACGATCCAAAAAACACGATTTTGGACGGTTCAAAGTGATTTTAAAGAGAAATGGAGGAGTTAGTGAAGAACACCGGAGTTGAGCCTTTTGTCATCCATTGTCTTCAGTAGAAAGAGACACAAAGAAACGATAAAGCTGATAAATGTAAATGAGGTTGATAATTTTCATTTATCATCTATTGATTTATTGTTCATCGTGACAGGCCTGCTATAACTCAAGTACTGAGAGGTGATGATATTAAATATTAAAAGTTAAACATCATGTTTATGTTGCTTTACTGTGGTCGCAGGATGAAGCAGAGTTTGTTGTGTTGTGTTTCTAACGGTCTTCTCGTTGTGTTACCAGTCTTACCTCCAGGACACCCTAATCTGGGACCACAGTTTGTCCGGGCCCCGGGCCCGACCCACAACCCTGGTGTCGCCGCCCCCTCCGTGGCCTTGACTTCACAGGAACCTCCTCATGCGAGCCACTCGACTGTTCCCCGACACCCGGTGCCACCACAGGTGCCTCTGCTGCTACCACCAAACCCTCTGGCAGCACAGCCGCAGCTGCAAGTCCGACCTGGTACGACGGCCCAGATTCCACCGTCTGCTCCAGCCACCCAGAACCACAGCCCCCAGAACCCCTCCCCTTCGCTCTCGTCTCAGCAGCAGCACTCCCCCATGCTCCCCACTGGGACGCCAGTCACACTGTTTCAACCTGTACCACAGGGCCACATTCTCACCGCCAGGGTACAAGGTGTGTGCCCCCCAATTACCCAGCATCCACCTCTGCCTCAGACCCTTCCTCTCTGTGGGAATCCAACTGGAGCGCCGCTGGTTGAACCCCAGTGTGCTGCTGCTTCAGCACCCTCCATCCAGGCAGGGGGTGGGCAGATGTTGAGTAATCCAGGTGTGCCCAATTCCCAAGGGTCGCGCGTCACATTTCAGAACATCGCCCCCAAACCAGCGTCAAACCAGTCAGGTGGGCCGGCAGCCACGGTGGCCCCTCCCACCCAGCAGCCTCAGGCTCAGCAGCAGGCACAAAGTGTGGTCATCGTCAGTCCCAGTCCTCAGCCCAACACGGCCTACCCCCCTGCCATTCACCAGATTGTTCTCGCCAACCCCTCCACCATCACTGGCGCCCAGTCTGTCCAGGTAACTGGGCAGCCTGGAGCTGCCTCCGCTCCCTGCCCGCCTCCCGCTCATTCCAACCCCCAGGTCCAGTCAAGTCAAGCGGTCAGCCACGCTCTGTCCACAAAACGGCATCAGCAGCACCAACAGCAGCCTCCTCCACCTCCGCCTACCTCCGCCGAGTCCAGCTTGATCAAACAGCTACTGCTTCCAAAGCGGGGGCCGTCTACACCAGGAGGAAAGTTGATCTTACCTGCTCCACAGGTGCCCCCTCCCAACAACACGATAGCCCCCAGCCCACAGGTCATCTATCAGGCAGGCTACAGCAGCCAGAATCCTCCCCAGCCTCAGCAGCTCAGCGTCCAGCTGCTCCCAGGTCAGCTTCCTGCCGTCAGTTCGCCCCCCCTGCAGACGGTTCAGCTCCTGCCGGGACAGCTCATTTCCACAAGCAGCCCGGGGGCGACCGCCATCATCCAGGGTCCCACAGCAGCAGGACAGGTCACGTTCACCGTGGTCCCCAACACTGGCTTCACCACCTCCTCTGCTGTCGTCAGCACAGGGGTCGTCGCTCCACCTGTCCCCCCACCTGTCCCCCCACCTTCATTTTCCACTGGAACAGCCCCCCATCACATCCCTGCTGGCCCACCACCTCCACCACCACTGCCAGCTCCCCTTAGAGGAGACAAGATCATTTGTCAAAAGGAGGAAGAGGCCAAGGACGCCACGGGGCTGCACATCCACGAGAGGAAGATTGAGGTGATGGAGAACTCTTCCGTGGCGGAGGGAGACTCCCCCACTGGAAAAACTAGTAACGGGGATGTTGCGGCAGGTGCCAAGCTGCTAAACGGCCAGAAGTGCATGGAGTCTAATCTACCTCCGTACCACTCAGGGAACTGCCAGGGAGTACCCAACGGCCCGGTTCTGGAGAGTCCTGCTGCTAACGGGAAGCAGGCCCTCTCCCCGGGCCTGAGCACACTTCCTGAGGGCCCCGACCCCAAAAAGACTCTGGTCAACGGGGTGTGTGACTTTGAGCGGGGAGAGGGTGGGGGGACCTTTACCAAGAACATTCCAAATCACATTGCTTCCAAACAACACTTGGGGAATGGGGAGGTGGGCTCTTCTGAAAGGAGCCTGGACCTGTGTCTCCCCAGTCCTCCTCCTCCTCCTCTGCAGGACACTGCCAAAGCCCAGCAGGCTGAGCGCCTGGCTAACGGCCCCCAGCCCGTATGTCACAGGCCTTCCTCAGAATTAACCAATGGACCTTTGGGGCCTGGCCACGCCTCGCCCGTGCTGAGGCAGCAACTGCTCCCAAACTCCTCACTCCCCTCCACCGTTACCTCCCAGAGCCCCGTGGCCTCGCCCGCAAACGGAGTGGCCCCAGAGGCCCGAGGCCTCAAAAGGCCGGCTGAAAACGAGGACCGCAGCACAGCAGCGCCCTCGGGGATCCCCAACAAAGTGGGAGTGCGGATCATTACCATCAGCGACCCCAACAACGCCGGCAGCAGCTCCACCATGGTGGCAGTGCCCGCAGGAACCGACCCAAGCACAGTAGCCAAAGTAGCAATAGAGAACGCCACTCAGCAGAGGAACTACTCGCCCACGCATGCAGCCGGCGCCACGGTGAGTCACGGGGGGTTGGGCTCTTTGTTAAACCACTATTTTCTGCCAGTTCTGTGGTCTGCCATGACGTGTTACATAAAAACTAGAATCTCTACAACTGTTCTCTGAACATGAATGAAGGAGTTCGTCATGTTTAGTTGCATCAACTTGCAGCTGTTAGACAGGAAGTTAAAGATGCACCAGTTTTTCTAAAGATGGCCAGAATCAGCCAGTTTAGAGCTTGACGAGCAGATCAGGTGGTCAGTCAAAACCACTCGCTAACCTTTGCTAACGGGTTTGGTGTGAGCGTTGCTCTTTGGGATGGGGCAACTGGACAAATACATTGCACCACCGTATAAGTTGCATCCGTCCACAAATGTCTTATAAAGTGGGAATAAAACATAAGTGGCTTCGCCGTATAAGTCGCATCTATTGTGCATCACATCTGACAACCCTGAAACGTGGGCCGGTGTTGTGCCAAAAAGGGAGGACTTGCTGTGAACTTCTTTGAAATTTAACAAGATAATAACCTAAAAACAATTATTTGTTTGCTCGACATTATAGTAATAATAATGGTAATAATAATAATTACATAATAAATGCACTTTAATGGTCAAATCAGCTGCATTTCTCCTGGGCGACGAGGCAAAATGCAGCTGATTTGATGTTTGCTCAAGGAGTTACGAAGCGAGACAAAGGTGGCTACTATGGCAAGCCAAGTGTCTCATTAATAGTTACTTGTACCTTTTAATGAGACACTTGGCTTACCATATTAATTGAGCGCCCTCTAGCAGCTGAAAATGTTAGTGTTCAATATTTTCCATGTCAAAATGAATGAAATTGTCAGATCTCAGCCAAAAATTTGTTATAAATATGGGGGGAAAACATATTGCTTTGGTGTATTAGTTGCAGGACATGCAAATTTATGCAAAAAGATGCGGCTTATACAGCGAAAACTACGGTATATCGACAATCGCAGAGCTGCAGAGTGCAATCAGCTATTTATTAAATACTAAAGAGTTGGAGAGTTAGCATGTTTAAATATAGCCTGATGTAACCTTGCTAAAGCTAGGCTAATGAACCTTTTAGCATGACGCCGTCAGACTCACTTTACTTTATGAAGAACAACAAAGATGTAGTATTATTCTGAGTATTACACACATTTAATTCAATACTAAAACAGATCTGGTGTGTAATATTTAGTTTCGGGGCGCTGTATTTGTTTAAAAATGTAAAGAAGTCTTCTTTTAAAACAGCTTGGAAGCTCTTTGATGAAGTTTACATTAAATACGTGATTAAATAAAGAGTTAAATTGTAATCAGAACATCAGTAGCACAGATTAAAATTAATTTTATTGTAAAATATTCAAGCAGATTAACTTTCAACACAATCTGTATTTTTTGTATATCAGACTAAAATTTTATTTGATATTTTATAAACATCACAGCCATACGTGATATTATTATTATTAGCTGCATTTGTTTAAAAGTATTACAAATATTTATTATTTATTAATTGTGTTTAATTAAAATATAAAGCCTTTAAATAATTTGACACATTTTTGTGAAGTTGTTTTTTACTCAGTGGTCTGAATCTGAGCCGTGTTTTTGGTTTGATCCCGTATGATGAACAAAGTCCACGTCAGAATTATCAACAAGATTGTTTTAATAGAAAACACATCTTTAGTGTATGTTTAATGTTCATAAATAAGTGTGACATGCTACGGTGCTTTTTATAACAAAGTTCGTAGAAACATGTTCAACCTTATGATAAAATAAAATGGACATTTAGATTTTAAAATGTGCAACAAAAGGTTTACTAATGGGGGAATAAATATAAAATAAACAACAATAAAGGCTTAAATTAAAAAGAATCAACTTAGCATATTTTATATTTAAGGCCCTGTTTACACGAAAACGATTTCTGGTGAAAATGGAAGAGTTTCGTTGTGTTTGTTCTGTTTGTTTACATGAAAATATCAGTTTTCTCCGACAACGGCACAATTTGAGAACAGGGTTCCAGAGTGCGATGGTTCAAAAATGTCCCGGTCACTCATATGATGCAAAACATGATGGCTTCCTACAATCCACAGAAGAAGAAACTATCGACAATGGACTGGCATGATTCCCAGTCCATGTTCTCTTGAAATGTTCTGGTTTTGTAATTCACAGTCGAACCTCGTTGTCTGTCCATAGAAAATATTTTATTCTCTGCCATCTCCACCGTTGTAGCAACTTTCAGGTAGAACGTTTTTTCTTTACGCATGCGCACTTAGAGTTTCATAGAACATAGCACCAACTAGTGGTGTGGTGAGGGAACTACACCTTTTCCACGTCTACTGTTGCTGTGTAAACATATTGTAATCAGAAAGTTTTCATGTAAAGGTGTTAATAGAACAAATTCAGTTTTCACTGGATGGTTGTTGTGTAAACGTGGCTTTAGATTAAACAAACAGAATTACAAAATGAACCCTGAGGCTTCAGTGTTCATTTTGACCCCAGGACAGCAGGAGGGTTAGAGGTCTGAAATTTACAAAAACCTAAACTCAGAATGAGCTCAGAAGACGACAGTCAGTGCGTGTCTGATGTTAACACTGCAGTACATGATTAAATCCAAGAATAACTAAAACATCACCCTAAACCTGTAAAACTGGAGGCCCGGGGGCCAAATCAGGCCCATGGGTGAGCTCTGTTCGGCCCACTAATGGGTTCATTTTTAAATAAAACTAGATTTTAAACCAGAAAACCAACTTATTTCATGACAATAACTGCTGGATGTCCGGCCCCTGAGCAGTTCAGTTGAACAACCTGCCTGGGGCAGAACTCCTACAGGCACGGTCCAGTGTAGCACAAAAGGTGTCCCTAGTTACAAATGTAATGATTTACTCAGCGTGTGCCAGTCTAATATCTTGCACATGCAGCAAGTGGAAGTGAAAGGTCATAGTTGAGGGAAATAAAGGTTAAAGGTCAACAAAACATTCTTTATTCCATAAATGTTAGCAGAGCTTCATTTAGTGAAGCAACATGGTTGTGTTGGTGAAGCATGTTGACTTGAGTTGTGGGAAAACAACAGAATATTTTAAGAGATTGACCTGAACAAGTATCAGAAGCTCCAAAACCAGTGAAGTCTGAACCAGCTTCAGGGTCTCGTCTCCTGCAGAGAATGTGAATAAAGACCACGGTTCTGCCACAGCTCTGTGGTGTTTGTAGTGTGGATGTGTTGGAGGTTAAGAAGGTGAGGCCAGTTCACACCGTGTGGCTCTCACTGATACCCACCTCCTAGAGGAGACCAGCTGAGAGAACAACCCCCGCCAGCAGTGGGGCCCGGGTTACACCTCAGCACACAAACTGGTTCTGACCCGGCTGCGACAGAATCCTGTTTAAACGTCACTTTGTCTCCTTTTCAGCCCGCTGTAACCCCGTCCCCACCGCCCGTGTCCCAGCCTGCTCCGACGGGTAACCACCACCCCCGCCTCCCAGCGCAGCAGACCCCCACGGCACCGTCTGAGCCGAGCAGGAAAGCTGGGCAGAACTTCAAGTGTCTGTGGCAGTCCTGTAAACGGTACAAGCCTCTCCAGCTGCCGGGGAACGTCCCGTCCGAGCGCCTGCTGATTTCTTTGTGTTTTTCAGGTGGTTCGAAACGCCGTCTCAAGTCTTTTACCACGCAGCCACGCAACACGGCGGGAAGGATGTGTACGGCGGGCACTGTCGGTGGGAGGGCTGTGAACCGTTCCCCCGACAGAGACTGTCCTTCATCACACATCTGCAGGTAACAGCTCATTTACTGTCCTGACGGTAAAGTCCAACAAAGTGCTCCTCAGGATTAGTCCAACTTGTTTCCGCTCTGCTTTCCCAGGACAAGCACTGTTCTCGAGAGGCTTTACTGGCTGGACTCAAACTAGAGGAGCAGGCACAAAACCCCAATCAGACTTCTTCCCAGTGCGTGCACCTCTCTCCTACTGACCAACAGATTTTAGAGGCTGCTTTAATTAGAAAGTACTGCGCAAGCTAACGTTTCATCATTTGTTTGTGCGACGTGTCGTGCAGGACTCCACCAGTGGCAGGCAGCACTCCGGCACAACGAGCACCAAAAGCAATCGTCAATCATCCGAGCGCAGCTCTCATGGCCCTACGCAGAGGTTCTCGAAACTTGGTCTTCAGGGACTTCACTGTGAGTCGAGCCGACCCTCAGCCGACATTTCTGTTCCTGTCCATCCTTGTTTCTTGGGGAAGAAAACATTTCCATTTTTCCCAATACAGTACAGGTAGTCCCCGGTTTACGACCGAGATCCGTTCCAACAACCCGGTCGGATACCGATTCGGTCGTAAACTGGAAC
>JARVGV010000694.1:22040046-22050218 GCA_031762435.1 Hypsolebias longignatus
TCTGTCATCTATGTTCTATTACAAATAAAATATTGACATTTGCCATCTCCACATCATTGCATTCAGTTTTTATTCACCATTTGTTCAGTGTCCCAACTTTTTTGGAGTCTGGTTTGTACGTCCACTCCAATTATGGACAGGAGATAGGTTGAAGGTCATGGTCCCTCACCAGTTCTTTGGGTTTTCTAATGTTGAGCTGTCATCTGGAAACAATACAATCTTCATAACATCACACAAACATCTATTTTGCATTACTTGTGCTGGAAAATTATAAAATTCCTGCCAAAAAATGACTCCCAAGTTCTTGCGAATTAATTCTTTTGGTTTTTCCCTCTTCAGGGTTCAACACAGTGAGTCATCTTTCTCCAGCTCCGCGTTGATGAACTCACATTATACAGTAGTTGACAAAAATGTTTTACTTCAGATGCTCTTCCTGACACAACCCTAACCATTTACCCCGGCTTGGAACCAGAGATACACTGGCTTGTGCTCCCTATAGTGGCTGGTTTTTGCTCTTGCAAAAAATATGAACTTGATGGTTCGTATTTCAAATATTGTTCACAAGATGAAACTCTTCAGATAAGTCATGTTAATGTGTCCACAGTCCACTTCAATATGTTAGGTCAAGTCAAGCTCAACCAAAATGTTTGACCCACCAACACCTTACAGGTCTCTGAGGTTACAAAAGACACTGAAAGTCCAGATTGTAGAGTGTAGTTGGTTTTATTTGGACATTAATTACAAAATATACATGTGTTTCACTGAAACAAGACTTTAATACTGACGGGCAAAGCCCTTTTTGCTCCTGAGGACAGGAGAGGTTCAGTCCTCTCAACCGTGCTGTGCCAAAAAGAACAATTTGATCCATCATCTTTGTATTTAGGAGCTTTGAAAAAAATATTATTTATTTGGTTATACATCGCCAATGTTTTCTTGGTTAAAAAAAAAAAAAGAGAAAAAAAAGTAACCAAACAATATTTACATTTGAACGCAATAGATTATATATACACATACACGCATAAATATACACAATAGTACATAAATAAAATAATTACACTGATTTTACGGTCTCCCATAAATAGATGACAGTTTGACGACGCGCTCATGTCAGAGACACCGTGCGTCGTCTCAAGGCGGGAAGAGAGTTCTCGCTGAGCTCCCGCCATCTTCACGTGAAACGTTTCAAAAACACGAAAAAGTCCACGCTCTTCTGTTCGGCTGGCAAAGTGAAAGAGCTGGACTTCAGATAACCGTTTGTTTTTGTAACAGGTAAATATTACAACCACTGCACGTGGTCAAATTTGACATATTCTCCCATAAAGAAAAAAAATTGTTCGTGCTCTCCGCTCTGGAGTGGAGAGGTGGAAAAACCGGAAATCGGTGGATTTCCGGGGTTTTTTTTGTGTGGAATCGGCGGCCTCCTCAAAGCAGTAGTGTTGTTGCTGTACACGTTGCTCCAAGATATTTAAAAAGCTATAAAGTACAGTGTAAGTCGTGTTCTTATTGTGTAACAGCAGTTCTCACAGTCGGGTTGTTAACGGACACACGAGCTGACAACGACGTCACAAAGCTTTAGTCGAAACACTGAAAAATAACGTTTTAGGGCACGCCGCTGACATGTGCTGAACCTCTGGTGCTCTTCAACATTCTAAAACGCTGTACAAATACATTTTTTGGCAAAGTAAAAAAGAAGAAGAAAAAAAAAAAAAGATTTTAAAAATAACCGTGGGATAAATATTCAAGTCACGTAGCCTCCAGTCAGTCTCCGGGAGTTTTCCGCCCTTCTCTCAGCAGGATGCTGATGCCGAGCTCGGAGGTTACCGTCACACAAACACCAGCGTACGCCGTGTTTTTAACTCCACCGCTACGAGGCACGTTTCTGCATTTGTTTTCAGCTGTACCCTAAACTACATAAAGACGAAAACATTTTCAAAAGTTATGATGAAAAGATAAAAAAAACACATCTTTGTGGTCTACGACAGCAAACTGTACACGTTCTGAGATGTTCTCTAGGAATGGTACGGACTGTTGCTCAGAAGATCACAACTGAGCATAGAGCGAGTTTTTTTTTAATGGTTTTCTTCGTTCGTGACTGGTTTTCATCTTGATTGTGCATTTGTTACAGTCCAACTCCGAGAACTTTGGTTAAGCCGTGGTTCTAGTGTCCGTTGTCTTCGACGCTGTTCATGACCCAGTCAGCGATGATGAGGCTCATGCTGCCAACCATGACCACGATTCCACATGCCAGAAACAAAACGGCCTGCCGAGGAAAAACAATTACTATTAACATGGTTCAGTTTTTAACATGAAATACATTTGTAAGATTTTTTTTTTTTTAAACATCGGTATTTTTTTTTTCTGGGACCAGAGCTAATTAAAGGTTCAGGCTCCATCCAAATGACTCCAGATATTTTGTTGTTTATATAAGAACGTTTTCATTAAATAAATTTAAATACAACGCTGAAAGTAGGTGATGAGAATGTCCATATTAATACAACTAGAAACAAGTAAAGAACATTTTATCTTGGCTAAAATATAACTCCCAAAACAAATTTCAAAGTACCGGTAATTTTTCCTTTTCCTCCTTTTTTTTTTGTTTTTATGATACAAACTAATAATGATCATGCACAAAGCACGGCCTTATGCAATAATTATTTAAAAGTTCCATATCTCAAATCCATACAAAGGAGTTTGGAAAAATCTCCACTTTCCAAAGCTCCTAAAACATCTAAAGTAGTGTAGATGGAGCCTGAAACTAAAGAGAGGCAGCTACATGTTAAAGAGCTGCAAAGCTCATAAACTCTTTATAATGTCTTACCCCAATCTTTTGCGGGGAGTTTATTGGCTCCTTTTTGACCAGTTTGATGTAGAAAGCCGAGGGCAAGATGAAGATCAGCATCGAGGCAGCGGAAGCGCCTGAAGGAAAGAACAAATAATAATTCTGGTCACTCAAGCTTCTTGAAGTCATGCTGTAAAGACAAGAAATTACTGTATACGGAAACTAACCAAAGAAGCAAAAGATGTCCTTGATGGTGGGGACAAAGATGACCAGAAGGTTGGTGCCACTCAGCAGCACCACAGTGATGATGATGTGGCGGATCCAGCTGAAGTCTTTGTTGGGGCACAGGAGATGGCTGACCGAGGTACGAATCTGTACAGGAGTCAAAGGGGTCAACTTTTAGGACAAATGACGTGTGCTGGCACGCTCTCCAAGTAAATGTACTTGGTGGATACTTACAGGGAAGAGCACAACAGGAACGGTGAGCGTGACGGCAGCCAGCACAGCCAGACGGACCACCAGCAGAAGAACATCTTTCTTGTAGATGCTGGAATATGTGTGCAGCAGCTCAGCTTCCACGTGAACTGTGAAGGAAAATAACGAAGATGATAAAGTTGACACATTTATAATGGTCTAAATAAAAAGGTCTGTAGCATTAGCATGCAACAAATCGTACAAAAAAGGGCCAACATGTTTTAAAACAATACTGACTTGGAACCAATTAGGAAAACGCAAATGTAAATATGGCTAAACGTCAACATGCCTTAGTTTTTGCAAATCAGTGGGAATAAAACCAGATAACTGTTTTGAGCTACTTTAAAGAGCTGTGCTAAGTGACTAGCTGTGCTTCTAGCGGGCTAAAGAACGATCCGGTTCAGCTGCTTAGCTTTTTTCTGTACAACATTAGCTGATTAAAATGAGAGGTTAAGTTAGTCAACATCAATGCTAAACGCCAGCTTGTTAGCCATGCTAATGTGCACATTAGCATTTTGCTGCAAGCTACAACTTAATGCTAGCCAGCTTTTTTGTTGTATTTAAATAGTAAATATACTTTTACATTGTTGTTTTTTTTATTTTATTTTTTTAACTTTTTTTATTTAAAAGTTGTTTTAAAACTGCAAGATGAAACAATATGGAAGTTTTAGCATTAGTATTAGCGTTACGCTAATGTAGCATAACGCTATGCTTTTTAGACAAATCTCAATGCATGTTTGCATGTAAATGCTACTTCTTGTTATTTTTGAAGTTTGGCTTGTAAAATTTAGTAAATAGTGTGAAATATTTCATATTTCTCACAAATATGGGGTGAATTTGAATGCTTGTGTTTGATAATTAGCAGTAGTGGGCACAGCTAACCAAAAAGTTAGCTTCGCTAAACGGCTAACTACTAAGACGACTGTCAGTCTGCGTCACTCGTCTTCGTCTCCTTCCAGTCGAAGCTGCGTCGATCAATCACGTCTTGACACGTGTACACGTAGCCAGCCAGTAGCGTGCTTAATGGACTCTTTTAAGACATGCCCATAACAGACAGGAACAAGCTTGTGAACTCTGTTAGCAGACTTAAAAGTTGGCGAAACTTCATTTAGTGGAATATAATCAAACAATTTCCAAATTTGGTGAAAACGCTAATCTGCTGAACGAAAAATAATTTCCGCCGTTAGCCGAACTGCGCCCACCACTGATAATTGGCATGATGATAACCTTTCTGATGAGAAAACCTAAATGTTTTTATCTAAAAACAGCTAAGTCTGGTCCTCTGGACATTCAAAAAAACAAAACAAAACCAAAAAAATAAATAAATAAACAAAATATTTTAAAAAAGCCTTTGTTTTTGTTTTTTTTTTTTTTTTTAATGTCCAGAAGACCAGACTTAGGTTTTTTAGATCTTTCTACCTGGATTATTGAGCATGCATCAGGCTAAATGTTTTTAGATTCTCGACCTAAAAACAGCACAATGGATTGTTTCACAGTGTTTATGTGCCTCGGTTGGTACACAAAGTGTTCTTCCTGGTGTTATTCAAGTTGTTTAAAAACACTCTAATGTAGGTGGTGTGATGTTCCCGAACATTTCCGCACGGCCATGGTGACAAACGGGAACATGCTGCCACCAGCTGAATCAGGTGGGCTTTTCTCACACTGCTGTTCAAGTGGCCTCGATCACTTAAATTTTTATTTGTCCTGGCATTGCGTTTGCTTCTCGTTGACAGTTTTAGGCAGAAAACGAAGGACTCACTGTTGAAGGTGAGGTATCCAAAGAGGGCAGCCAGCAGGTACATGATGAACATGGCCAGAAAGGACACGTTGGCAACGCTCTGCATCTTTTTGCGAGAACGACTGTTGAGGAGACACAATGGGTAACATGTTAGTTTGTGAAGTTTATAGTTCATAACGTTAAACTGTCGAGCATCGGGAGAGGCACTCACTCTTTGAGCTCCTCGTACATGGGCAGGATGGTCGGGTGGCACACGAAGGCAAAGATCAGGATGGGCAGAGCGTAGACCGTCTAGAAAGAAAGCGATGCAAACATTACAGCTGACCCTCCCACAAGTTTTCTTTTAGGCCTGTGGGTACCCACAATGCAACGGAGCCGTACCTGTGAGTTGATGACGACGTATTTTGGTGTGCAGGTGTCCTCGTCCTCAGTGGAGTTGACGGTGTGAGAGGTGCTGTTCAACATCTGCATGGTTTCATTCACAGAGTCGGGAATTGGCAGAGGGCACGGGATCTGGTACTTCTTGACGATCACCTAAAGGACAAGGCAGGAAAACACTGAGTGACTTTTCTTATGAAAGGCTTTGATAGCGTGTGTGCACAAGCTCAGATTACGTGATTTATTTATTTATTTTTAATCTGGCACCATTTGTTCTCCATTTCCAGGTTTTTCTGGAATACTGATAGGAACCCTCTAAGTGTGCAAGTAAACTCATCTGCAGGAAATCCGCTGGCATGCGAGGAATGAGGAAACAAGGTGTGGTCGTACTCACCACAATCAAGAAGAACACCATGCAGAGGAGGGACAGGCCGCTGGTGTAGCCAAGGTAACCTGAGGGCGGAGGGAAAACACAAATATGACCAATGAGCGTCTTCTTGGTTTGAGGCTGCTAATCACGTGTCTGTACAAATCACGCTCCTTACCCAAGTTCCTAAGCAGCGAGAGGGGCAGGATGATACTGAGTGAAACCAGCAGCACCAGGTAGTCTCCGTTAATGTACCATTCACTGCCACAGGAGAAAAAAAAACTCCACGTCAGTGATGAGACTTCATTAAAGTTGGTCAATACATTGTTAAAAGCAGTGCTCACACGGCCCCTTTTCTTTAACGTAAGCTAAATAACCAGACGGACTGACAGTCTCCACAAAGAGCTGACATGATCTGGACTGACGACGCAACAAAGCAGCACAGAGCACCCGGCCACGTCTGATTTGTTTTTAAAGTCAGAGTGAGCTCATACTGCGCTCCGTCTCGCCGCAGCTTCATGTTCTGAAGGAGCTCTTTGAAGTTCAGAACCATGGAGGTACTGGCGTCCTTTCAATACAACCAAACCTCCATGGACACAGCGTCCATCGCCCCCCTCTTACTCCAACAGGGAAACAAACACTCTGCTTCATCTTCTCTAAACACGATAATCTGAGTTTATTTCTTCTCTGGACAACTCTGAAACAAATAGGTTTTATTTTTTAACAAAGAGGTCAAAGTATCTAAAAACATCTGTTCAGGGTGCAAACAGGTAACAATTGTTTCGATTTATGGAAAATGGCAAATATACTGGACAGGCTTGCCTCTGGTTCTGTGAATAGCAGGCAGCGTTCAGGCACTAACGATCGATTGTTAGCTTACTGGTCATCTATTCTTTGACTGATGGTCCTCCTTTTTACACGTGAGAAGCTGGTTCTGGCGGTCTCCATCAAACTGGTTTATCCACTCTGAGAAGGTGCTATTTATAGGACTGAGTCCATGGCATGGCCTCAAACTGACAAAGTCTTTTGGATGAAAGACTAAACGTTTCAACCAAGAAGAATCACCTGACAACTTTTTTGGATACTTGTTACCACTTCTTACCACTAGTAGGAGCTACAGAGCACTGAGATCCTGAAATGCTCCCAATTTTGTTTGCAATCTATTCAATTACGAATAACTCAGTGAGACATTTTACTCTTACATCACCCCCCGTGACCTTTAGATAGTTGAATACAAACGGTGCCACTTACTTGTTGTTGGCTCCCGTAAAAGCCTGGATGACGATGGGCAGCTCGTATTTGATGATGTAGAGGTAGCTTGACATGGCTGCAGAGAGAAAACCAAGAGTTGGGAACAAGTAACACATAAATCAGCTGTTTATGATTCAAATGCGAGTTCCTCACCTCCAATGTTCTGCATGGTGATGGCGCAGGAGGCTGCGAGTTTGCCAGGCATCCCGAAGGCTTTGTGGCCCAGCTCCTCGTAAACACGGGCACCTTTGAAGGGATTCATTCATGAGATTTCAGCTTTGGCGCTTAAATGTGGTGGCACTAAGCCAAACAGGAAGTTCTGCTTCTCTTACCCCCTTCGTTGGCCGTTTTCAGCAGCAGGTGGACAGAATACAAAGAGAAAATGGCGACGGCCACTAGGAGAACCCTGTAAACACACAGGAAGGAGCTTTAGCTGTTGAACCATAACCAAGGTGAACGTACAAAAGGAAACCAGGACAGGGTCCGTCTGCTGATGATGCCGCATTCGTTTCACCCCACAAAGACTCAAATCTTGTGTCTTTTAAAGCGTCTCCTGCCTTTCATTTACACAACTCGGTTCAAAGAGTCTCTTTAGCATTAGCAGGGTTGTAAAGGTCAAAAGGTGTCCCCTGTACAAGATCCTCTTAAAGCCTCTGGGACACTGGTGAGACAGTACAGTGTGTCCCAGGGTATTTATAGTCCAGGTGAAAATTAATCCCCCAACGCCGCCATTTGAGCCTCAACACAGACATACTGGCCTCTCCTCCATCTGCATTCCAGCTTTTCTTAGAAGTTCCTCATCCTTTCTGTGGTTTCATACCCTCCAGCTGAGCAGATATACATCTTAGAGGGCCTTTTCTGGGGAATCAGTTCAATCAAGAGATTGTTTGTTGCGTCAGAGTCAGAGTGGGCATTAGGTTGTAGAAATCCCTGACTCCCTGCAGATGCAGGGCTCTGATTGGTCAGCCGCTGCCGCTATGCTCCACTCATGACCTCCGGCATTCACATCTACGTTTACGTAACGACACATGGATTAGCCCGGCTAATCTGCTTCCCCCGCCACTACTCGTGTTCGTGAAACGGCCCACAACTTGCAGTGGACACCAAATAAGACGTGGAGCTCACGAAATCTGCTGCACTGGAAACATCTCAGAGTTCTTCAGATTTTTATACGACTTGACGCACTGAACAACTTTCAAAGCTCACGTTCTCATTAAAAGCTTAACTTTCCCCTCGATTTTATCTACAGCAAACAGATAGCAAAGGAGTAGAACTGCCGACACCAACCCGCCCCCTGGCGTGGCGTCATCTGCCTCGCTCTCAGGGTCGAGCAGATGTTGAATGCTGACGGGAACCCTGAGATACATCAGGACCCGAGACCTTGAAGCCGAAGACTAAACCACCCCCGCCGCTTCTCAGCAGAGTTCATGAGAACTAAAGAAAGCTTTGTGCTTACACAAACAGGGCGATGCCGGTGTTGGCCATGGCCCAGGACAGACCCAGGATGCCGCTGCCCATGATGGCATTGCCCAGGTTGAAGACGGACATCCCGAAGGAGGCGTTGCCTTGATGCTGAAGAGGAGAACACAAGAAACTCAGCAATGGCGGAGGGAAACACGCACACTGATACGTATAGAAGGTTAAAACGAGCCCTTACATATTCCGCCTCATACTTCTTCTTGTTCGGGTTAACCTCTGGGAGGAAGTTTTGGCTTTCTGCATCCAGATCTGGATACTGGCTGTAAAGGAAGAGCAAAGCCTTCAAAGACCGCGGGCGATACTGGGTCAGATTAGGGTGTTGTACCGCAACGTGAGTCTCACCCATCCAGAGGGACCTTCTTCATCAAGTCGGAGTACGGAGAGTCGTTGCTGTTGATGCTGCTGCTGTCATCATCCGGGGCGACACTCAGGGACTTCATCTCGGCTCCCGGCTGTTTGTCACCTGGCATCTTCTGAGCTGGGGAAAAGAACATAAAGGAGCTCGGTTAAGATCGTTGGCCTCTTTATTGTTCAACCTGCGCGCGCCCATTCAGCTGCGCCTTTTTTTTTTTTTTTTACGCATGATTGTTTCTCTGTGGAGGGAGGAGGAGGGAGGGAGGGGCGGTGACGCATCAGTAAGTGGAAAAATACCTGAACATCAACACCATCTGAGGATGCTCCTCAGAAATCTGCAGTGCGCTTCACTTTTACCACCAAACATGAGGCCTTTTTAGAAACATGGCTGGCACGTTGTGAAGTTATATTCACAGATGAACTGAAACATCCTCAAGATGTAGCAAAAATAACTAATAAAAAAAAAAAAAAAGTGTGTTGTCCTCTGACAGAGCTGAAAATAAGAAAGAAAGCCCAACGCCTGATGCGTTCAGGGTCACTCTGTCCACAGCTGACAGAAACAAAGACACGTGTTGTCCCTTTATGGACATGTCTGTGCCTCACACACGCGCGCACACGCACTTTTAACTTTCCACCCCCCAATGTGTTAAGAGCCAATAAACTGCACCGTTACGAAAACACAACCTGAATAAAAACTGTTCATTTCATTTTAAATGTTTATGACCACGTGACTTGGATTAAGTCCACACAAGACATTTAATTCTAAATAAAGCAGGAGTGGAGTGATGATTCAGTGATGGGTGGTGGGGCAGCAGCTTCCTGTGTGAAGGCTCCAGCTGGTAATTTTCCATCCTCCTGCATGACAAACCGGCTTCTTACCTTTGAGGAGGGAGAGGCTCGAAATCCTTCAGAGGCTGGAAAAAAGGATCAAAATGAACAAATCCGAGGACCTTCTTCACAAAAACCTTCAAAGTTCCTGGAGAAAAATCAGTGTTTTTATTCTAAAACGAATGAAACCACTGGTTTAAAAAAAACAACAACAAACCGTTTGAGTGGCAAAACTAAAAGAGCTAAACGACTTCAAGATAATTTGGATTAATTTACAAATTATATATATATATTTAAAAAAAAAATAAGTTAAAGTCCAGGAGACACGTCAGTCAGAAGAGCCGGTGGATTCTGATAGAGATGAGATGAGGTCCTGAATTTATTGCATCAGATTCACCGGAGTGCGACCGGGGGCGGGGCTAAGACGATGACGTACTTACGCACAACGTTACGCGCTTTGTATACAAACAGAGGCTGGCCCACAGGGGGAGGGGCTGTCGGGAAAACCGCGGGCAGCCACAACC
>JARVGV010000694.1:22232435-22253151 GCA_031762435.1 Hypsolebias longignatus
CAGGGACACAACAAGGTATGCAGTGACCGGGGATCGAACCCGGGACCTTCCGGTCCTGAGCCGGCTGCCCTGCCTCTTCACCATCTCGGCCCCTCTTCCCAGCATGGCTGCCAGGTGAGCGACACAACCCTTGTCATCTTCACATCTCCTGGGTTGCTGTGCCAGGGGAGTCGAGGGAGACCAGTGGAGGCATTGAGTCTGAGGGAAGATTGAAGCACAGCACAGTCCAGAGCGACCCCCCCCACCTCACACCCCAGCCATAGTCCTGATAAAAGGTGTTTGTTTATCAGCCAGCTCGGTTGAGCTCTGTCACAGGTCCACGAACTTGGGGAAGGGAGGACGTGAGTAGGAGGACAGAGCGTCTTTGTTTCCATAACATCCAAGGAGGAACTGAGATAGTCCTCCTTCCAAGGCCAGGTCCAGATTCAGATATCAACATTGTTTTGGGTCAGGCTGAAATTGTAAATTTCCATGTCTGTCTTAGTCTTGCTAGTACATTCTCTCATGGCGACTCCATACAGCCAAATTTGATTACTTACGCCAAGTTGAGCTGACAACTTCTCCAAGATTTATTCCTTCCAACTGTTCGTGGACACTGCCAGAAAGTCCCACAGTCCTGATTAGGATCAGTCTGCTCAGCTTTGATACAGACCACATATAGTTTGCACATTGTCTGAGTGCTGCCAAGCTCGGCAAGTTCTCCACATTCCAGGCAGCTTAAACAGCTGCTGATGTTTCCGAATTTGTCGACAATCCAGATTTCCACCACCCCCAAATTAGAATCCAGTTATCATCAATCCAGTTATGTTTCCGTCGAGGTAAGTGTTTTCTCTTTCTCCTTGATTACCTGTTGAGAAAAATGGATTAATTTCGTTGAGCAACCAGCAGATCAAATCCATTGTTAACAATTTGAAAGGTATGCAATAAAGAGGCTCTGTAAGAGGTTCACAAGACAAAAGAGCAAAGCAGGGACGGAACGAGGGACGGAGCAGAGGAGGACGTGTTTACCTTCCATCGAGGGCAAGCAAGAAAAACCACACCCATCAAATGACACGCCCATTTATAACCACGCCCCGTTCCTGTTTGATGTCTGGCTGACAAGGCTTTAGTGTTTTGTTTGTATTTTTACCCCCGGCTACTCCCTTCTTCAGGAGTTGCCACAGCGAACTAACTTACACAAAGACTTGACAATTGTTTTTAAACCGGATGTCCTTCCTGACACAACCACAGACCACTGAGCTACCACAGCCCTCTGTGTGGAGCAGAGAGCTGGCATCTATAGGGCACCCGGGGGAGCAGATGGTGTGGGTTAAGGGACTTGCTCAAGGGCCCAGATTGGGACAAATGAGGGTGGAGGCAGGTGTGGGTTTTTCACATTTCCCACCTACATTTAGATCCGGTCCGGGGAGTCCAAGCTGCAACCTTCTGATCACAGGCCCATCTTCTCTACCCTTTGTTCCACCACTCCCTGAATGAACATGGTCAAACAATCATTTTCATACATGTTTTTGTTCAGAAATCAGACTTAAAATAATAATAATAATAATAATTTTGGAAACGCCTCCATGTAACTTTGCTCAAACGTGAACTAACTTTTTGGTTGTCCAAAAACAAACAGCATAAAAACCAACAGAGAAAACTGTGAAGTCCCAGAAAACCCCCATGATATCCAGCTATAGCCTGTGGTGCTGATGCTGCCCCCTCCCCTGTAGCCCTCCACCTCTCCTCTCCTTCCCTTTCCTCCTCCTCCTCCTCAGACTACCACCTCTTCCCATCTCACCGCCGTCCACTCTCATCGTGTCGGCTGCTGTGTGTGTTTGTGTGTGTTTCCACCCAGGACGACCCCTCCCACACAGATATGCGACTCGATCTGCAGGTGCTCGCTTCAGCCGCGGCTTCCCCCATTTCCCCCCACAGAGCAGCGGTGGATCATCCACGGAAAGAGCCGAGCTCCCTCCAAGCTTTTAGGATTCATGAAGGGTCGTGCGTCCGGGGAGAGCGTCTGGATCTGAGGGAGGACTGACGATCAGAACAAGCAAACCAGTGGATCCAAAGGTGAACTAATGATCTGTTTCTGGCTTATAGCTTTGTATTAAAGGCAATAAGAGAGAAGAGGTTGATTAATTTCAATAACATGGTGGATCAATAATACAACTTTTTTAATTCCATATTTAATAATGACTTTATTCTTGCTAACTTTAATCAGGCTGAAGTTATCAGTGAGTAAACTGTTCCTCTCTGAAAGTGAAAGCAGACTCATATTTGAATGTGAGCCAGAAGGAGAAATTAAAATGAAATGAATATGTTCTTTTCGTTCTTGATAGAATCAGTCATAATGATAAAATCCACACTCAGCACATTGTGACCTCTTCTGTTTGTACTGAAACCATCACGTTTATTAATGTGTCAGCCTTCAGAAGCAGAAATGACACTCCAATCAATTTAGTTTTTGCCACTCCGGTTTTGAAACAACAGCTTGACTGATCACTAATCTACTAAACTTTACTCGTCTATATTCTTTCCAATCAAGTCTTTAGAAATTATTATCATGAATACAGCTTTGCAAAACAGCCATCATATTTAGAAATACTGTGTTATGTTAGTTTATTAATGAAGGGCTTTATGATTTGTTATTGTTTAGCAGGTCAAGTTCTCCCACAGAGTTTTCATAAAATACAGTTAAAACTATAGTTTTAGAGTGTTGTGGCTGTTCAGGTGGAAAATGAAGAGGAGGATCACAAACACATGTGGATCAGGTTACACTTGTTCCAGCAGTTTCCAACAGTTGTTATGTGTTGACGGTGATGCCAGCAGTCATCAGGGCTGTATTTAATGTGGATTAAAGTGTATTTTTGGAATCACGTGCCGTAGCCGTTTTGGGCTCATTGAGTTTTGTCAATGTTTATGTGGATGCCTTTCTCCTGAGTCACAGCGTTCTGGTTTTAAGACATTAATTCACAAAGTAAACTGAAGGCTTTAGTGGAATAAAAGCCTAAAAGTGAAACGATTCATTTAAGCTGTGTTTCTCTCTTTTTCTCTCCCCAGCCTATAAAACCGGTGCGTTATCAGAGCTTTTTGTACCTAACATGTGCGAACTGAGTGAGACGGTAACCTGAGATCCCATCCCGAGGGGGAACCAGGATGCACACAGTTGCGTCACAGCTTTTTGGCAAAACCGTTGTTGGTGGCAGCTGTTGCGACCCTGCCGCTGCAGCTATGGTGCTCCTGCTTTGCCTTGGCTTCCTTCCAACTGTGGCCACTTGCCCACCCTACTGTCTTTGTGCGAGTGACATCATTTCCTGCAGCGGGCGCAATCTGTCCATGCTGCACTTTGATCTTCCAAGCTATGCCACAAGGTTGGACCTGAGCCACAACACCATCAGAGTGCTGCGTGTGGATTGGGTTTCACAACCGTTTCACCGGCTAACTACACTGGTTCTTAGTAGGAACTCAATAAGCCAAATCGAGGTGGCTGCCTTCACTGTGACTCCACATCTCCTCCATCTGGACCTCTCATCCAACCAACTGACAGTGCTAAATTCATCCATTTTCTCTGGGTTGAAAGAACTGAAAGAGCTGCTACTGATTGGAAACCAGATTGGAGATATAAACCCTGGAACCTTTAGAGATCTCAACAATCTGCAGAGGCTCTACCTCTCTGCCAACAGACTGACTGCCTTCCCCCTGGGGCTTTATGAGGAACCCAGAGCACCTCATAACCTGACCTTCCTGGACCTGACATACAACAGGCTAACCAACGTGCCTGTCCAGAGCCTGTTGTCTCTCACCCATCGAGCAAGTGTTTATTTACAGGGAAACCCTTTGCTCTGTGACTGTGCATTGCTTGCCTTGCTGGAATATTGGATGTGGAAACAGTATCACCCTCTCGTGGACTTCAGAGGTGAATACCCATGTAGAGACAATGTAGAAGTTAATTGTACATATCAAGGAGGGACAGACTTTGAGGCACAGAACTTTCAAGTAGACCCTGGTGAAGGGTTAAGAGTTCCGTGTCCAGGTTTGACTTTTCCTGTTCAGGAGGGATTGGTGGTATTCTGGGTTACCCCCAGAATGATAATGAATTCGTCCATTAGTGATTCAAGTGCCCATATGTCAGTTCTTCCCAATGGTACCCTTGAAATCCAAGAAGCAGTAATGGAAGATTCTGGTACATACAGTTGTGTGGTGTCCCGTGGGCATTACTACAAACCCAGTGAATCTCCAGAAGTCAGAGTGGTGGTTGGAAACATGAGTGCTTCTTCCACCACTGATTTGGCTCACCGGAGCAACGGGGAACATTTTAACACTGCGTTTACCACCCTTGCTTCCTGTGTGGTCAGCATCGTGCTGGTTCTGCTTTATCTCTACCTCACACCCTGTCAGTGTCGAGGGAACAGGGGCGGCGGTTCCAGAGGGTGTGGCGGACGAGCCATTATTCTCTGTTCAGACCCTGAGGAGGTAGAGTCAGGAAAGAGGAGGTCAAATGGAAAAAGGGTGGCCTTTTTAGAGCCTCAGCCTGAGGACTCTCACATGGGTGTTCCAAAAACACCAGTAATGAACTTGGACCTTGTTTCCACCGAAGGAATTCTAAAGAATGGAACTAGGACAGTGGGTCAGACCTTTACAGAGCCTGCTCTCATGGTGTAAAGCAGAAAAGGCACCTTCGGCTCAGTCTTTATTGTTACAGTCTTAATAAACGTTGTATGTCTTGTGTATGAAAAACGGCCTGTTTTATGTGAAGTAGTAATTCACTGATTTTCATAGGTTTGGATGTTTGGTCCATAAAGCATATCCTTTTTGTGAGCAGAATTTAAATTATGTCTAGTGTCTAAGTGGTGTCTGTTTTTTATATTCAGAGTTCATATGGAAATTTCACTGTTATCTCAGAGAATTGTTACCGGAAGGATCACAGAGATCATTCAAACGTGGGTGGGTTTTTAAATTGGCTCGAGAGGGATATTCACACCTGATTTGACAAGCTGATAGAGGCTCTGGTGTTTTTTCCCACAGAATCAAGCATGTATTGTGGACAATATTATGGCAACCCTTGTTTTTGTTAGCCTTTTATCTCAAGGCGCACATGTTTTTTTGCAGCATGAACAAATTCTCTCAGTTTTGCTTCTTCCAAAACATGCCAGCTTATATTTTAGCATCTCAATCCTAAAAAATATTCCCGAAGTTCTTTTGCCCTTTAATTTTCATTCCAGCCCCTCTGTGGCATTTGTGACATCATAGATTGCAATTTAATGCAATTATCTTCCGATAATGCTACAGTGCAGAGCAACATGAGGGCACAGCCCAGTTTTAGGGCCAAACAGATATACAGTAGGTCGCAAAATAGTTTGTTACATGTACATGTGAACATAAGTTGTCTCTTTCAATGGTAAACTTCGTCTGACTTAGAACAAAATGCACTATTGTGGGAGATTTGTAGCAGTGTCTGACTGTTATGGTAACTAATAATGAAATTTCATAACAGTGTCACAAAATGTTATAGGAATGTAATTTTATGCAGTTGGTTGCAAAACTATTCACCCCATTGGCATTCTCTTTATTTTGTTGCCCTACAACCTGATATTTCTAATGAATTTGGAGGGATGGTATGTTTCAATTTACACAGCATTACTACCACATTAAGAAGCTAACATTTCTTTGTAAAACAAAAGCTAAATAATAATAATAATGCAACAATTTTATTAATAAAAAACAGAATGGATAACATTTCATCCCTTCTTTCCAAAGTTTGTGCTTTGTGCAACCACCTTTTTGTACAGTAATCTTTCAATTAGACCAGGGGAGATCTGGACTTCAATTGGACCACTCCAGGACATTCAACTGGTTCTTCTTAAATCGGTGGAGTTGTGCATCAGCAGGATGTTCAGGCTAAGAGTCACAAATCCCTTGAAGATGCCAACAAGTTTCCCTCAAGAAATGCTCTGAATTTTACTCCATCCAGTTTTCTTTTAGTGCTGACCAGCAGTGGTGGGCATGGTTCCACTAATCCGCTAATAGTGGAAATAACTACGTTTAGCAGAACAGCGTTTTTGCCAACTATGAAAACTTTTAACAGAATTAGCTTCTGCTAAATTCAAATCTGGTAAATTCAAGTCGTTAATGTTTTTAGATAGTTTTCCACACTAAAGGCGCACAGTGGGATGGCAATTTGTACACAATGCTATGCTATGTTATGCTATGCAGCGCTAAGCACCACCTGCTGACATCACCACTCACACAAGACTTTTTCGCCTCGAACCTCAAACAGTCTCGAACTCGTGGTGTCGTTTACAGACAATAACAGAGACTTTAACATGAATGCCAAACCAAACCTGAACAGAAAAATAACATGAAAAACCCATTTTCACCTCGGAAACATCATAAACAGAACATTAAACAAATGTAACACTCACACTGTCTCTGGGACGTGACTCTCTCACACATTTCACGCACCTTTACTTTAACACAAAGAGATTTATTATTGAGAGATTATTGACGATGATGCACAGCAACTTTGTAGTTAGTTTATAAAAGTAGTTAACCACAAAGAGGATCGCCAAAGTGAATTAATACCATCCATCATCTTTATCTGCTTCTTCCTTTTCCGGTCATGGGGGCCACTGGTGCCCATATCCAGCAGTCACTGTGCGAGAGGTGGGGGACACCACCCTGGACAGGTCTCCAGTCCATCACAAGGACAGATAGAGACAAATGAGACAAACAACCATTCACTGTCTCACTCTCACCTGGGGACAATTTAGAGTTGTGAATTAATTCATTATAGTAAATGATATGAGGGAGATATCCGACACACATTTAATGCATCTCTCTGCTTCAGCACAGCAGAGTTTTTTGCTCCACCTCTTTGGTTCTGATGGACCAGATTAATTTCTGAGAGCTCACCTCTGAACAGGACATGGACACTTTACTTGTGATTAAAGAACCATTTTGAGTTGCGTTCACTTCCAACGTTGTCACATCACCAAAAGTCTTACAGTGTCTGTGACAGCAGTATAAAAGTTAGCACTTTAGCGTTAGCTTCCACTAATGTTTTTATCTGTTTATTGATTTAGCATTAGCAAACCATTTTTTTAAAATTAGCAAATTAGCGGTTAGTAAAGCTGACTGTTTGGTTAGCTGTACCCACCACTGCTGATCAGTCTCCCAGTCCCTGCTGATTGAAAGTGTCTCTAGAGCATGATGCTCCCACTTCCATGCTTTACTGTGGGGATGATGTTCTCATCATAGTCATTGTACCTGTGTTGATTCTGAACAAGTGTATACAGCATATACTGAGATAAGTTGACCTTAGCTTGCCCACAGGTAGACATTTTTTTAAATACTTATGTGGATTCTGAATATAATAGTTGGGGTAATAAAGTAAAGAGAGTGAATATATTGTGTATTGCATTATGTGTTGTCACCATGAGGGAGATTATGATGGATGAGAAGGAATTGAAGTCCAGAGTTTTACCTAAGCTTTCAAATGGATAGTATTGCTAATATTGAATACCACAAGTATAAGAGCAAAAATAACCATGTCATAGTGAGAAATGAGTCTCAGTAAGCAAAGTTTGTATCAAAGTTCACGACTTCCTCTTAAAAGTCAAGGCTGGTGAAGATTTGGGGAATGATTATTTTTATTTCATCATTTGAATTTCATTAATGGGTCTTGACTAACTCTGTATTGTGTTTAGACTTGATGTAGAGTCACATTCGATCCTTTAAACGTTGTTATGTATACAGTATTTTTGTCACAAAATGTTACTGTTATGAAAATGTTAACACGAACATGTGACATTGTACTATACAGCCTTACCGTTTGGATAACAAACATAAAATATGTTTAAGTGTGCATCATCCCACCAATGTTCTGTTTCAGTGTGACATGCTAATGCTGCTGACTGTCAGTTATTGTACTTTATATTTGGGTATTTTACAACCCCCTTCTCCCGTTATTAACTTAAACTAATACAGCACGTGGCTTGTTTAATACATTCAAGAAAGTGTTTAAAATATCTATTTTTTAATATCTGGTAATTCAGTTTGCATGTGGAAGGGAGGTGCAAAAATATCACAAATAATATCTTATCTTCCAGAACAATACTTTTCTGACTTGAAAATATGACAAAATGTTGTGTTTGGTTTGCTCAACAGCCTCATGCCATTATAACATCCATCCATCCATTATCTTTACCCGCTTCTTCCTCTTTGGGTCACTAGTGCTCATGACCAGCAATCACTGTGCGAGAGACGGGGGACACCCTGGACAGGTCTCCAGTCCATCACTGGGACACATAGAGACAAACGACTATTCATTGTCTCACTCACACCCAGGAACAATTTAGAGTTATCAGTCAGTCTAACATGCATGTTTTTGGTCTGTGGGTGGAAACCACACGCATGCATGGAGAGAACATGAAAACTCCACCCAGAAAGGCCCCAGGCCAGGATTTGAACCTGCAACCTTCTCGCTTATAGACAACAGCTCTTCCAACTGAGCCACCATAATGCCCATAACATAACATAGCAATATCTATCAGTGAAGTGGTTAAATGCATTAGCTTCTGCCTTAAAATGGAGCCACAAGCGTTCAAATTAAAGTGCACCATTATCTACCATTAGGGTATCCATTACAGCTTCTACGGCTTTGTACATTTTTACATTTTACAAAACTAGTTTGGTTGTGACTCACTTGTAATAATAATAATAATAATAACAATGAATCCTTCTTTTTTTTTGGTGTTGCCATCAGACAGGAACAGTGAGCAAATTTGCTATTAATCCAAATAATATTTTTGTAAACATATATTTTTACTTTTTTAATCAGTCACAAAGCAAGGAGTTTGGAGAAAAGGGCAAAAGTCTTTGTCCGGGCTAGGCTAATAGTTAGCCAAAGAGTGCATTTAGATTGAGAAAACAGACACAAACTAAAGAGAGATGCGAAAGTGTAGAGGTTTAATATTAGCTAATATAGTGCTCTTTCACCCAAGTATGATCTTGAGAAAGAATTGTTTTATAAACCTGACAAAGAAAACTAAAAACAGGTCCTTCTCCGTTTGCTAGTAGCCCTTGCATCTGTTCTTTCTCTGTGCTCTATGACTGACGTCATGGCTGATGAAATACTAACTATTAGACAGAGCATCACTTCTGACATGCCCAGACTTATTATTTAAGAGCCCAAATCTATTGGCGTGGTTTGAAGGCAGTCTTTGCTTACTCTGGTTTGATATTGTTGCAACAACTGTTATGGGTAATGTTGTCCACAAGTTTTAACAAAGAAGCCTTTTCAGTTTTTTCTAGAGTAATTTATATTTTATTAAACAGCATTAGAGGATGCTTTTAAAGCTATATTCAGTGCTTAGTTTTAAACTATTAGATGCCAGAACTGAAATAGCATTGGGGGCTGGGGGGGGGGGGGGGGTCGGCGCATGTGGGGGTTCACCCCCAGAAAATTTTTAAGAACGTAAATATGCCATTTCCTGCATTCGGGTGTATTTTAATGGGTTGTTAAAAATATACGTTTACACTCCGCATCTAGTATTAGCTTCATTTCCATGGCCTTCATGTGCTTCAATTCTTGGTTGTATAGTTGTACAAGAAGACCTTTTTTTATGAAAGTAAATTGGACTGTCTTGTAAACATTTTGATCACTGTTATTTTGACAAATTTTTGCCGTTGTTTTAATATGTCACGTACATCCCGTGATTACTCTTCAAACATTTCTCTCATATTTTAACAAATAATCCAATTTTATTATTGACCCACTTAAACTGTAAAACTGATCCGCAAATTAGTTGTGCTGCTTGTGCTTTTAATTAAATTTCCCATCACTGTACTTTTAGGGACATGATTTTTTTTCAAGGGTAAAAGTGGGAATGCTTACTTGAAGAGGCAACTGTGATGTGATATTAGGAAGCTCATAAGTGACTGTTATGTTTAAAATCAGTGTTTATGTAAAATATTTTCAGATTACACGTCCAATATCGGTTTTATTCGTTCAAGGCAGTCAAATTTGTTCATAACTTTATTATTAGTAAGCCTGAGAGTTACCAGATCCAAGTAAACAGTTACCAGAATGCACCCTGGCAAAAAAAGGAGAATCCCCGGATCCTGTTCTAGCAGGATCTGGCTCAAATTAAGCCCTGATTATGCCTAAATCTCTTTCAGTGTAAAAACTGACCAGTCTTTTCAAATTTAAAACTGACTTGTATTGTTACAAACGGACCCTCTGCTTTTTTACAGCTTGTTCCACTAAACCATTATTGGACCGATCCTCAGTCCTTAGGACCGACGGGCAGTTTGGGCTCAGTATTGAAGCTCAAGTAACCCCAGATTGGTATCACAGAACTCCACGAGATGAGTGTCTGTTTGCCTTTCAGCTCACAGTGACCCACATTCCCTCCATCTTTTTCTTTGTTTGATCTTCATACATGTGTGGGATCACACGCAGTGTGTCAGAGAAAATTATCTGTTGTAGTTTCTTCTGTTGCACGTGTGTTTTTAGTCTTTTCTACTTAAAAAAAAACACAGCAATGTAGCAAAGTATTAAGAGTGCAGCAGTGCTGAAATAAAAATATATCAGCTTTGGAGATGCATTGTGTTGTGTTCATTGAGAAATATAAAGAAAATATATGTTTTTTGTTGTGATGCTTGGGTGCTCTCCCTAACTTCATCTGTTTTGGTTTTTGGATATAAACCTGAAGAGGCAGCTTGGGTTAAAAATGAAAAGTAGGGTTACATCAGAAGGATTTATTGATGCCAAATCACCTCTTAGCCAGTTTACAAATCGCCTTTCAGAAATCCTCTTTACAAACCCTTCCTGTAGCTACCTGATTTTTGTCAAGTGCGCTTTTTTGGCTCTAAAGAACTTTACATAAATGTTTAATAATTTAGAGTCATTTAATCCAACTATGTAAGGACACAAAAATAGAACATCTGCCAATGTTGCAGACACCGTCTAATACCTGGTGCTGAATCGATGCCTCTGGTGGTCACAGATTACTGTTTACCTTGTGATAAGGTGCTTTTCACAGGTCTGTGCAGTGACCTTCAGAGAGTGCAGGTGCTGTCAGTCCAGTACAAATCAAATAGCTCACATTTTTCATTTCCAGACATCAAACATTAATTCTCCACTTCACCAGATGATAAGACACATTTATCATGTGGTCATCTGAGCTTGGAATTTTAAAACTGATAAATTCAGGACATAAACTTGTACATTTATATCTCATAAATATACTATACATGTATTCACCAAGCTGCTTCCTCAAACTTGAGCTGAGCTCACTGCTGTCAGAAGCATTTGTAATGTGTGTGTGTGGGGTGGGGACACAGGGGGTATGGGGCTCCTCCCCCAGAACATTTTGAATAAAGTAGATGCCATTTCCTGCATTCTGCTGTATTTTAACAGGTTGTCAAACATCCAAGTTTACCTATATACTGTAAGTAAACACTTGATTTAATAACTGTTTTAGAGCACAACAAGAAGTGACCTGACCAACAGCTCTCCTTGTGTGAATAAAGCACAATCCGCTTCTCTCACGCATATTAACATCTAACACCCCCCACCACCACCCCTTGTTCAACAGCTGCCGACACTAATGTATCACTAAGGTAGCGGTGCGCAATACAGATGAGCTAGCTAAGATGCTACAGATGCAGTGCTCTGTTTCTCTCACGCAACCTAACACTCCCCCATTCTGGTCAACAACTGCTGGCACTAAGCTAACACGCAACACAGAGGTGTCGCACCTCTCCTGCTCCCCGTGAGTGCCCTACCAGGCAAGTGATCTCGGGAAACACTGCAAACAGTGTGGAGAGTTGTAGGTAACCAGAAAAACCTGGAGTGGACTTATAGTGGTTTGAGTATTCCCCTATTAATCAAGTGGAATGGCTTTTTTCACGAAGAAATAGAAACAGCACTGGGTGAATTAATATTTTATGATAAATATGGGGTGTCCAAACAAATATTTTTTAAATGTGAGGGGGACACGTCCCCATCACGTATAGTTGTTGCGATGCTTGTCTGAGAGTGTCTTTGGTCATAAGGTTGCAAATCCAGTTCATCCCTTATCCTTCCCTTCCTTGGCTGGACCTTTATATTGTTGCACGTTCAGGTTGTTGGAGGACCTGTGTGTCTTTTCTTCATTAAATGGAACCCGCATTCCTTGAAGGATTGCATATAACCCATCTATGTCTTGAAAGTCACATGCAAATTGTTCGTGCTTTAAGTAAATGTTGGGGACAACTCTCAGCTACTACCAGATAAAAGTCTAACTCAATGTCTGAAAAAATAACAACATATAAAGTTGTACGCCATTGTCTGCTGCAAGCTAAACAACAGTTACATCATATACATAGATACTGACATTGTGTCTCTTATGTGAAAGAGTTTGGCTACAGTTTACGGCATGAAGTTTTTTTCACAGTTACATTTCATAATGGATTGCTTTACCTACTGCCTCCTGCAGTTTTGTTACAAAGCAAAGGTGTAGGTTAGATAATTAATTATGTATGGCATTAGAAATGTGGATCCTAATTGGAATGGAAAAGAAAGAAGCGGGTAAAGATGATGGATGGATAACAGTCTGACCGATATTCTATTGATAAGAGAATCTCACAGCCAACAGTACCACTCTGCCAGTAGGAATATGTTGCTGTAGACATAATTCTTTTTCGCTTTTTGTGCCTTGTTTTTGTATTTTTGCTGCATGCTTTGGTATTTTTTGCTTTTTTAATTTTTTTTTTCCGTTTTTTTTTTCTCGTCCTGAACATTTCATTGCATTTTTGACCTTGTGTGACAAATAAACCAAACCTAACCTATTTCTGTGTGGGTGGGGGCTCATCCTACACTCCACACCAGAGGAGGCGCTGTTCTGTAGGAGATGTCTTTTTCAACTCTTTTGTTAGATTTTTTTTTAAAGATCAAAAATGCATTATAGGCTTAACATTCACTGTTTATAATGTGCTAAAGAGGAGATAATTCTGAGACACTTAAAAAAAAAAAGTGTACAGCACTATGATAATGTTAAGCCGCTGGTACGATACTTTAGCATTTCCTGTCTGGCACTACTGACTGGGGGTAATGTTCCTAATTAGCTCTAAGAAGGTCAACTGGGGCCATGAAGGGATTTTTACTGGCCAGCAACATTTTGTAGACGAGTGGCCTTAATCGTGAGTTTCTAAAATTTACGTTGAAACTATGCAGCTTTAACACTACACTACTCACTAGGCTCGTTCAGGCTGCTGTTTAATATACCATATTATTTTACATTATTAGTGTTTAGTGTATATGTTAGTGTATATCTTAGATACTTTTATACTGTTTCTTTTTATACTTTATTTTATAGCCATTTTTGGGTGTAACTGGGACCTTGAGTACCTAATTTTGTTCCACCTCATGTACCACATGTGATGCAAATGACAATAAAGAACCATGAACCTTAACACACAAACTGCTCACCAGCATGTACTATTGATGCAAAGCAAGTTATTTGCTCCAGTTCTGTTAAACGGTCTTCAGTGTTGGTGAATGTGGAAACTATGCAAGATGAACACATTAATTTAATATTTTGTTTTATTAATCGTTATTTAAGCAGGAAAATCCCGTTCGGATCACAGCTCTCATTTGCAAGAGAGGCTGTGTTTGGAGAACATGCAAACTCCAACCAGAGAGACCCCAGGTACAATCCGAGGATTGAACCCAGGACTTTGTTTTTAAATGTTTATTTTCCAAACTTGTATTGATTTTCAGTCACTCAGCATGATTTCTTCTGAGCCAATGGCTTGGAGCAGAACTCACCATGTCTCTGTGTGCATCTGTTCCTGTCTGTCAGCAAATCTCTCTAAATCTCATGAACTGCTGGACATTTTTTTTTTTACTAAAACCTGCAGACTGTGAGCAGTGGACACACGTCTACTACTGATTACAATTCAGTGTCAAACGTCTTTTAAACGTCAAGCAAAAATGAAAAACACCAAAATAATTGTGTCAGTTGATTTTACAGACAATCTAACATTTGGTGTGATAGTAGCTGAGAGTAATCCTCAACACACATTCAGAGGACTAACCAATTGTACTAAACTTAATTTTAAGGTTAGACATTTATTATTTGAAGTCAACTCTGTATGCCTGTTAGCAAAATATTTCATGACCTACTGAACTGAAATTAATGAAACTTCTCTGTAAATAATAATTAAGTGTATATAATATAAAAATGATATTAACTCAGTTAATTTTGCAAATACTGAGCTACTTTGTAAAATTTGAGTTTGAGAGTCAGAACAGTGTGGTTTCTCATATCATAAAAGATTGTGCAGAACATTGTTCTCAAGGCCAAACAAACACAACTCTGCCATTTCTGCACGTAATATGATCTTTTCAAAACCAGCCACGAAAGGCAGCTGGCATTGTGCATTCATTCCAGCAATGCCAGGCCTTTTCATTTTCCTGAATTCTTTGTTGCGGTTTGTTTTAATCGTTGTTTTGCAATGTTCCAGCAGCACTCAAGCAGCATTAACACTATTATGGAGAAACTTGGAATGTATTAATCACACAAGCCCCATTAAACATACAATTATTAGAAACACAAGAATAATTAGACACTAGAAAAGCATTTAATCTCTGAGCTCATTAGTAATGTAGTCATTTCCTGACTTCAATAATTTACTTGAAGGGGTGTTATTACTGAGTGGGTTGTAGCTGAAATAGTAACGTTAATGTGAAGATAATAAGATTTAGCCAATTCTTTCTTTTGTTTAATTACCAGGATTAAATTAAAGGTTTTTATGGTGTTAACAGAGCCCGTCCCATGTAAAGCAGTTAGTTCTGAAATCCTGACCTAAAGTGCTGTTTTTATTCTATATGTAAGTCAAGCAACAAATAAAACCATGCAATGTTTTCTTTTCTTTTTTTTTTTTTTCCCAAGAAAATGTGAAGTCAGACAATATACAGGTGGTCCTCGGTTTACGACCTCCGGACTTACGTTCGCCTCCCAGTGACGTCATCACACCTCCCATTGACTTTCGATAGCTCCACACAGTGCCATTTATGTGTTTTTTAATGTTTTTTTGAGGGTACTGTGTTAGCTAACTGCTTGGAAATACAGTACTGTACATGTTTAAGGTACAGAATGTACGCTGGTGTTGTGTCATGCTGAAAAAAACGTGTTTAAAAAGCCGTTACCATTCGCCATGTGTTTTAAATTCCGGGTTACGTTCAAAATCTGGACTTACGTTTGCTACGTGTTTTCAATTTCGGGTTACGTTCAAATCGGTATACGACCGGGCCATTGTAACGGAACTTGAACGTAAACCGAGGACCACCTGTATCTTATTCTTGCAGACTTTAAAGAGGAGAAATGCTTGGAGAGGAGGGTGGAGATCTCAGGTGAGTGGTGATACAGCTATACAGTTTTTAGGAGAGTGGCAGGATTGAAACCAGGAGGACTTATCCAATGTCAAGCAGTATAGTTGACCACAGGTGATTCCAAAGGCTCAGGAGGTAAGTGGTTCCAGGTAGGGCTCTTCACAGAAGGCAATCACAAAGAGACCTAAGTAAAGTGATTTTTCACAAGGAGTTAAACCCAAACATGTCTGGACTCAAGAAAATGCAAGGAATAAAACACAGGGTAGTAACTCAAGGAAACCCAGTCACTTAGCAGGAGCTGTTCAAAGTTACCCTGAGGCTTCAATGATCCAGCATCAAACTGCTGTCCCACAAGAACTTAAGAACAGCAATCTTCATCAAACCCAGATTAGAAGCAGGTGTGAAAGATTGGCTCTGCACTGCCACTCAGGAGCTGCAGAAGTTAGGTAACAGTAAAAACCAACAGAATCTCCACAATTAGACCTGGAATACATTGTTAGTGAAACCTTAGAACAATACCAATGTTTCTACCCATTGTCTGTATTTTAATCATTGCTTGTATTTTAACTATTCCTTTGTATTTTAAACATTGTCTGTGCTTGTGCTTTTGTAATTATTGTGCTTTAATTACTGTTAAGATCAATATTATGCTACCCCCTTGTACTTTAAAATCAAAAACATTTAATTGGGTGTAACTTTTTTAAAAATCCTATATTGTCATTTGTTTTATTATTTTATGATGTGTGCTGGCCAGGTCAGCCTTGGAAAAGAGATGTTGATCTCTATGGGTTCTTTATCTGGTTAAATAAAGGTGATGATGATGATCAGTCTTGTCACCAAAACAGAGAAACCCAAATATAAACATTGTTTATTTTTCATATAACTTTTCTGTCCATCAATTTTGTCCAAACTGAATTATCTAAACAAGAATCATTCAAATGTTTATATTTGTTGCTCACTGAAAGAGCTGCTCACATTATTTATTATGTTTTATAAATTTGATTTATGTGGCATTTAAAAGCAACACATTCAACACCATTATAATAAATATATATATTATCTATGCTATCCCACAGTATCGCTGCTGGGATTTCCAATGACTGTCAAATAAAGAATGAACAAAAACAGTAAAAATAAAAACAGAAAGTTTTTTTAATTGAGTGATTTGTCAGTGCTACATCCTCTCTTCATCTGTCTTTCTTCATTTTTTTTTTTACCTTTCACTGACCTTTTCTGTGGCAGCTTGTCTGCCTATCTTGTGGTATTTGAGATGATGGCTGAAGGACAGACTTTAATTGACATGAAAGCATTCTTGAGGTTAGCTGAGGTGAGCTGAGCAAAACCAAAAGTTTAAACTCACCTCAGAAATATAAAGGTCACTAGCTTTTCACATCTTTTTAATTGAAGTGAATAAACAAGCTAATCATTCTTCTGTTTTGCCACATCCATCCATCCATCCATCCATCCATCCATCCATCCATCCATTATATTTACCCACTTCTTCTTTTTCCTGTCACAGGGGTCACTGGTGCCCTTGTCCATCCATCACTGTATAAGAACCAGGGTACACCCTGGACAGGTCTCCAGTCCGTCAGAGGGACACATAGAGACAAATGAGACAAACAATCATTCACTCTCTCATTCACACCTAGGGACAATTTAGAGTTACCAGTCAGACTAACACAAATGCTTTTGGTCTGTGGGAGGAAACCGGAGTACCAGGAAAAAACCCACGCATGCATGAAGAGAACATATAAACTCCACCCAGAATGACCCCCATGCCGAGATTTGATCCAATGACCTTCTCACTGAGAGGCAGCAGCTCTATCAACCGAGCCACCGTGCCGCCCTGTTTGGCCACATAATACTTAAAAAATTGTTTTTACTTTGAAATTAGGTTGTAGATAAAGTTTCATGTTGTGATTTTTAAAACTGTTATACATCCATCCATCCATTGTCTTCCACTTATAATAAATAAATTAATACTGTAATGTCATCACTGCATGTTTCCATACAATGGTGAAATTTGTCTCTGCATCCACCACCAGGTGGTACAGTGGGCAGCTATTGAAGACAACCAGGGGGGCATTTTCAGGGATAAGGTGTGCTGCCCAAAGACACCACGAGGTATGCAGTGATGGGGATCGAACCTGGGACTTTCGGGTCCCGAGCCAGCTGCCCTGCCTCACACCATCTCGGCCCCCATCTGGGGTTGGGTCGCAGGGGTAGCAGCCTAAGTAAGGCCCAGACTTCCCTCTTCCCATCCACTTGGGCTAGCTCCTCTGGAGAAATCCCAAGGAGTTCCCAGGCCATCCGAGAAAAATAGTCTCTCCAGCGTGTCCTGGGTCTTTCCCTGGGTCTCCTCCTGGTGGAACGTGTCCGGAACACCTCACCAGGGTGAACAGCAAGTCCAAGAGGCATCCTAACCAGATGTCAAAGCTACCTCAACTGGCTCCTCTTGACGTGGAGAAACAGCAGCTTTACTCAGAGTCCCTCCCAGATGATCGAATCCCACACCCTATCTCTAAGGGAGAGCCCAAACACCCTATGGAGAAAACTCATTTTGTATTTTGTATTTATGATCTTGTTCTTTTGGTCACAACCCAAAGCTCATGACTATAGATGAGGGTAGGAACGTGGATCAACCAGTAAATCGAGAGCTTGCCTTTTGACTCAGTTCTCTCTTCACCACGACTGACCGGTAAAACACCCGCTACAGTGCAGATGCCACACCTATCAATCTCTCGCTCCAGTCCCCCCCCATTTGTGAACAAGACCCTGAGAAACTTAAACTCCTCCACTTGGGTAGGATCTCCTTCCCGACCCAAGGAAGGCACTCCATCCTTTTCCGGCTTAATATGGCCTTGGATTTGGAGGCACTGATCCTCATCCCCGTTGCTTCACACTCGGTTGCAAACCACTCCAGTGAAAGCTGTAGGTCATGACCTGATGAAGCCAATAGGACCATATCATCTGCAAAAAGCAGAGAAGTGATCCTAAGACCACCAAAATGGATCTCCTCCTCAACACCTTGGCTGCACCTAGAAATCCTGTCCATAAAAGTCATGAACAGGATCGGTGACAAAGGGCAACCTTGGCGGAGTACAACTCTCATTGGGAACGAGCACGACTTACTGCCGGCAAGCTCTGACACAGGTCATACAGGGACCTAACAGCCCGTATCAAAGGACCTGCTACCCCATACTCCTGGAGTACCCTCTACAGGGTCCCGTGAGGAATTCGGTTAAATGTCATCTCCAAGTCCACAAAGCACATGTGGACTGGTTTGTCCAAACTCCCAAGCAACTTTCATGAACCTGCTGATGGTGTAGAGCTCGGCGAGTGGTCAACGACCAGGATGAAAACCACACTGCTCCTGAATCTGAGGTTCGACTATCCAACAGACCCTCCTCTCCAGAGCCCCTGAATATAATATGGAGATTTGAGAGCGTGATACCCCTAAAACTGTTATTATTATTATTATTATTATTATTATTATTACTAGTATTGCTGCTTGTATTTGCATGCAATTAAACATTTTCTGTCACCTTTGTTTTTACAGATTTATCACAAGATTAAGTGGAAGTAAAGTAAAGTCCAAAGCCTGAGAAAATACTAATCTGGTTCTGGTATGCTTTAAGTACTACACTGACATGCAACTCTTATTTCAAGAGGCTGCTTACCTGTCACTGGGAACCAGATAAACCATTGACACAAGCTCTAATCAGTAAATAAAATTTGCTGAATGGATTTCATTCTGCTTTCTCGTGAAAACAGTGAAAACAGTTCTGATGGGTAAGCAGAAGTAATATTGATGGGTGATGTCCACAGAGAGCTGATTGGAGTTTTCAGCAGACCAGAAACAAGTGTGTGAAAAAAAGTGATTCATTATCTCTGTGAGTTTATTTCTGTTCAGTCAACAATTCAGACACTTCCAGTCAGAGCTACTGGTGCTGTGCATGAAGGACCTTCTGTCACTCTTACAAAACAGCAGCAGAGTCAGCTATTATGATCACGTTCCAGAGGCTAATATGTTTAAGGGCATTGTTACATGTATAATATTTGTTATAGACTTTTGCACTTTTTTTGGTCACGGATATGCATATTATTTTGTTTTACCCATTTTATTTTTAACCCTGTAATTCTAGTTTTAATAGTTTAATAGTTTTAAAGTGCTTATTATATTGTACTGTATTATAAACCTTCTGCAACACATTGTCCGGACAAATTCCTTGTTGTGTAAACTTGGCAACAAACCCGATTTTGATTGTGATATTGTCTTGATAAAACGTGTTTATACAGTATGTGCCATTAAAATTCTCATCATAAGGAAGAAAAAAGTTGAGCAATGTTTTTTAAAATTTATTTTGATTTGAGGTAACTCAGTTGTGACCATTCATTAAAGATTTTGTATAGTTTAGCTTGATTATTGTTATGAGTTTTAATGTCTATTGTTTGATATATTCTGTTTAAATTGTGAAAAGTAAAGACACTCTGTATTAAAGGCAAGGCTCATGGTTCAAGGTTCAAAGTTCTTGTCATTCACATCACATGTGTTACATGAGGTAGAACAAAACTGTGTACTCAAGATCCCAGTTACACCCCAAATAGCAAAAATTTTAAAAATGGATTGTTTTGGATGTGTGTGTCTTGCATGTGTTAAAAGCCTAGTTTTGAGATTCCAACAGGAGGTTGCCTTGAAATACAGCAGTGAAGGCCACCTATAGGACAGATCTGGCTGGCAGGCCTTAGACTGAATAAGTCCTCTGGATGAGGGACAAAACATTTCTCACTTAAAGATACTGGTCCAGATGCCAGGATTTATTTTTTTTATCTACCTGGATGATTGAGCTTACAACCCTTTTTTATCCTTCTGATGGTGTGATGGAGAAACTACGGAAGTGTTTTGAATTATTCTGCCTTTAACACTAGATAGAATAGTATAATGAAACAAATTCAATTTCATTCTCTTACCTGTGTGTGTGTGTGTGTGTGTCTTACTGTGTCCTATTAAATGAGTCATGTCATTTAAATGCTAAAATTGATTAGATTACCCCTCCTGCATATGCATTAATCTGACTACAGTCATACTGCATGACACATTTGTGGAGTTAGCTTTCTGAAACATGCATTTTATGTTCAATGGATGTGCATGGGTTTTCTCTGTGTACTCCGGTTTCCTCCCACATACCAAAAAAATGCATGTTTGGCTGATTGGTAACTCTAAATTGTCCCTAGGTGTGAGTGAGAGAGTGAATGGTTGTTTGTCTCTATGTGGCTCTGTGATGGACTTGCAACCTGTCCAGGGTGTACCCTTGCCCCTCGTACAGTATATGTTTATATATACAGTAT
>JARVGV010000694.1:22280560-22292342 GCA_031762435.1 Hypsolebias longignatus
GTTTGTTACTTTGTTTTCTAATCATTCTTTCTTTTGAGGCACTGGACGCCAGGAGGAGAGACGGTGGGCTCCAGACCCGTGAGAGCTGATCCGAGGGTGCAGCTGCGACCTGGGAGCCACCTTTAGTTAAAAAAATAAACTTTTTTTAAATCTTCTTTTGGTGTCCGGTTCCAATGAATATGTTACCCCTTTACGGGTCGTAACAACAGGTCACATGAAAACTGATTATCACATAGAGTAATGATCATGGAACAGCTTAACATCATTCACAATAACAAGAAAATTGCAGTGAAAATTATGGTGCATGGCGCAAATAATATACATTCCCTTGACATGGCCCCTTAAAGAAAATGTACAGGTAGTCCTCGACTTAAGGCGCCCTCGACTTACGGCAACTCGGACTTAAGAATGGGTGTGTGGCGCAGTGTTAGCATACATTTTACATGTATTTCCTCGACTTAGGGCAAAAAATCCGGACTTACGAACGGGTGCGGCGCCACGTGTAATGAGTTCCGACTTACAGCAAAATCGACTTACGAACGGTTTGTAGGTACGAAACCTGTTCGTAAGTCGAGGACTACCTGTATTTGTCAAAACTCTTTGTGGCCCTCTGATTACTTTCCAGGGGTTCTCAAAGTTTTTGGGTTCAAGGCCCCCTTACAGGGCAGGAAAAAGTTTCAGGGACCTCTTCATGTTTATTAAATCATTTTAGTCATTATTTTTTCTCTTTAATGCAATGGAAATAGTTGTGTAACATAAATGACTAAGTCCTGTTCTTTAATAGTGTTAATACAAATGTTATACTTTTAAAACATGGGGTATTTTTCATTTAAGACACAGTTAATTAACAAAATTTTCTATTTCAACTTCCAAAGATTACAGTTTTGAGAAACTTAACTGTATCAAAAACCACTTTGAAACTTTAACCATTCACATAATGAACATAAATTTAAACGTATTGTAACTTCTTCAAATTATTACAAAAAACGCTTTACATAAAACTGAACAGAATCATAACAGCAGTAGTCATACCAAGTAAAATGGCTTAATTTATAAACTGAGAGATGCTGGAACACAAATTCCAGGTGTGGAGGGGGCATCTGGGGGTCCTCCTCCAAACATTTTTGAATAAAGTAGATGTGATTTCCTGCATTTTGGTTTATTTTAACAGGTTGCTAAACATCTATGTGCTTCTTTAAAGAAAAAATAAAAATAAAAAATATAAAATATATATATTTTTTTACGGAACCCCAAGCACGGTATATGGACCCCTGAGGGTCCTGGGACCCCTGCTTGAGAACCACTGGCTTAAACATCTCGAGTTAGACAAAAATAGAAACTAGTCTTCCACCGTTTGTAATGTGCACTGAACTATTAGACAGATTGATTTGGAAGTAATTTTCAAAGTTTTGAGAGATTCTTTTTTTTTTTTTTTTAATTTTAAACCATATTTTTTCGAGTGACTGTGTCCAACAGTCACTTGTATTTCCACTGGAGTCCGGTCCTGCAGCATAAATCAATTGGGAACCACCAACCTGACTGCAGGGGTCCTTCAGCCTCTGTCAGACTGCCACCACTCATTGCACATCTGAATACTTCAGTCCAATCTGGCTCTGCTGCTCATCTCTTGAATTAACCTCAAAGCTGCAAACAGTCACTCAAACTACAAATCTTCACCTAAATCCTCAGGGAGCAGATTAACTGGCAGTTTACTCTTTCAGACCGGAGAAGTGAGTTAGAATCAACATATAGAGTAAAACCCTTAACTACAGAGTAGCTATTATATTTAAATATATATATATATATATATATATACATATATATTTCTAATTCTGCCCAATTTCCCCTCAATGCTGACTAAAGTAATAATTTCAGCCCACACTCCAACAAGTCATCTAGTTCTAGTCAGAATCAAAAAGCAATTATTTCACTTGGTCTGTTTTCAACTAACCACCTGCTGTTTTCAGGGACATTTCCAGACTCCAGCAGTGGTTTCCTGTTGAGTGTAATTTCCCAGTAGGTTCACAGATTTGGACCAGACGTTACCAGTCCTGATCCAGTCTTATCGCCCTTCAAATCCCCCACTGTCCTGTTGAAGCTCGGCCTCCCTTCGCTGGGGTCAGACGAGGTTTGTCTCAGCAGGAGTCAGAGTCGGAGGCTTCAGATAAAACGAGGGGTCAAATTAAAACTGCAGGAGAAACATGGAGACAACGGGAGGAGGTTTTTCAGTCTGCAGGCCTCACTGTGAGAGCTGGTGAGAGCTCAATTGCTGATACATCGAAAGTACTGATGAGTTTGGAAAGGGTAATTCAAAAATTTGAAAATGTTTCTAAAAGAAAAGATTAAGATTAAAGTGAAATACATCATAAAAGTTTTTCTTTCTGCCTTTTGTGTGGTAGTGATTCCTGAGAAGACGTTGGTTTGGATCCATGAATATCGTCTTTGTTGTCTCTTTATTTTTCTCCTCTTTCTCTCGCTCAGGACAGACACTCCTGCTCTCCCTCCCCCTGCCCCCTGTTCTCCCTTTCCTCCTGCTTCTGCTCTCTGTGTGTCTTGGAGCTCCTGGTGCAAATCTCCCAAACAAAATATACTATTATGGATCTGATGAGCTGAACGTTCAATGAAATCGACAAAATCTTTTCAACAAAATGACAGGGTCCTGGAGAACCCTGTTGTCCGGCTGAGATTCACGATGCGGGGTACATCAGAGATCACCTGATGTGTCTCTTAATTCTGTCTCAGGAGGACGTTGATGTGATGGATTTATGATAACAGGGGTTCTGCTCTTTGGTGTCAGCTGGGCTCTGTTTTATCACCTTGAAGAAGACATTGGTAGCTGTTTCGGCCATGGCAACGCTTCAGAGTCTGTGTTTGGTTCATGCTATGAGGACTCGAAATCAGCCAATTAATGAGCTAAACGATAAGAGGGAGGTGATTTGTAAGAATCACATGCCACAAGCAGCTTCTAGGACTCGACAGCATGATGTAATCAACCTTGAGAAGGCTCATAACGTGGATCAGTGGAGTGGATTCTCATAAATCTGGCCATTTTGGACCAACAAAGTTCCAACAAAGTTCCAGCAGGAACAGCAGGTCTGCCTGACGAAAAATCAACAATTGTGGCTTATCTGGAACTGACTCCCCTGTTTGGCCTCAGATACTATCAAATTTCTCCTGGGACATGTGGAACTAGGGGCAAAAGCTCCGTCTATCACTGCCCCACCCCCCAAGAACATCTGTGCAGGCTTATCAGAACTGCTGACCAACATCTTATCAGGACTATGGCCTATCTGGAAGTACATGGACAAATCTTACTTTCTTGATGTCAAATGTGTCTATATGTGTCTTTTAATGTTTCAAATCATGTCCTAATAGGACAAGATGTGAAGAGATCTTTTTTGTAACACCACTGTCTGTTCTCATGGTTTTTACCCTTTTTCTATCTAAAATATTCTGATAAAGAATAAGGGGCTGCGCTTGTTAGCAGCAGCAACGTGCACTCCGCCCATCTTTCAGACGACTGTACGAACATACATTCACTGTATCTCGGTACAACGTTAATAAAGCTTATTCTGATTCTGACATCATCACAGGCTATTTTTTAATCTTAGTACATAATCATCTGAGTAAATAGTGTGCGGAGTGTCCAATAGAGCTGATTTATGTAAAAATGTTTTAAAAAAAAGATGAAAATTAGAAATTATACATGATTAATAGCAGTATAAACCGTGAAGCCGTCACAACAAATATATGGCTGCACTCTTTCTTAAATGTTGAACCCTTTGACCCTTAAAATCCGTCTCAATGAAGTGAAAAGATCTGCAAAATAAATCCAAGTGGCAGCTGAAAGGCTGCTGACCGAGTCCCTCGCAGCCTGAGGACGAGGCGGAGCGCCGCGCTGATGGATGACTTGAATTACTTTCTTTCCAAATTGTTTATTGGTAGTTTACTTTAATGCCCCTGGAATACAAATCCAGTTGTTTTTCACTGCGCAGTTCCTTTAGCTGAGCTCTGACTCAGCAGGTAGTTGACAAGAACAAACTGAACAAACGGCTAAATTAAATCTTGACTGGCTTAATAAACATCAAACAGTGACAACCAATCAGCTGTCTTTTTTATTATTATCAAATATATACATAATGTTTCATTCTCTGTCAAATAAATACCATTGAAGGCTCCAGTATTTGTTTCACGTTGTCTAACTGAGATGTTTTGATGAGAAACAAAACATCACATAAAATCATAGACAATATTTTGTCATATCATGCTTTGCCCATATGTTGTGAATCACTCTCAGCTACTACCACGCTAGATTTTAGCTCAGTGTCTGTAAAACTGGCTTATTAAACACCATTTTTACATTGCCAAATCTTGATTAGCTGTGACGGCCATCTTGAATTGATTTGTCTCTAAACGTTAATCAGTTTTAGAAGTACCTCCAACGGTTATATTCTGTCTGTTTTGTTAAAATATATGCAGTGTTTCAGGATATATTTTGCTAACAGACATACAGGGTTGACTCCTCAGTTAATGCACAGTTTAAAGCAAAGATCTGGCACATTAAGAAGCACATGGAGTTTTTGTCGTGCATGAACTTCAGCTACTACCACACCAAAGTTTAGCTCAAAATCTGCAAAACTGAGAGAACTTTAGCCATTTTTGTGTTTTTTAATGTCAGCTGGCTGTGGAAGCCATCTTGATCTGCACTGGCTCTGAACAATGAACAACTGTAGAAGGTCATCCAATCAATATTTCCTGAAATTTACTTTAAAATCCATGAAGTGGTTCTTGAGATATTTTGCTAACAGACAGAGTTGACTCAGTAAAGTTTGACTCAACCCGTCAGCTCTCAGAATACGTGATGATGTCAGTCTCAGCTACTACCATGTGCCTACGTTTAGGTCAGCTCGCCGCAGCGTTAGCCACTTTCATGTAATCTAAGCTCGGCCGGCTGTTCTTGTCTTTGGGTGGATTTTATCTGCAGCTGTTTCAGGACGCAGGATGAGAAAAAGAAACGTGATCAGAGAAGCATTAAATATTCAAATTGATTCAAGTTTCCAAACAACTGATCCCTGAATGTTGCTCATCATGTCCGAGGTGGGAATTAAACCTGCTTTGTGCAAAACTACAAAACTGTGTTGTCCCCTCATTCAAAATCAAGTTTATTTAAAGTAAACACTGAAGGTTTAAGCAGTAAAACAGTTTTATGGTTATTTTTCATTTTAAAAAATCCAAAGCATGTTTGACAATATTTTTTAACATTAAAAACTCCTGACTTTATGTTGATGTTGAATTTAATTTGAGGCACAGCAGAGATCTTCAATTAAGATTTAATGAGGTCCGTATGAAGACAGAATAATCTAATGTTTGTAAAGTTTGTGAAGTCTTTATCATTTTCTATATTTCTGCATCAATATGATTTAATACATCATCAGATTTTTATACAAGTCCTAAAAGTAGATAAAGAGAACCCAGTAAAATGAATCAGACAAAAATATTATACTTGGTCATTTATGTATTGAGGAAAATGATCCAGTATTACATATTTGTAAGTAAAAGTATGTGAACCTTTGTGTAGCTGGTGCAACCAGAGAAATTGTATTTTCTGCGAAAATGCAGTGGGAATGCTTAATGCAGAAGAACTTGCTGTAAATCAGCTGAAATTAGCTAAAAAAAAAATGCTGATATGTGGCCGAAATGAAAGAACAAGCCTATAAAGTATCAGAAGAATATAAAAAGAACACACATTTGCAGAATTAGGTTTAAATAAACAGAAATGAGCACAAAAGTTAGGAAATCAGCTAAAATAAAGGCTGAAATTAGCAACAAACAAAAAAAAAAACAGCTGAAAAGAAGCTGAAAGACAGAAAGAAGCTTAACAAAAGGAAGTGAAAAGAGCTGAAATGAGCAAAAAAGTCAGGAATTATCTGAAAAAGCTATAATTAGCATAAACAGCTAAATTGTAGCTGAAAAGTTGAAACTAGCATAAACAAGCTGAAATTAGTCAAAATAAGTTAACTAGACTGAAAATAGCAGAAATTACCACAAAAACTTGAATTTATTTGAAAACAACCGGAATTAGCTCAAAGATGCTAAACGGTAGCTGAACAGTTAGAAGAAACTTAAATGATCAGCAAAAAGCATAAAGAACATGTTTGCCCAATTAGGCTGAAATAAGCAGAAATGTACACAAAAAGGTGGAAATTAACTGGGAAAAAAAGCTGAAATTACCAAAAAACAAAACAAAAAAGCTGAAAAGTAGCTAAAAAAAAAAAAAAGCAGAAAGAAACTTAAATTACCAGAAGTAAGTTGAGAGATCACTTTTTTTCTGAATTAAGCTGAAAAAGTTGGAATGAGTGCAAAAATGGTGGAATTATAGCTTCAAAAGCTAAAATTAGCATAAAAAGATAAATAGTAGCTGAAACAACAGAAGAAGTTGAAAAGCAGAAATAATCTGAAAGGAACATAACAAGCTGAAATTAGCATAAAGAAGTTAGAAGGATCACAAAAATGCGGTTAGCAGAAAGAACCTGACAAGAGCACAGAACAGTTGAAAAACAAACAAAAATAACAACAGCTGTAATTAACTGACATTAGCTGAAAAAAAAGTTTTACTTTGCACAAAGAAGCTGAAAGAAGTTGAAGCAGAACAAAATGTGAAATAGTAAATGGTAAATGGAGCTTACTTATACAGCGCTTTCCAGCCCCCTATGAGTGGCCCCAAAGTGCTTCACAGTACCAGCCATCCACCCATTCATACACACATTCATACACCGGTAGCGGTGGCTGCCATGCAAGGCGCCAGCCAGTCCTACCGGGAGCAACTTGGGGTTAAATGTCTTGCCCAGGGACACAACAAGGTATGCAGTGACCGGGGATCAAACCCGGGACCTTCCGGTCATGAGCCGGCTGCCCTGCCTCTACAAAGGAGCCGTAAAAGCTTGTAAACACATCTAAAGAGGTGAAGGATGTAAAATGAGCTCAATTCATTTTCTATGAGAAAAAAAATGGCAGAAAAGGCTTAAATATGTCAAAAAGCTGAAGTTGCACCAACACCTAAAGTCATAGCAGGATTGTCCTGAAACAGCTGAACGTTTTGATTTATGATTTGTTGAAATAGCACAAACGTTGTGGAACGAGACAGATGCTGACAAGTGTACAGAAGAAAAATGGATCACAGTAAAGTGATGCTTCATAAAATGTTTCCGGTGGCTGCTAGGAGAAGCAGACGTCCCTCCCCAGCTGGGACGTGCACAGAAAAGGTTGTCCTCATCAGATGAACCCCCTCAAATGACTCCTTTTGATGCCGAGGAGCAGCGGCTGTACTCCATAAGCCCCTCCCCCTCCCCCTTGGATGATGGAGCTCCTCACCCTGTCATCCGCCCTACAGAGGAAACCCAGTTGTTCTGGTCCTGAGCTTTGCCTTTAGACTCAATGCCTTCACCTCAAATGACTGAAGCAACGCCCTCACTACTGAGAAGAGGCCCCGCTCGGTTGATCAGAAACATCCAGATCAACTCCTCCACCGGACGAAATCCAATTTTGCTGAAACTCATTTTGTTTTTATGTAAATGACAAAAACGATGAAATCACGACCAAAAGAACGTAAATTGTTTTGTCCAAAATGGTATGAATAAAGTTTGATATTTTCAAACATAAATTTAAACATTTCACTTATTTTTGATATGCAAATGATTTATTTTGATTCGTTTTCATTCATTCTTCAGAAGTGTTTAAAACAAAGAAAATTGACAACCAGAAAGAACAAAATGTAAAAAAAAAAACAAAAAAACAGTTTTTCTCCAAATATTGCGACGCAGTGATGTCATCAGTGATGTCATCAAACACAAATCATTCAGTTAGCTGTGGCAGCCATATTGAAAGATGTTACCAGATGCAGACATTCACTCGGCGACTACTTCCCGAGACGTATTTCATGAGATATTTTACTAACAGACTGCTAACACGCACAACAACATTATGACCCACCTTCACCTTTTGAAATCAGTACTTCCTGCTACTGTAAATACATGAAAATACAAAATCTGAGATTTATTTGAATAAAACAGCTGCAGATAAAACTCCTAACTTATAAAATAAGTTTAAAGCTGCAATATTTAGATGTTAAAACGACTGCAGTTTCCATGATGTGCTTTTAAAGCTCTAATGATGGAACTGAGACTAATCCTGCTCAGCATATGAAAGCAATGCGTCGGTTTTAAGCCTTCTGAAAACGTTTAGGTCGCCCGGCTCTTCACGGCGCCCACATTTCTGCACGCTCTTCACCCATCTTCCTCTTCCGTCCCCCCGTTATCCCACTCCTCATTAAGCTGCACCAATCTCCCACTGTGTGAGCTGCCAAAACGCAGGATATGAGGAAATGTCAGATGTTATCCTTTGACAGCCTTACGTAACTCCTGAGCGTATGTCAGGAGTAATCCTCTTACAGGGGAGAGGCCTCGCTGCAGTCAGGAACAAAACAGTTTGCCTCCTCTGTCCCCGCCTTTTAAAAATATAAATTGAGTCATTTTTTTAATTTGTTGGTTTTTTTTTGTTAAGGCCCTGTATAATCCATGCTGGAGGACAAGCCTCTGCTCTCTAATCTCTGATTGCTCCCATGATCAGAGTGAGGTTTGATAAACACGTGTTTGTGTGTTAAAGTACATCTGAAGGGATTTAAAGCTGCAGAATGACACCAATAACTATCAAAAGCCTGTAAATTATGTAAAAAGTAAATCCGTGTTGAAGTAACGTTGTGCTTTGATGTTATAATGATGGGGAAGGCCGCAAACTTAAATAAAATGAAGTTTATGTAATGATCAAGAATGTGATCATTTGTTCATTTCCTCAAAAGACTTCAAGTAATTATTTATTTTGCAGAATTTAAAGATGATGATCATGTCAATAATTTGCCTCACCCATAAAAATCATGTTTTCTACTGTAAATTAGAAGAAATGTGAATTCTGATGTATTTAAATGACTTTGTGTTACTCTGTGCTGTTAAACAAAAAAAAAAACAGACTCTGGCGCCCTCTGGTGGTGAAGTTATAAAACAATGATAGGATTCTGCATTAACCTACAGACAAGGTAAAATCCAAGTTATTGGATTATTATTTTTATTGGTTTATTGGTAAATGCATCAGAACACTAGGTAAAATCTAAAATTAGCAAGAAGCTAGCTAAAACTAAAAGCTTAAAGGGTCAGAATGGTAACAAAAAGTTAAATGCACAGTACAAAAGGGATGATAAAAAAGGTTCATTCCTGTGATCTGGACCAGTTTCTTTAAGTGAGAAATGTTTCGTCCCCCATCCAGAGGACTTCGTCAGTCTGCGGCCTGCCAACCAGATCTGTTATGTGGAAACACACCATCCAAAACAATCGATCATCATGAGCAACAATCAAATGTTTTAGGCCAGATGACCAACATGCTACTCACAGAAACAGCCTGGAACATTTCTACCTGGATGACTGAGCCTACAAACCTTGTTCTGAACAACTTTGGCTTTGGTTGTCCTCAGGCTGTTCTGTGAGTAGCAACTTGGCCATCTGGCCTAAAACATTTGATTGTTATACACGATGATTGATTGTTTAGGCAAGTGTTAAAACTCTACTTTCCAGCAGGAGATTGGCTTGAAACACAGCAATGAAAACTACCTATGGGGCAGATCTGGTTTCGCAGGCCAACTGACGAAGTCCTTTGGATGGGAAATGAAATGTTTCTCCCTTAAAGAAACAGTGCTAGATGACTTTATTGTTGTTACCTGGCTGGATGAGCCTACAAACCTTTTTAGACATCTAACAAGGTTAAATCAGCTCCTCTGGACGTATTCTTCTTGTTGAAACGCTTCATCTTTTATCCAAAAGACTTCTTCAGTTTGAGGAGCTGCAACAAACTCAGTCTTATAAATAACACCTTCTCAAAGTGGATCAACCAGTTTGCTGCTGACATCCAGAACTAGCTGTTCTTGTGTAAAAGGAGGACCATCAGCCTAAGAATGGGATGTTAGTGCAAAACCTGTCCATCATTAAACAGGGACGGAGGCCTCCATGTTCAACTTCCACCCTCTTACAATTGCTAGTATCAGTCAACCACCTGTAACTAGCAAGCGGCCATCGGTGCACTAACAACTAACCAAATTATAAACTAATTCAGGGAGGCCAAAATTAAAAACTTGGTTCAAACTAAGGGCCAATGTCAGAATCTACATGAACTCAAGTTAGATGTCCAACACATCCAGGTTACGGTGAAGCTCGGTTTGTGTGGTAAATAAGCTAAAACCACAATAAACTTAAAATAGTGTGTAAAATTCACTGAACTTGTTCCATTTTTGAACTTGACAGGATCAGATGGCTGTGGCAGCCATCTTGATTCAGTTCAAGTTAATCGTTTAGTGGCTATTTCTTGAAAGTTTTATAAAAATCCAACCAAGATATTTTGCTAACAGACACACCTTATTTTGAAAGACCCAAATTAATATGAGCAATGTTTAAATGAGAATGGGTTTGTATTTTTTTAATACCAAGGTTGAGTGCATTAAATCTTTATGATGAAGTCTCTAATAATCTGTTTCCTAATCATCTGAACCAAATGACATCTTAATTTTTTGCAATTTAAAGATGAAAAACTAAGAGTTTTTGTTTTCTTTTGTTCCATTCTTATAACAGAGAAGTAACTGAGAAACTCCACATTTGTTGAGAACTTGAAAAAAGCCACACGACAACATTTATTAATAAATAATGTTTATTACTGCGTTTATTAATCTAAATTCAAATGGAAAGCATCTCTTAGTATATCGCTGTAACGTTAATCCTTGTTGCGCTACACTAAAGCAGAGCAGAAGGCTGACATTCATTTAGAGCTTTTATTTTTTACAGTAAAGCAAAACGTGAACTCCTCCAACGAGGAGAAATGTAAACAGTTTATTGTCCAGAGCTGATCCAGTCACGTAAATCGACCGAAAATAAAATCAATCTAGAAAAGTTATTTCTAATCTACATTCAGGAGCTGAAGCTGGATGCTGCTGAGAGTCTGAACGGAAATTTAAAAAAAAAAAAAGCTAAACCTGCAGCTGAACGTCCCAGGTGCTGAGTTCCTCCTCAGAGGCTCCTGGATCTGCTGGGCGCAGTTCTGCTCCAGTCCAAGAGGGAGCGCTGGTTGAGCACGAGAGTCCTTCTCAAGCAGGAAGACCAGCTGTGTCTCTGAACAGTTAAAACCAGTTGAACACCTGTAAACGAGACGTTTACCTGTGAAAATCTGGAAACTTTTCACATGTAAAGAATTCTGGAAACTTATTTAAACAATGTTGATTTTATGCGGTTGAGCAATTTAATTTTTTTTTTTTTAAAGAAGAGTGAATTCTACGACTCGCGCTAAAATTTTGCCAATAAATCAAGAGTTTTGGTGTAATTTATGGGGCGCTGTTTGTAAAGTTACACAGTCAAAAATTAACAGCAATATTTTGGTTTATTTAGCCTTTCGTATAAAAAGTTTTATTTTCAAAGTCATATTTTCACCATGCTATTCATACATTTATAAACGTCATAGTTCACTAACTAAATATTTAATTTATAATCTAAATATTTAGTTTACAAACTACTTAACTTGCAAGTTAAATATGTAGTTAGCAAACTAATTATTTAGAAGCACACTAAATATTTAGTTTACAAACTAAATATTTATGTCCCAGATAAATGCTTAATTTACAAACTAAATATTTAACTTGCAAGTTAAATATTTAGTTAGTGAACTAAATATTTAGGTGTAAATTAAATATTTAATT
>JARVGV010000694.1:22312160-22328640 GCA_031762435.1 Hypsolebias longignatus
CCTCCCAGCAGCTGTTAGACTCTACAACCATCACTGCTCCCAACAAACTCAATAAGGATTAAATACATGCTGACCTCTGCTAAAACACACACTCTGTCTATACTGTACTTTAATAATCTGTCCTTATCAATGTTCCAATACATATCGAACATTATTATTGATTATTGTTTATCTTATTTCTTTATATATTGTTCTTAACATTTAGGAACTTTTGTGTGAATCTTTTTATCTTTTGCTGCTGTTATACTTGAATTTCCCACAAGTGGGACAATAAAGGCTGTTTCTGTTCTAAATGTCTCAAAGAAAGATATTTTCACCTAAAAACAATTGAACGTCGGGGTTTTCAACAGATATGTGTTGAGTGTAAGAGTGATGCAATATGTCTGACAGAAAAGATGGGCGCAGAAGAAGTGACAATATTTTTGGTTTTATTTACTATTTGTAAAAGTTTTTAATGACCTTACTCAGTTAGAAACCAGGCAACGTATTACAAAATGGGCACGTTATTTCTAATGGAGTATGAAACTATGAACTCGTTTTATACATCAGGTATACAGCGGTGGATAATTGATTCCAGCTAGTTGTTTCAGGGGTTTGCACCCTCCAGTTCTTCAATACAAACTGAGTAGTCAATATACAACTGTCTTTTATGAAAAGCTCATTGCAGATTTATTGAATTTCCGACCATAAATTATGGTCAAGTAAAAACCCAGTTTATAAAAAACTGAAAGTTTGAGCAAAGCTTCCTTACCGTCAAAGATGTGAAGGTCATGCACATGCCTCCAAACCCATTCAGCGCCAGTGCAACAAAGATTAGGATGGACAGATCTGCAGAACGTGAAGAGAGAGGACAAATGAGTCAAAACTGGACAACTGACTGAGGAGTCACCACTACATCACAAATATTCTTGATTACTTTGGTCATGTAGAACATCAGGCTGACAAAGGACAGACTGTAAGGGACACATCTTATGACTGAACATAAAGCATTGATAAACCAATGTGTTTAATGACACAAGCAAAGATACGTACTGTTAGGATCTCTGGCACCGTAGGCGATGAGGAGACAGGAGAAGGCGAAGCAGGCACTGCAACAGATTTAATAAAAGTTATGAAGTCAAGTTTTCATGAGGGACAGCTGGTGAACTTCTGTCTAATAGTTATAATATCTTATCCAACGTGACAGCAGTCTAGAGAGCATGGAAGATGGAGAAAGAGGCAAACCTCTTTGTCCAGGCTAAGCTAACAGCTAGCGAAACTGTTGTCATGTTTTTGGCTCATGAAATGGCTCTTTCTCAAAAGCAATACACCACTGTAAACAAAAACAACCTACATTAACAAACTTTAATCAACATTTTTGAATGTTTGAATCAGTCCAGGCATCCAGACAGTCCAAATGTTTACCCAACTCCTGGCAGACTGATCATCCTCAGCGCCATCGGTTTACAGCTGTCGACGCTTTGTGTATCACAAACACTGTTGGTCCACTGGACAATCAAAACAAACAAACGAAAAATAAATAAACAAAAAAGTAGAACCGTTTCGTCTTTCATCTGAAAGACTTCCTCAGTCTGAGGTGCTGTGTTCAGCTCAGTCTCTGCTGGTGGAGTAATGTTATTCTATGATGTTGGTGCTTATTTTAGTTGGCGTTTTTCTTAGTTCACATCTTAGATCTTAGTAATGTTTTTATTCTACCTTGTATTGTTGGATGTAACTTGGACCCTGTGTACATAATCTCGTTTCATCACATGTACCACATGTGGTGTGAATGACAATAAAGATTCTCTGACTCTGATAAATAGCACCCTCTTGAATGTCCTGAGGACCAGACTTAAGTTTTTTAGATTTTTCTACCTGGATTATTGAGCCTGCATCAAGAAACATTGTTGGGTTGAAAAAACTGCATAAAACTTAATAAATTGAAGATGTTCAATATTAGGTCATTCTTTTACACTAGATTGTTGTTTCCGGGAAATTGATTTTAAAACAGCGCCCACGTTTGGAGAGCCATCAGCCTCACCTGGATTATGACCTCTGCCCTTTTCTCCATCCTCTGTGACTGATGTCGCAGCTCATAAGAAGCGAACTGTTTAGAACTAACTTACAAAAAAAAAAAAATCACTTAAAAATTTATGAGAATTATCAAGGGTTCCCTGAGGAACACCGCCCTGCATGTTTTCATCAGTTCTCTGCTCCCACACACCTGATTCAGTGCTTTAAGTACTTCCTTAAGTTCAACAGAAGCCTGTTAATCACCCTTTTATTCAAATCAGGTGTGTTGGAGCACAGGAACAACTAAAGCATGCAGGATGGTGTTCCTCAGGGAGCAGGGTTGGGAACCACTGTGATAACCTCAGGTTACATTTCCTTCTCCGACCTCACCTTCCTAAAAGGCGTAACTTTCGTGGGCCATACTTGTCCATGACGATGCCCAGGGGCAGGGTTATGGCTGACAGCAGGAAGGAGCCCACAGTGAAGGCCAGGTTCAGCATCTCATCCTGGTCCTTGCAGATGGGCCAGTCATTCATCAGCAGGAACTCCTCTGCTGCGTCATCAGGCTCCAAGCTGGATGAGTTGGTGACATTAAGACCAGAGCTATTATCTAGATGGATGAAAACAGAGCAGAGAAAAGGCAAACGCATGAAAAGTGCTTTTATATTTTAATAATGAAGGTCTAACGCTCCATGAAGGAGTGCACATCACTCACAATCATTCAGACCAGAGTTTAAGACCAAGATCATCTCATGTGGAGAAATAATGGGGTTGTAGCTGTGCAGTCTCATGCACCATTGTGAGCTCAGAGTATGGGTTGTGTATGACTCTCAGCTACTCATAAAATCATGTCTCCATCTGGATCATATTACAGAGAAATCAATGTGTGGGATGTTTTCTGAACATCCGACAAGAAGAACCTGAGGGTGTGCTCTGTAGACATCTTGGTGTCCTTTAAAATTATTAGGTTGCAGGTATTTGACACCAGGACGTATTGCTGATGTTGCTCAGTGGAGCTTGAACCTCTCACCTCCTACCCCCTGCTTCTGTCTTGGAGGAGCTGACTTGAAAAGTTGTTCCATTAAAAGTCACGTAAACAAACGAGACAGCTCGGGGTAAACAGGAACCAGGAATAGTCAGAGCTGAATCTTGGCACGGAGGACGGGACCTCTCTGTGACGGCCTCGCTCCCTCTGCTGAGTCACTGGTAAACACAGTCCAGTGAGTTCACTGGAAGTCTATTTTAGACTCTGTCAGACTGTTGATATGAACAGAGACAAGAAAAGAGCTGCGATAAGAAACAGCTCATCGTTCACCTTGTTTACTGTCAGAATGCCCGACAGACGCAACAGAGATGCAGCAGTGTCACATCAGGAGGGAACAAGAAGCCACTTTGTTTAGAAGTGTGTGCATGTAGAAGTGTGTGCATGTAGAAGTGTGTGCATGTAGAAGTGTGTGTGCGTGAACATGGACAGCAGCAGCTAAAGTCTCTGCAGTAACTAACGAGCAGCAGGACTCAGAGTTGGTGTCCCCATGCACTCGTTTGGGGAGTTCATCTTTGCCTTTTGCTGATGCAGCTCACAGTAAAACACAACACAAAGGTGTTGAGGCCGGTTTTCTGGACAAGGGCTCGAGGGTGGATTGAATACGAAGCCACCGTGTCGTATGAAAGCCACGCCGGTGGGGAGAGCTACATGGACACAAAGCAACAGGAACATCTGCTGACTGCAGTGCTACTCAGACTCATGGAAGGGTGTGAGGACACGGGACTTAATGAGACTGAGCTAAATGTGCAAGATCACACATCAGGACTCAGCAAAGACGGGAACAATCATTTTTTCCCCTGGCAAACCATCACCAGTCATAATAAAAGTCACAGATAACAGCTGGAACTTCACCAACTGCAAAAAGCTCAGGAGGTTCAGAACATCAACAATGGTGCTCACGAGGACACAGCTAAAGACTCCCAACAACTCTACATCATGCTCAGTTTTCATTTTGGAGCACAAACTTCTAAAAAGTAGATGAGCTCATTTACATACAAGTACATATCACATTACATATATGATCAGTTGTATTACTGGTACATCAGGAAGAACCAGAGGATTATGCTGGTGAAGATTCTCAGTCATCCAGGACATGATAAAATAAAAAAAAGTTCAATACAGAAACAACTGGACTTTATTTATAACAGAAAGATGTTTCGCTCTTCATCTTCAAAATTTGACTCCCTTTTCGTCCACAAGATTTCTCAGATTCTCAACCGTTATCTGAGAGCCGTTGGTGTCGCATACAAAACAGTGTGGTGTGAACACAGTTTATCGCCACGCAGTTTATTGTGTGACACCAAGTACTGTACGCATACGCGGCCGTAACAAGTGAACTTTGCGCGGACATGGCCGGCAGACATTTGCGTCAGGTCCACGTTGATTTCGCCTCGAGTATGCATGGACCTCCGCCGAGTGAAACACGCATGAGTATGTGGGGACCTTAAGATATACTATAAACACAAATAATGTAAAATAATATGGTGTAACAGCAACTTGAACATGAACAAGAAGCTGACCAATGAAAAATAAAATGAAAAAGCAATTACTGATTTTGCAATTGTTTCTGAAATAGACTTTTCAGACATCTTGAACCAAGTGTGACTATCTTGTTTTTATCTTGTAGATAGTACTTTGAATGACTTCAGTTTAGTAATATAGAATTTAATTGTGACATGGCTAATATGTGTCTTCTTTTACTTGCTGTCCTTCTACTTGGTCTCTTGAACACAAAGCTTCCTTCTCTGCATCATGTCAGTCCAGCTCTACCTGTCCCTGTCATTGTCCCCATGTTTAGAGTTACCATTGAGTTCTTGATGAAGGTTCTTAGTGTCTGGTTGGTGTTCTACAGTTTTAAGCACTCCAGTACCCATATGTGTAGCACTGAGTAATATACTTTCCTGTAGTCAATCTAGGCAGTGCACAAGTTTGGGTATCTGTTCTTAGAGCCCTGAGATATGGTTCTGTCAAACAGTATCTGGTGCTTGGCTCCCCTGGTGTTTGCACCAATTTGTTTCTGTTCCTTGTTCGGGTATTGACATGTGCCTATTCATCTTAGCCACTATGATGCCTTATAGGAGCTTCCATGTTGTCCAGAGACATGTGTTCGGCTGGTAGTTGGATGGGATTGCGCCTTTCTGGGGGTCTTTCATGATCAGGACTGTCTGGCCATAGGTCAGCCACCCTGGGTGAGACCCTTCCATAGCAGCTGTTTCATCTGTACTACTAGGTGTTCAAGGAGAGTAGTCAGTTTCTTTAGCCAGTAGGTGTGGCTCTTGTCAGGCCCAGGTGCAGTCCAGCTCTTCATTCTTGAGACTCTGTTTTGGATGTCTGCCACTGTAACGAGCACTGGAGAATTATGGGAGGGCAGGTAAGACATAATGCAGAAAAATCTCTCACACATACTAATGAAAACCTCCCTCACACACATATGAAAGCCTCTCATAGAGAATACTGTGTTGAGATCTTGTAGCGATGGGGCATCATTATTGTGTTATGCCTCTTTCTCCCATATGCGTCTCCAGTTTGATCCAGTCTCAGCTCTGAATGGATCTACTCTCATGTTGTTTCCCTGCCATTGAGAATGCACTACAGATGGTGTGGTGGAGAATACCCTGATTATTCTTCTGGCTTCTGCTTCTTGAGTATACCTCTTTAGGTGAATAGCCAAAGCTTTAAGGCATTGTTTGGCAGTCTCCAGAACCTCAGGATATGTTGTGGTATTTTCATGGTGTCTCTTTATTCATTGCACCTTTATGCTGTTCTGACTTTCTCTTAAGTGTTGCCTTGATCTTAGTTTCCAGCCTTTTTCTCCATGGTGGGCAATACTCCTTTATGATTGGCTTGATCTCATAGCCAAGCAAGTCAAGGATCACTGTGACTATCAGCTTATTGATCATTCACATATTTTAGCAGACTTTCAGAAGGTACTTTGCCAGTTAGCCTTGGCAAGGGGTGCAGGTAATAGTGTCTAGCTTGGTCACAATCCTCATTTTCAGTATTGTATTCAGTTCCTCTGAGCTTTTTAATGTGGTTTGATACCCATATTCTAATGGTGGAAAATATTCCCCCTTTGCTGTGCATCTTTGATGTATGGTACTTTGTCAATCTCTAGTTGTGATAGAATTCTCACTCAAATGTGGGAACACTGGATCCAGAGAAGTTTTTGGATCAATCTGCAGATTGGTATCAAAGTATCCATACATCCTTCCTATAAAAACTCTCTCTCTAGGCTTGCTTGCATAGTAGGATTCCAACAGTATAAAGTTATGTTTAGTTTAGTTTAGTTTTATTTGTTCATTTTTTTTTAAAAAAAAAACAATACAATACAAAAACAATCCCATGATGAACAATAACGTACAGAGTATAAAAAAGTTATGTGCTCTTGTCCATGCATTTCTTATTCCAGTAGCACATTTCTCACCAGAATGTCCTGGTTCCCCAACAGTTGACAAGGACCTTGTTAATCCCGAAAACATCCGAGCTGGCATGGCCTCATTATTTTGTCTCTCACTCGTGTAACTGAGGTTGCTCTGAAGCTGACACCAAGATTCGAACCCTGAAACCCTGATGTTTCTGCACCAGTTGTGTGCGACTTAACCACATCTGGCACTAATGACTATCAAATGTTTAATTGGGAAGTTGTTTTGAAACATGCAAACTCTGTTTTGGATGTGGATCTGTTTGTCTGCATGACTTCATTCACCAGCTAATAACAGCTGGTTTAAGCAGATCCATTTATAAAGTGGATTTTTCCATCTTAAAACACCTCAAATCGTCAAAATTTCCAACTTGTTCTTGCAAAAGCTATAATTTAAACCATTACATTGCCATCAGTTTTCAGTGGCAGAGTTTGTTTTGTAAAAATATGATGAAATTCTTGAAGTGTCCTCAGGCTGCAACAGAAGTTTTACAACTCACTACAATTTGCATTTGCAAAAAGCCATATTTTATGTTAAAAAAAATCTATAATGCTAAATTGACAGTGGTGTAAATGGTCTGAGTATTTACATGAACTGTTCTGAGACTTTAGATGTTTTCAGATGATAGAGATCCGCTTTGGTTTTGGAGTTACTCGAAAGGTCCATTCGTCAAGAACTATCTACAGCAGGTAAGATATCAATTTTTAATATCGTTTCCACACAACTTCTCTTCAGAGTGCCCAAAATGTTTCTTTGATATCACAGATTTTTGTTTGTGTGTGTTGAACAATTTGAAAGCAAAGATCATTTCTTACCTAAAGTTAATTTAAAACTGGCTTTAACAACAGAACGCATATGGTGTTGCACCTAAAATTGACAGAAACATCTAATAAATTATGTGTTTTAACTAAATCTGACAAAAAAAAAAAAAAAAAAAAAGAAATTACTGTACTGGAATTATTAAACAATTAAAATGCACCATGCTATATATCATGGAGAATGTAGTGACTGTTCAGGCTTAGATTTCTTCTTTGAAAGCAAATAAAAAAATGAGAAGGGAGACAAAACAAATCGGCAGGTGGAATTGTAAATTATTTACCTCGAGAAACTCACCATGAAGAATATTCCAGATGCTGAGACAAGGAGGCGGCTGTATTTGTCAGAGAAGGCCTGGTGAGGCTCAGGTTTTCCTGATATGGGGTTCATCCTCTCCCTTTTGGAGTACTTGGCCTCAAACTGGGGCCGTATTTCATCCTGAAACCCAGAATCATCAAGGCCTTAATGAGATGATGTCATTATATTTAATTTATTTATAATTAATCAGTATTCTAGGAATAGTGACTTAAATCACTGAACGTTCAAAGCCCACGATCTTAAACTTATTGATTATAATATAGTGAACACTGAAGGTTGTCTGTCTAAAATGTTGATTATTTTTGTAGAGAGACTAAAGATATAGCTCATTTGCTGATGTATATACAGTAACCAGTTTTTTATTTTATTTTATTTTATTTTTGTTGCCACATTTATAAATGATCTAGAACTCAATTATTTGGAAAGATCACCAAAAAAATTAATACATTTCCTCACAAATTAAAATAAATAAGTAAAACAAGCCAGGCATATAGACTCTATGGTAACAAGTAGTAGAAACTCAGAGAAAAACATAGATAGTTGTGCTGCATTTGTGAGCAAACATATTTTATTTATGGGGCTTTAAGGGAACATTCAAAAAGGATCTTTTTAAAAAATTGTTTAAATCTGAGATATTTAAAGATTATCTGAAGCTGCAGGTGCAGACAAGAGACACTTATGGCATAATTAGCTATAAGCAGCTAATTATGCCATAAGAATCTTATGTTTTTTAATGTTTTTTCTTGTGTTTTTTAAAGCTATAAATAAGATATTTTAAGGCCTAATAATTTTTTTAAAAGGCTGTTTCAAATTTATTCATACCAGGCCTTTATATTCACACTGATTGTTGAGCCTAATCACTTTACTCATTTATTATTTACAGTATATACATTTTGGCCACTAACACTCTGAGCTGGTTTCAAATAATTTTTCCAATATAAAGGTAACATTTTTTTTTTTTTAAATCACAGAGCATTAAATACATACCAGTTAGACTTATATGCTTTAAAGTGAATTATGATTTGATTTGTGGTAGTTTAGGAAAACGTTTTTTTTTTTTTTTTTTTTTTTTAAATTTATATGGATAAAAAAGAAATGCAATGAAGGTAGAACTTCTTGAAAACAAACCTCAAGTGAAAGTCCACCCAAAGTAAAACAAACTAAAATACTTTAAGCTGCTTTTCTCTCATGACTTTGCATCAACAAATAAATAAATATTAAAATAACTTCCTTGACAGATTGCTCTATGGGAGCCATCTTGCATGCAAAAGCTCTTTGTTGTAGGGATGACTCTCAGCTACTTCCATACCAAATATTCCCTCAAAAGCTGTCAATATTACTTAGATTTAGTCATTTATTTGTTGACATAACTGAGCTTCAAAGACCATCTTGAATGGAGATGACTCCACTAAGCTCAGAGCGTTTTTACCTCCTCTTCCTCCCAGTCGATGAGGTCCCAGTCGTATGCGAGGACAGCTCTGCGTCTTTTCCAGAACTCTAGGAAGACTGTTGCTGGAGGACATACAAAATAATTATTATTACGCACAGGCAAGCTTGTGAGCAAAGGACTTACTCCTCATTGTTTTCAATCACAATAACGATTTCAGTCAATTTTCTCCTGAAAAAAGCCACTTCTCAGAACATTTTAGTTTTTGTTTACAGATTATGCTAAAGTAAAAACGATCTAATCGATTTTACACTTCAAGTTCAAGGTTCTTCAGTGTCATTCGCATCACATGTGGCACATGAGGTGGAAAGAAATTGTCTACTTAAGGTCCCAGTTACATCCAACAATAGCAAAATATAAAGTATGAATAAAGAAACAGTATATAAGGATCCAAGATATATGCTAAATGATCTAAACAATCTAAGATATACACTAAACACTAATACAGTAATGTAAGATAAAATGGTATATTAAACAGCAGCCCGAACATGAGTCTGTAGTGAGCAGATGAATATGAATGAATACAACACTTATAGTTTTAATGAGTGACGTCTGATGTCCTCTGTAGCTGAGGGATATAAGGATGTAATGAATGTTTGTAGCTTTGAGATGTGTTTTCCAGTCCAAAAATCACGTCCAAAAGCACACTTTTGGACAGGCGAAATTGATTTTAATGAAGAGATAAAAGAGAAGGAGAAGGGTCAGTGAAGACCGGAGTTGAGCTTTTCGTCATCCAGTGTCTCCAGTAAAAAGAGAGAGACACAAAGAGACGATAAAGCCAATAAATGAAAATGAGGTCGATTTCATTTATCATGTGATTAATTGATTTATTGTTTATCGCGACAGGCCTAGTTGCAAATTATCATGCATTTTTTTTTCATCTTTACGCTCCTTCCAGTCCACTAACAGGGAATGGTCCAAACTGTTTTCATCATCGTCATCATCATCATCGTCACTTTTATTGTCACTTTAGGGAAATTTTTCTTACAGCAAGGTGGCGAGAAAATCAGAACACAACACATAAACCATCACAACACAAAATTGACAAACAATTTTTTAAAAAATCCATGTACAATTATCAATAAAACAGGCTGAACGACAACATCAAGCCTGGTTACATTTAAAATGTATCTGAATAATGGCTTGGCTGATAAAACAGTTTCTCCATCTATTTGTTCTTGATTTGGGCTGCCTGAATCTCTTCTCACATGGAAGGAGCTCAAATGTGCCATAGAAAGGGTGATTTGGAGAGTGGATAATGTGTTCTGCCTTTTGTAGGACTCTCTTTTAAAAAATTGTCTTTTAAATCAGGTAGTCTAACTCCTATATTTTGCCTGCTACTTTTATAATTTGCTTCATCCCGTTCTTGTCTCCTGTTGATAGACTATGGTGGCCCTGACATATACATTACATCTGAAAAAATGGAATTACACTAGAAAAAAATAGAATTAACGTACTTTTGAAAAACAGAATCACATTAGAAAGACAGAATTACATTTGAAAAATAATGGAATTACATTAAGCCAAAGTGGAAGTGGCCAAAGTGGAAATGGCTAAAACAGAAATGACCAAAGAGGAAGTGGCCAAAGTGGAAGTGGCTAAAGCAGAAGTGGCCAAAGCAGAAGTGGCCAAAGTGGAAGTGGCTAAAGCAGAAATGACCAAAGTGGAAGTGGCTAAAGTAGAAGTGGCTGAAGCAGAAGTGGCCAAAGTGGAAGTGGCCAAAGCAGAAAAGACCAAAGCAGAAGTGGCCAAAGCAGAAGTGGCCAAAGTAGAAGTGGCCAGAGTAGAACTGGCCAGAGTAGAACTGGCCAAAGCAGAAGTGGCCAAAGTAGAAGTGGCCAAAGCTGAAGTGGCCAAAGCAGAAGTGGCCAAAGCAGAAGTGGCCAAAGCAGAAGTGGCCAAAGTAGAAGTGGCCAAAGTAGAAGTGGCCAAAGCGGAAGTGGCCAAAGAGGAAGTGGCCAAAGCGGAAGTGGCCAAAGCGGAAGTGGCCAAAGCAGAAGTGGCCAAAGCAGAAGTGGCCGAAGCAGAAGTGGCCAAAGCGGAAGTGGCCAAAGCAGAAGTGGCCAAAGCGGAAGTGGCCAAAGTGGAAGTGGCCAAAGCGAAAGTGGCCAAAGTGGAAGTGGCCAAAGCGGAAGTGGCCAAAGTGGAAGTGGCCAAAGCAGAAGTGGCCAAAGCAGAAGTGGCCAAAGCAGAAGTGACCAAAGTGGAAGTGGCCAAAGCGGAAGTGGCCAAAGCAGAAATGACCAAAGTGGAAGTGGCCAAAGCAGAAGTGACCAAAGTGGAAGTGGCCAAAGCGGAAGTGGCCAAAGCAGAAATGACCAAATTGGAAGTGGCCAAAGCAGAAGTCACCAAAGTGGAAGTGGCCAAAGCAGAAGTGGTCAGAATCACATTAGAAAAAACAGAATTACATTTGAAAAAATGGAAACTATATACGTTTTTAATTATTGCATTTTTTCAAATGTATTTTTGTTTTTCATATGTAATTCTGTTTTTTCAAATGGTATTCATTTAAATCTCAGGGCCACCATATACACTGCCAAACCAGGTGAAAAAAGCAAAAGTAAGTACAGATTTAATCAGAGAGTTGTAGAAAACAATCATCAACTTTTTACACACTCCAAACTTATCCAATTTGCAGAGGAAGTGAAGTCTTCAATGAACTTTTTTCTTAACCTTATCCGTATTTTCACTGATGTCAGCATCTTGTCAGTGACAACTCCCAGATATTTATAGGATGAAACACTCTCCACAGGTTCATATTTGATGAGAACTGACGGTGCTTAACTGGGCTTCTTTCTAAAGCCTGTACACACATCTTTGGTTTTTTGAGACATTTATTTTCAAATAAGAATTATCACACCACATAATAAAATCCTCCACTACCTCACCAGGTGAGTCATCCTCTCCCTGTGACAGGCTGACACAGTGTCATCTGCTAATTTCAGCATGTGTCTGTTCATGTACTGACTCCTGCAATCATTGGTGTACAGGATGTACAGCAGGGGAGAAAGAACCCTGAGGAGAACCAGTAGAAGAAAACGCCTCATATGACAGAACTATTTACTATGACACGCTGAAATCTATCAACAAGGAAATCTAAAACCCATCCAGCAACACTAGGACACAGGTTAAAATCGGTCAATAATTTACGAGCTAAAATGTGAGGCTGAATGGTATTAAAAGCAGAGGAAAAATCTACAAAAAGTAAATGAACGCAAGTGCCGAGGCCATCGATGTGCTTAAAAATTAAAGAATGCTAAGTGATTAGACACTATTCTTCACAACATACAGATTGGGAAAACATTATAAGGGAACCCACAAACATAGAGAAACTCTTAATTAGTTTAATGGAAAACTCTGGACCATTGAAAAAGCAGGTCTCCAATGTATAAAAACTGGTAATGGATGTATGAGACAATACTCAACACATTAAACAACAATGGAACTAAATGTCATTTTGGATGATGACTCTTGGGAGAATATTTGTTTTGGTTGCCACAGAGGAATTTGGCGACAACTCTGAAGTTTAATTGGAAATGCAAATTTTTTTCCTAAACCCATTTAAGACTTTTCTTTCCAGGCGTTGCAATAACGGTGACTGGTGGAGAAATTGTGGTCTTGTGGGCGACAACACCCACATGTTTTGGGACTGCTCTTGGGTGCAGGGATTCTGGAAAGATGTCAGGGATGTGTTGGAAAGGTTATTTAAGATACAAATTCCTTTTGATCCTGTCATCTTTTTACTTGATGAGTTCCCTGATCATCACATCCATGACCAAAGATCTTTGATACACATTCTCCTCATGACGGCAAGAAAAATGATCATGTCAACTGGATGAAACCCGACCCACCAACTACTGATCAATGGATTCCAAAACAAGACACGCAGACATAATGGAACAATTAACAGCTCAACTTCAATTTAAAACACAGAGCTTTGAAAGGCTGTGGGGACCTATTGTTAAAGTTCATGCTCAATCATCCAGGTACCAAATCCAATAATTCTCAGTCAGGTCATCTGGACAGTTTTTTTTAATAGAGGCATTTCGCCCTCTTTCCAGAAGGCTTCATCAGTCAGAGGAGTTCCAGCAAACTGTTTCCCCACCAAGCAGTAAACAACTCAAGTGGACCAACCTGTTTGTTGGAGATAAGATGGTTTCTGGGGGCCGTCCTGTCCCTCGTCGACTCCTCCCAGGCAGGCAGCCACAGCCAAAGTGGTGAAAACGTCTATATAAAAAAAAAAAACTGTCCAGATGACCCGACTGAGAATGATTGGATTTGGTACCTGGATGATTGAGCATGAACTTTGTTGAAACAATGACATCATAATACATTTATTTGGCAGCACGATGGCTCAGTGGTTAGCACTGTTGCCTCACAGCAAGAAGGCCCTGGGTTCAATCCCCAGTTGGACCTGGGGTCTTTCTGTGTGGAGTTTGCATGTTCTTCTCGTGCATGCGTGGCTTTTCCCGGGTACTCCGGTTTCCTCCCACAGAACAAAAACATGCATGTTAGGCTGCCTTCAGGCCCAGGCCTCTCTTGCAAAAGAGATCTGTGATCTCAGTGGGGTTTGCCTGATTTAATAAAAGTTAATAAATAATTTATGCATAGAGGTTGACAAAGCTGATGAGTTATCCACAGACATTCCAGACAGTTCCAAAGTTCTGATAAGATGGTGCAGTGTCTATCGGCATCATGGTTCATGCTAATCCTCGAGCGTGTCGTGCAACAAACACGAGACATTTCAAATAATTTTTGACGCATTCACTCATAAACAACACAGAAGTACGTGCTGTTAACGTGTCAGTCACATAAAAAGTTGCGTGTCTTTGGCTCTGATGACTTTTGATTGACACAAACTCGCCTCTCCTTTGCTTTTCCACTAAGACAAAGAAGAACCAGTAAAGCAGTGGTTCAGACTGGTGCACATGTTATCAGGAGAAGATGGTTGTTGGTGAATAAATGTCTATACTTTTTAAAAGAAATCAAATCTACAGTCTGTTCTGTAGTTATGATTAAAAACTAGGAGCTCTTTTTGTGTTTACGTCTCATCAGAGTGGCTTCCTTCTTTTTTTAAATAAAACGTAAAGGCGCTTATAACCAAAGAGCTCAGTTCTTTCAAAAGAAGCTAAAAAGATGTTTTACCAAAATGATTTCCAGACAGATCGGTGGGTAGAAATCTGAAATTACGAACACGACTCCCAGACGGAGCAGGATTTTATTTCTGTAAATGGACTCAGTGGAGTCACTTGTACGAGGATCAGGTTATAACGCTGCGTTTCCATTCTCTGCGTTTCTGTTGACGGCTGCAGACGCAGGATTGTCTGTGCGGCGGGTTTAAGGCCTTTGAAAGCATCGCGTTGTGTTTGCGTTTCTTTGAAAGCAGCTCAGCTCCTCGTGCGCGCTGGCTTCACGCTGCAGCTGACGTTATGTAACCGAGTGGTTTTTACATGCTGATGAAGAGCTCAGGCTGCGAGAACTGAACATCCAGAGCGACACCGACGTCATCCCACAGAACCTCTGAAGGTTCTGGTCTTTTACTGGTTCTCACAAACGTTGACAAAGAGCAAAACAACGAAAAAGCATTTAGTAAGAATAAAAAAATAAAAAAATAAATAACTACAGACGCTCGAATAAAGATCTGTTGACGAAACATAAAGAGCTGAACCTTGTTATTTGTACACCAGGATTTTATAATGTATGTGATTGTTTTGTGCAGTTCCCTGACATGACTCTCTACATAAATAAACTGAATTGAGCTGTTAAAATAAGTTTTTAATCATATAAGGCAGCTGGCTAAAACAAAACACCTTGAGACAGTAATCCATGCCATTCTCAGCACCCGGCTGGATTACTGGATTTCTTTTTATCTGGGGGTTGGTGGGTCCTCCATTGCCTGACTCACCGACTGCCTCATCACTTTTAACGTGAGCACATCTCCTTTTATAAATCTGTGGATGGCCTTGCCCTACCTTACCTTTCTGAACTGCTGCACCCAGACCAGCCGACCAGCTTGCCAGCAAGGGGGTTTTAATGAGAAGGGGTGATAAACTGCAAGTAGACCCGAGTCTTATCGGGGTAGGGATGAAATGAGATGTTAAATTTTCTAAAAATGGGGCCTAAGGGGAGCACATAAATGGAAAATAATTAGGACCGAAAATGCATCCTTGGGGAATTCCACATGTGAGTGTGCAGAGGAGGAATCTGATTCTTCAAGGCCTACAAACTCCTTTCAGACAGAAAAACCTGAAAAAACCTGAAGCAGTCCAGTTCAGAGCCTTTGATACCTAAAGTATCTTGGGATGATTTTTTTTCTTAGTTTTAATTGACATGTTTTATTTGTGAGCGTATTGTGTCAGCTGTGTTTTATTGTCGACTCTGTGCAGCACTTTAGTTCGGAGTGCTTTACAAATAAAAATACTGTACGGAGAGTCCCTTACAGGGCTACACTGGATTGAGAAAGTCCCTTACGAACAAACCGGAGAATCCATTTACCAAAACTTTTAGATCGTACAGGTGGACCATCACTGAGTGCCCCTCCGCCAACAAGGCGTCGTACATTTGTCTTTATGGTCACCCTAATTGTTGCAAATATTTCACAAACTTCTTTGCTTTAGGACATTTATAACTTGAGACTAACGGACTATTAACAGTAGTTTGTGTAGTCATGGCCCAGCCAGGTGGCCAAGAGAGCCATTATTCACATTGTTCTTGAGTAAATACGTTTGTTAGTGAAGATTGTTCCGACGGCTGTTTGGCCTCCGAACTGAATGGACTCTTCATTGAAGGTTGACAATACAAGAGATGGAGCGTATCATTGTCTGCAGGACAAAAAGAAGTGTAGGCCGATCCATGTGACTGAATGTCGTTTGCACATGTGACATTAAAAGCTCTCAGCTGAACAGCAGCATCCGTCTGATTATCATTACAGGTTTCCTTTGTGTTGGAAATGTCTGTCGTCCTGACCGTTTTTCACTCGAAGATCTGGAATAATTTCATCGGGACATTTTACGGTCTCGGTTTGGAGATAACACGGTGATCAGTTTTGATGTGAAAAGACACCAAACTTTTCAGAACTAAACAAAAAACATTTAAAGAGGAGTTGAAAAGCTGTCATGACAACAAGACCTGGTTTCATGGGAAAAAGATTCAAATAAAAATCAATGACAATTAAAAAAACAGACTTAACGGGACTCGTGTTGATTTAAATCAATGTTTTACTAACCTTAACCAGATGTATTACTAACCCTAACCAGATGTGTATTACTAACCCTAACCAGATGTGTATTACTAACCCTAACCATATGTGTATTACTAACCCTAACCAGATGTGTATTATTACTAACCCTAACCAGATGTGTATTATTACTAACCCTAACCAGATGTGTATTATTACTAACCCTAACCAGATGTGTATTATTACTAACCCTAACCAGATGT
>JARVGV010000694.1:23017710-23028348 GCA_031762435.1 Hypsolebias longignatus
CGTTATTTATAAAGCCATTTAAAACAACCACAGCTGCAACAATGTGCTGTACACATGAAAAAAAGTACATTAAACAACAAAAAAAAAAAATCTTGTTTTTTTAAAAATATATTAATAATTACTGTACAAATATGAACGTAAACGCGAAAAAACTGGAACCGAGGCGGTCGGGAACCGAGGACTACCTGTATTCTGGTTAGAGATTTATGAGTCTAACAACCTCAGGGTATAAGCTGTTCCTCAGTCTAGGGGTTCTACACTTAATGCTCCTTAACCTCCTGCCTGAGGGGAGCGGGGCAAAAAGTGTGCATGCTGGGTGAGTGGGGTCCTTCATGATGCAGGTGGCTCTCTTCCTGCATCTGGATTTGTAGATGTTTGTGATGGTGGGGAAACTGACTCCACTGTGCCACTGGTGGCACCTTTAACTCCTTGTTTGACCTAGGATCCCTCTTAGATCATTATAAAGTTACAAATGACTTCTGGGCTTTATTACAAAAAGTAGTTGTATGATGAATGACAGGTAGAAGTTATGTTTGGAAAATATCTTTAAAGGTTCATTTCAACATATTTTATTCTTTATTGTATCTAATTTTGATGCACTTTGTGACTTTTTCAAGTGCTACGTGAACTTTACTTATTTGGATCTACAGGTATGTTCAAAACGTGACATACTGGTGATAATTTATACTTTCACTTGTGATTTTAGGGCGTAACCATGGCTACTGGCAGCAGTTTCCTGTCTGAAGATCAGTTCCTGTGCTCTGTGTGTCTGGATGTACTCACCGATCCGGTCACTGTTCCGTGCGGACACAACCTCTGCAGTTCCTGCATGAGTATCAGTGCCAAGCAGCAGTGTCCCGTGTGCAAGAAGCTTTTTGACACGAGACCAGCGCTGCGCATCAACACCTTCATATCTGACGTGGCTGCTTATTTCAGGTCCTCGCCTGGAAGGAGAGCTGCAAGTGTCTCACAGGGAATATTTCATGAAGATGTCCCTTGTGGTGTCTGCACTAAAAGCAAACAGAAAGCTGTCATGTCCTGCCTGGAATGTCTGTCTTCCTATTGTGAGACTCACCTGGAACCTCATCAGAGAATCTCCAGCCTGAGGAGACATAAACTGGTTGATCCTGTGGAGAACCTGGAGAACAGAATGTGTAAGAAGCATGAGAGACCACTAGATATGTTCTGCAGGACGGATCAGATGTCCGTCTGCCAGTCCTGCGCTGTGGCTGATCACAAAAGACATGAGGTCGTCCCTCTGATCAAAGAATGCAAAGGGAAGAAGAAAGAGCTTGAGAGGACAGGAGCCAACATCCAGCAGATGACCCAGGAGAGGCTGCTGAAGATCGAGCAGATCAAACAGTCGGTGAAGATCAGCAAGGAAGACGTGGAGGACGTGACGGCAGCTGTCGTGGAGGACTGTTCCACTTTGATTAGATCTGCTCGGAGAAACCTGGATCTGCTTATCGACGTGATCAAACGGAAACAGAAAACGGTGGAGAAACAAGCGGAAGGTTTCGTGAAAGAGCTGGAAGAGGAGATCTCGGAGCTGATGAAGAAAAGCTCGGAACTCAAGTCGCTTGCTCAAACCGAGGACCACCTCCAGCTGCTACGAAACCTACCGTCCCTGGAAGTCAGAACCAAGGACTGGACAAATATCCAAGTTGAGTCCTCTTGTGAAGGGACTGTGAGGAGAGCAGCGGCTGAACTGGAGACTCTCAGCAGACAGATGAAAAAGCTGTGTGACGAGGTCGAGCTGTCCAAGGTGCGGCTGTACGCGGTGAACGTGACTCTGGATCAGAATACGGCAAATCCTTATCTGGTTCTGTCAGAGGACGGTAAACAGGTGAGCTGTGGTGACATCGAGCAGAATCTCCCCAACAAATCAGAAAGACTGCCCTCTTTTGCTGTCCTGGGAGAACAGGCTTTCTCCTCAGGGAGATTTTATTACGAGGTTCAGGTTCAGGGCAAAACTAAATGGGAACTCGGAGTGGTCCGAGAATCTTTTAACAGGAGAGGCGAGAACACAATCTGCCCTGAAAACGGCTTCTGGGTCGTATGGTTAAGAAATGGACAGTATAGAGCGCTTGCCGGACCTTCTGTCCCTCTTCATTTGAAGTACAAACCCCAGAAGGTGGGCGTGTTTGTGGACTACAACAAGGGTCTGGTTTGCTTTTACGATCCAGATACTGCGGCCCTGATTTACTCCTTCACCAACAGCAAGTTCAGAGAGAAGCTGTTTCCGTTCTTCAGTCCATGTTCAAGTGATGGTGGGAAAAACTCAAACCCTCTGATCATTTCCACATTGCTTTAGGCTCAGTACCTCCCTGGGCTGCGTCGGTTTGAGACTAGTTGGTGACACAAGACTATAAGACGTTTGGGGAACTTTCTGTAACACTCACTAAATTTTGAAGATTTCAACCAAGTGGAGCAGCACGGTGGCACAGTTGGTGGACCGGCCGCCTCTCAGCAAGAAGGTTGCCGGGTCAAATACTAGCCGGGGGTCTTTCTGGGTGAAGTGCGCACATTCTCTCCATGCATGTGTGGATTTTCTCCAGGTTCTCTAGTTTCCTTCCACAGACCAAGGTGGAAAAAGAGCCAGATAGGGTGAAATATCTGAAGAGTGGTCGCTTGGTCTCACGTGTCAGAATGCTACAGTCCCATTGGCTTTTGACAAAACAAAACAAAAAATGAGATCATAGGTGACATTTACATGAACATTATGAATGTCCTATAGGAGGACCCAGAAAGATACAGTGAAACACCATCCAGTCACTGGCTCTGCACTGCCTCCTGCTGGTTGGATAACTGTCTTACAGAAAATGTGCTTTTCAAAATGCAATCCTTTCCATTTGGTGGTTTAAAAGAGCAAATGTTTCATGTGCAAAAAATTCAATATGTCTCCCCAACCCCCTCAAAAAATAAATGAATAAATAAATAGGACTATTTACCAAAACATGGTAAATGGCTACTGAGAACCAAACGTAATCAGACAAGTTTTAGAACACTGTTCAAAAGGTCACTGATAATCTTCGTGGTGACACTCCAAAATAAGTTTTACTCTGCTTTTATATATACTATTTGAAAAATACTGCTTTCATTACGTCATGTCTTAAATCAGAATCAGCTTTATTATCATTGCACCGAAGTACAGTGAGATAATGTCCGTACAGTCTGAAAGATGGGTGGAGTGCACGTTGCTGCTGCTCCTAAGAGCGTGGCCCTTATTCTTTTAGATAGAAAGGGGGAAAGGCCATGAGGAGAGGATGGTATTACAAAAAAGATCTCTTCACACCATGTCCTTGTCAGGACATGATTTAAGACATCAAAAAATACAGCAAGCATTTATAGACAAATTGCATTGGTCTGCATTTGAGCATTCGTCAGGATACATATGCATTTGATAAGACAGTGAGATTTGTCCATGAAGCACTTCCAGATAGACCATAGTTCTGATAAGATGTTGGTGTCAGCCGGTACAGCTCTGATAAGTATTCACAGAAGACCTGGGGGGAGGGGGCTGCGATGTTTGCGTGGGGGATGGATAGAGCAGAGCCTTCTTAGTTTACACATAGGAGAAATTTGACAAGTTGGCCTGCTTCAAGGCAGTACGGGGGAGTCAGATTCAGATAAGCCAGTTTGTTTTTTTTTCAGGCAGACTTATTTCTCGTCAGCCTTGAGTTCTGTTGGTACTCCTGATGATCCAAAATGACCAGGTTTGTGGGCATTCAACTGGTCCATGCTTTTAGCTCCCTCCAAGGTCTTCCCAAACATGCTGGCGAGTCCCAGAAGCCGCAAGTAGTTTACAATTCTCATAAATCGCTTCCATCTCACAGTTGAGTTTGTAAATCGGCTGAGTTTGAGTGCTCGAAGCACAACTCAAACCTGCAGGCAGGGTCGGCAGATTTGCCATGGCCAAAACTGCTGCTGCCGTCATCTTTAATAGCCGATAACATACGTATCCAATGGTGCCAAAAAGCAGAAATCCTACTATCATAAGTCCAATGATGTAAACAGCTTCGGCGTCTTCCTGAGACAATACAGAAAGGCACATCAGTTTCCATTCTCTCCATGGATCCATGACATATCCTGCCGCGGGTCTCAGCGGGACATGAGGGTTCTCCAGGACGCTGTCACTTGGTTGAATAAATTACTGTATATCAATTGCGTTGAAAGTCCGGCTGACCAGATCCATGACAGTAATTTACGATTTGGAAGATGTGTAAATAGAAGCTCGGATACACAAGACAGAGAATAAAAAAGCAGGAGGGAGATGGGAGAGGGAAGAAAAGCATCCGTCTTGCTCGAGAGCGAGTGAAGAAAAAACATAATGCACAACAATTATGAAAATGGCTTCAAATCTTTATAGAAATGAAATAAAGGCAGGTTAACTGTCATCTCTCCTGCTGCTTCACTAGACATGAAACTTCAAATCATTATGACTTTCTGACTCTGAGCTCGTTTATGTTCAGATTTTCTTGGTTCTGCAGCAAACTCAAGTTTCAACATCGTCTCTTTCGATTGGTGGTTGTCTGTCATCCAGAAGAGCTTCTTGTTGAGCCTCATCTGTTCTCCTTCTACAATCTTTTCACTGATTTAACTCATCTGCAGGTTTACACCTGTACATGTTTTACAAACAGGTTCTAAAATGTTCAGTTTGATTTCTGCAAATGACTTTCCTGTCTTCGTCGTATTTTAATTATTCATATATAAACATTGTTAGCCCAGTTAGCAATAGGATGCTACGACTTTTGGTTTTGTAACTTTTATTTTTTGTATTATTTAACTTTACAAAAAATAAATAAACCCCCCACTGAAATCCATTCAGATTTCATCTGTTCAGCCAAAAACATTTTTATTATTTTTCTTTTTATGTCGCTTTTTGCTACTGTGTCGCTGGTTTTAGCGTTTGTTCCGCTTCTTTTAAATTGACTAACTCGGTTCATTCGTCTTCAAATTTCAATAAAAATATTCAGCGTTCAATGACCATTTGCAGAAAATTAACTTTTGCTGGTTTTCCTTGTGATTTGAGATTTTTTTTTTTTTCAACCTCACAAAAAAGAATCTGAGCAAACATCCTTTATATATTAGTCCATTTTAAAATCATAATTTATATTTGATTTTTATTTAAAAAATAGAAAGGAACCCAGAAAATCATTTGTTTTTTATTCTGTTACATGTGAGCGTCAACTTCCAGGAAGTTACAGTTGCTATGGAGACAACAGTAAATATACTCAGTTACCTGAAATTGGAACGTGTGTGTGTGTATGACAGTCTCTTGTGTTTTATGTCATTTGATGCAGGGTGGAGTTAAAAACAAGTTTTATGTGTGAAATTAAAACCAATTCTGGGAGAAAAAAATACATTAAATAAGACAAAATAAGAGCAATCTAAAACTAAGAGCTGAAAAAGTTCAATGTAAACCCAAATAGAAAAGAGGAATAAATAAAACATTTCATAAACAACAACAACAAACAGCAGACACGTTTATTTCCCTCTGAATTTGGTGTTGAGAGCCGGAGGGAGCGACGAGGACGGGGACATGCAGGACAGGCCTCCCCTTCCCTCATGTCTCTGTGGCAGGAATCAGCATCTGGAAACCAACGGGAGCTTTGCTGCGGGGGTGGGGGGCTTCAGATGGAGGGAAGGGGGCAGAAGAGTGATGGTCGGACCCGTGGAGTCAGACTCAGTTCTAAGGCTTCATATGGCACGTCCTGCTACAACTACCAGGTCCAACAAGAGACCCTCTGCTGTTGAAGCTCTGGCCTGGTCTATGTGCTCCACATTCAACCAGTCCTGACCTCCCCCCACCTCCGCTGAACCCCTCATCTACTCTAACCCCTGTCTGACTCTAGAAGGCACTGGTTTGTACTTGTTTATCCACATTCTAACAGCTAAGATGAGTGATTCAGGCAATGAAGAAAGCGCACGAAACAGAAACACTCGGACCAGCCGGGTCACTTCCTGGGGGGTTAGGGGGTCCCAGCTGGTTCCCACCGATGCTACCGATTCTTCTTAGTAGGTGTCACAACAGTTTTGACAGTCTGCTGATGGCAGAGGCATCTGAACATGTAAACGTCGACAAGGCTAACAGAGTAGGCGAAGACAAAAATCGGTGTTGAAGTTATGAATCAGCTGTTTGGTTATTTTCTCACAGTCTGTGCATCCAGCTGGTGTCTGGACTGGAAAGTCTGGTGCTGTTCCCCAGTTCCATATTTACAGTGAACAGAGCTAACGTCTACTCTTCTACTGGCTCTGCAGTACATCTGGAATGATCTAACAGTTACACAAAGTTTACAAGTCATACAACTAGAGAAGTAAAGTGTCTATTTAGGGCCTCGTTCACACGACTCCAGATAGTTTTAAAAACTGTTTTTCTGCAGTATAAATATTTGAAGTCCCCTCTGTCTGTTAGTGAAATATCCCATTAACCACTGGATAGATTTGAACTTTTAGAACGTAATCCCAGAATGCACATCTACAACTCAGCTGCAACTGGAAAACACAAAACTGGCTATAAGTGAGTCAGTTTACAAACGTGCTACACTTTGGTGTGACAGTAGCCAAGTTGTTCTCAAGACAAACTCCAAGTACGAAATCTGTCCAAAGAACTTTGTATCATAAGAATTTCAACATGACTGAAGCAGTTTTTAGTTGGTTTTTCTGTGCCTGTTTCCTAATCCAGCATTAACATTCAACATTAGACTTGGACAACATGCTGAAACGGTTAAAAGCTGAGAGGAGACAGAAAACAGTAAGAAGGAAAAACAACTGTTAGCATGATTAGCCATGCTAACACCGATAATAATAAAGATGGAGGAACAGACTCCATTGCCTTTAATTGTCAAAAACTGAAGCCAAAATTGGCCAATTTGGGGCCCTGATATTTTGGGTCCCCTGCCATGTTATATTTTTGGAGCCCTGCCATGTTGTAGTTTTGGGGCCCTGATATTTTATAGTTTTGGGGACCTGATATTTTGTATTTTGGGTCCCTGCCATGTTGTAGTTTTGTATTTGGGTCCCCTTCCATGTTGTAATTTTGGAGCCCTGCCATATTGTAGTTGGAGCCTTACCATGTTGTAGTTTTGGGGCCCTGCCATGTTGTAGTTTTGGGGCCCTGCCATGTTGTAGTTTTGGGGCCCTGCCATGTTGTAGTTTGGGGGCCCTGCCATGTTGTAGTTTTGGGGTCCTGCCATGTTGTAGTTTTGGGGCCCTGCCATGTTGTAGTTTTGGAGACAGAGTCTGTGTATGAAGGACCGGGGGCTGTACCCTCAATTCAAAGGTTCAACCAACACACCTCCAAACTCACATCATCAATCACTCTGTGACATAAACTTTTTAAGCCTCAAATAACAAAATAAACTTAACATAAAAAATGTATTACAGTAGCAAAGTAAAAATCAGTTAATCAAACAAAATCAACACCTGAACAAAAATATATCTGATGTGTATTTTATGTTTTAGTTGAAAAATACTGTAGTCCCATTTGTTTAGATGGAGATTTGAACGTTGTCCTGCTTATCCACTAGGTGGTGCCTGTCATTTCTGGCTTCAACTTCCAGCTTTAGGTTTGGTCTCTAGTTATAAAATTTGGAAAAAAAGCTCCAACTCTGTTTTGATATGTTATCGTAGACGTTCTCACCATCTAGTGGCGTGGCACGGACATTTTTAAAGTAGTGTATACTAGACTTTAACTTACAAAGTAAACACTACTGCAGAAATTCTTTAAGCAGATCATTTATTCCTCATATACACATTTATAAAATATTCTAAATTATATTCCATTTATAAAATAAATATATCTACAATAGTTAAAAAGTTTTTAAAAGAATCACCATATGGTGGTGAGAGCGTCCGCATGAACGACATGTTAAAACACAAAGAGTCGTCTTGAGGCATGTTCCATGTGTATCTGGATAATAAATTATTCAGGCTGGAAACAAATCTGCTCAGGTCTGAGTTTGGAGGTGAACACATTAGTTTGGCAGAAGATTTTCCTTTGATCCTGTTTTCTCCTCAGTTATTAACCGTTTCAAATCACAAAGGTTTACATCATCAGGACCAGAACAACATGAGATGCACATAAAAACAACTCAATTTTGTTTGTATTTATAAAACGTTAAGCACGAGTGGGCTGATGAACGTGATTTGAAAACATTCTGTGTTGACTGAAGGTGCAAACTGAGCAGAAAAAGTCTGTTTTTAAAACCACCTGGAGCACAGCAGTCAGGGCCTGAGGCTCAAATGCGCTGGAGGAGGTGACCGAGGCTCGGCGTTGAACGTTGCTCCGGTCAGGCAGTGAAGAAGAGCTGAGTTTTCTCAGTGGTCACTTCTCAACACGTTATTATTTGTTGAAGCTGAAGTTTTCACTCGACTTCTTAACGTGAATCTCCTAGTGATGATGTTAAACTGCTGTGATGAAAACAATTCACAATAAAAGTAAAAAAAGTGTGTTTTGTACATTTTTGTGCAAATTAAATAATTGAAAAAAAAAACCCCAACCCAATAGGTGTTCATTGGTGAGCTTCAGTGGAGCGTTTAGGTGACGGATCATCTGATCTGTTGTTTTCGTAGAACGGAGCAACGTAAACATCTCGGCTTTTCAGCGCATTTGTGCCTTGAAGCTAAACGCTGCACAGAAAGCTACAGTGCTAACGCTGTTTTCTACAGGCTGCTCAGAGTGTGCACGGTGACTGTATGCAAAAATGTTGAGCTTCCATTCCTTCTGTCACCTGCCTTTTTGGTCCTTCTCCTTTGTTTCCACACATGCAGAGTCCAAAGGTGAGATCAACTGTTCTGATCGTACAAAAATAAATAAACCGGACCTTTTTCCCTTATCTTGTTTGCTTCTTGTTCCCAGAAAACATCCAGCGTGAAAACAAAAGACGTCTTAAAAAAAGCTTTAAAACTAAATGGTTTCTTGATGGGAAGCCAAGCGGTGGTCCTCCTCTGCGTGTCAGAAGGTTCCTGCTGTTTGAGCTGAAATGTTAACTAGAATTGTTTTTAAAAAACAGCTAAAATACAGCTGCTGTCTGCCTCGAGCATCAAGGCGGAGTGACGGGCTTCCTAGTGGCAGCTGAATGTTTATCTCAGGAACTTCTTTGAAATCTACGGATCTTCTCAGAGATCTGCTGTGAGCTCCTCACAAATCAACGTTTGTCACAGTCTGTACATGTGGAAGCGCCTACGTTTTCAGGACACACGCGTCGAAGACGGAGCTTGCACGCGAGTGGCTGCTACTTGAAAATGTAGTTGATGAGAACCTGCAGGGCCACGAGGAAAACGATGACGATGAAGTCGCGCTGCTGGAGGAAGGAGCTGCTTTCTGCTCGGCCGACGGCGCGACTCCGCAGCACGACGATGCTCCTGAAACACGCAGGGCGTTAGAAGGTGGCTGACATGAGAGCACAGCTGCAGCGCAGAGCGAGCCTCACCTGTTGATGTCCTCCTGGGTCTGCTTTATAGATTCAATGGCACTTTGAAGCTCGCTGAGGTCGGCGCCTTTCTTCCTCAGCCGGCTGCTGTGTTTGCTTTTGTGTCCTGCACAGAAGAAGTTCAGGAACATGAACATTTCCAAAGAGTGAACTCTTTAGCCCTGATGCTGTAGATAACGACATGTGGGCAGTCGTGTGCTTTGTTAGCTTCAGTGTGTTTGTGTGTAGGTGAGTGCGGCTCACGCTCGCTGCCAGACGAGTCTTGGCGGTCGAGTTCAGGCGAAGAGCAGCCGCTCTCTGGGCTCTGAGGCTTATCACTCTTATGTTTCCTCTTTGGCACCGTTACCTATTTAAACATGGATTATTACCTGGGTTATTGAGCATGCATCAGAGGATTTAAACATGCATAAATACACAGAGCAAATCAAGTCAAACAGGCCTCATGCAGCAGCCTGCTCTAGACAGAACTACCTACAAACATTTAGTAGAAAGAAAAACAAATAAGCGCAGTGGTCCCTCCCTACTTCGCCGTTCGACTTTCGCGTTATTGGGACAGTACGGGATAAAAAGTTAACGAAAAAATAAATATGTGCAGGAGCCGGTATTTTGTAGTTTTCATTCATTAAGCCTATACTCTAACACCAGTCAAAAGAACTACACTACCCAGAAGTCAACAGTGCTTCTAGCCACTGCTTTCTGCAGAGCTGGTGAGTAAAATTTTGCAGTACTGTATGCATACTGTTAAAATTACGTAGGTTAAAGAGTTTAGGACATTGCAAGAGTGTGGGAAGTGTTTATAAAGCCTTTAGATATACAGGTAGTCCTCAGGTTACGACGGTCTTGTCTTACGACGTTTCGTTACGAACGCATCTCCCTTATTCAAGTTACGCGGTTACGTTGGTTTTACTTTTTTTTTAACGTTGGTTTTATGACGTTAAATGTCGTAACGCGGCGGCGCAGCGGCGGACTGGCATAAAAACACAGTTACGCGGTGCAGCACGGAGGAATACAGTACTGTACGGAGGAGGACGGCATCGCTAGCATACCTTGTAGGCCATTAGCACTTCATTATTGCTCCCAAAATGCAAAGAGGACTCTTCTGATGGCAGTGCATCGAGGAAAAGGAAGGCCATCACCGTGGAATTACGTCGAAAGTTACGCGGTGCAGCGGCAGAGGTACAGGTACGTCATATGTATTTACGTA
>JARVGV010000694.1:23028448-23040884 GCA_031762435.1 Hypsolebias longignatus
AAAACCAATGCAGACATGTTCCTGTTTTTGATTTTCTACATCTGCCTTATAATCTGTCTGTTTTGCTACTTTGACATGTTTGTTTTAACTTGTTTGAAAAAAAATCTGTATTTCTCTCTTATGATTGTCTATTGTTGATTGTCCAAGAAAAATCTACTGTTGCTGTTGTTATCATTCTTAGTTTGTATCCAGGTCTCTCTTGTAAATGAGTCCTCGAGGTTCAGTGAGATTAACCTGCCTAAATAAAGGTTGAATGAATGAATGAATTTAGGAAGAATGATTAATTATATATATGAAGGGAGTTTATACAGTAAGAATGTGCAATTAAATATATGATTCCCTACACTTTGTCCCTCCATTTTTGTTGATATCCACAGAGCTAGTCATTATTTTCAAATCATGTTCAGATCTCTTTTTCTTTTTCTTGTTTTAGTGCTTTATTACCTCCCCGAACTGTATTTGTACCTTGCTGTAAACCATCAAAGTTCCACAAGCTTTGTCAAATTGGTAATTTCAGATTTGTCACAGTGTTTGTATCTCATTATGTTATTATAATAGAAAACAACAATTTGTACCTGGGGTGGGGGAAGGGGCTTTCTGGGTACTGCAAACCAAAATCCTCCCATAGCATACACAGATTTGTTGTATTAGACCTACTTACATGTGAGCACACATTTGTATAATCGCTCCTTTAACATTTACGCCTCCGTTTGCGGGATGCTGCTTTCGATGGTTTGGAGGGAGAATAATGCAAAAAAGCTATTTTCTTCACTAATGGCTCCTCAGGCACCCTGTCTCTCAGAGAATTTATGTGCAGCATGTCTGTCACTCATTACAGGACATGACGAGCTACATCTACAGAGAAGCACACAATTGTCTCTCTGTCTGTAATTGTCCTTATTTGTCAGATTAATTCTCAGCCCATCTTTTTGTTGTTTCACATTTTTGATCCATGTGCAGGATATCCATGATCTGACAAATCCACTAGTGGCACACTGATTAGTACAACATTATGACCACCTGTCATGCTTAAGGTGCCTTTTTTTGTCATCACAAAGGCTGTGACCAAAGAAAGCACATCTTTGAGTGTCCTCTAGTTAATGATATTTTAGAAAATTAGCTTTCAGTTCTGTGGGTGGTGGGATTATATCCCAGTAGAGTGAGCTTGCCACCCATAGATGCCTTTAGATCCTTTCAAATTGGTATCCTAGGAGTCTAGAGTCCACAATACCTTAAACTGCAAATTGTTTTCACATAAGCCCCTTTAAGAATGATATTATACTGAGCTGAGACTACTAGGAGATTAGTTAGTGAAAAAATGTATATACAGGTAGTCACCGAGTTACAAATGGGTTCCGGACCTAAGGGCCGTTCGTAGCTCGATTCTGCTGTAGTTCGGAGCCGAACGCACATGGCGTCGCAAGTCCGCATTTTCGGCCGTAAATCGAAACCGAAACTAAAGGGCGATCGGTAACGTCTTTTTAAACACGTTTTTTTCAATGTAAAACAACAACTGCACACTTAGAACACTGTTTTAATGTGTTTCCAAGCAGTTAGCTAACAAAATACCCTAAAAAACCCCCAAAAAAACATAAAATGCTGCATAAAAAAGTCAGTGAGGTGTGATGATGTCACTGGGGGGCGGCGGCCGTAAACGCAAAATGCCGTTAACCGATGACGCCGTGAACCGGGGACTACCTGTATTGATATTCTTATGTGAAACCATATTAAAAACAAAATGACACCTTATGCCTTTTAACACATGCAAAATATTTACACTATTTTATTCGTATTTATTTATCTAGTTTGATGCTACAGGAGAGAAATGCAGTGGTGATCTGCCTAATTTGACTGCAGCGTTGACCCTACCATTAAACAAGGAGGTTGCCCCGCCCAGTCAACCCAATTTCCCCTTCATCCAGCTCGCCTGGAGCAACCATCAAATCAGCTTCATTTTGCAGCATCGCCCCGGCAAAATGCAGCTAATTTGACCAAAGTACATTTATTAAGTAAAAATTCAGCCGAGACACACATTTACTATAGTCTCAAGCAAACAAATAATTGTTTTTAGGTGTTAATCTTGTTAAATTCCTCTCGTACACGCTCCCGCCAATTGATTTTTGGCACAACACCAGCCCACAATTCCAGGTTGTCCGCGGTGATGCGTAATAGATGTGATTATAATGTGAAGCAACATATTTATGGATTTTCCCACTTTACTAGACATATTTGGACTGATGTGACTTATAGGGAGGCGCAACATGTATGACGGAAAATACGGTAGTTATTTTTCATTTATCAAGCACTCAAGCCAAATGGATGGATGGAGCGTAATTCCAGTACTTCCAGTTCCTCCCTTTGCTCTGTGACAATCACAGAAACACTCTCTTGGATGCACAAGTTGTTGTTTTGTCAGGAGGTGAGGTGGACTGTTGGTGCTGTGTCCACAAAATGAATCAACTTGAGTGTTCTTCAGAATGAGAGAGCTGACTGATCAACTGTGAACAACGTATTCGACGTCTGGTTCCTGTTTTAGTCCACAGTGTCTGCCCCACGATGCTTCGGTACAAGACCTTTTTATTTAGTGCTCTAACGTTGGTGCTGGAGCCCCAAAGAGTAAAAAGTAATAAATAAAACTTCATAAGCTTCTGGGGAAGTTAGTCTGCATAAGAAAGGCCCAACATGTCTTCATTAGGATGAACACTAACATGCCGTTTGACTTGATGTCTCATCCCTTACATGCATTAACAGCCAGAGCCAAACAAGGAAGGTAAAGCAGAAGGACTGGGACAATGAAAAGACAACATGGAGACTGCATGCAATGATGGCGGCAGCGTGGCGATGAGGACTCAAAGACAGGAAGTGATAATGGAGACGGAGCGTCGGGTGATGAGTGGAAGACGGCGGAGGCGGTGAGATGCGTGGCTTTTCATCACCACAACCTACCTGGCACTTGCAATTGTCCCTCCGCTGCCCCTGGTTACTCAGACTAATAAGACTGCCAGAACGTACCATAGGGGTGCGGTGTCGGACCTTGGTCTGGACACAGCCATCTTTCTCAAACTGGATCAGGTCGTTGAGTGGATCCCAAGGCCTGGTGCTGAGGAGACACAGAGGAGGACACAAGTCATGACCATAACCGTCATCTCAAACCTGAAACATGTTTCATTCAAATCTTTTTTTTTTTTTCTGTAATCTTGTTAAGATCTCAAAAACTAAACTGTTGTAGGATCTCTGCAGTTACAAAAAAAACACCAGTAGATGGCGCCCAGTCCAATATGGAAGAAGACAAATTAAGGTTTTAAACCAGGGTGTCAATGTCGGTTACAAATGGTCCAAACCACGGGCCAGTTTCATTCAGTTTATCTCGAGTCAGTTACCAGACAACTTTTCTTGATTGCAGGTTCTGTTTTCACATTAAAATCAGAGATTGTGGAAAAATCAAATGTTTTTTTCTGCTTCAAATTAGCCAGCTGTCATTTTGTTTTTACCTTATTACCTAATTATCAATCTCATTTTCATTTATCAGCTTTAACGTTTTGTCATGTCTCTCTTTCTACTGAAGACACTGGATGACAAAAGACTTAACTCCAGTGCTCTTCACTGACCCCTACCTTTGTTTTCCTATTTAAAATCCATTTTAACCGTCCTTAATCGTGTTTTTGGATCGTCAAAAGCAGATAAGCTGAGAAGCTAAGCTACGAGCTAAGCTAACAGGCCGACCTCGGGAAAAAAACCTCTGTCTTGTCGAAGCTCCAAAATTCACGGTTGAAACCCGTGCCTTCATGTAAAAAGTTGTTTTTATCTGCAAAAAGAAGCTGAGACCTTGTTTACTGATTTTTTATTTAAAGCTTTGTGTGAAAAATGCTATGCTAAAGAGCTCAAAACACACAGAGCGAGCGCCATTTTGAGAACCGAAAAACAGGAAGGAGAGACAGCCCATGTCACGTCAAGGGGTCTCCCTCCCATTTTTCTTAAAGAGCCACGCTGCTCGCTCCATCACTATTCATCCTTTGGTTCAAACAGTCTTATACTGCCATCCAGTGGTAAAAAAAGGTACTACACACAAAAATTAGCCAACATTTTTCTTAAATTTGACAATAATTACTAATGCCATATTTCAAACAATATTATCGTTTATCGCAATAATTTCTGAGACAATTAATTGCCCAGCAAAATGTGTTATGGTGACAGGCCTAGGTATTAGTTAAACTCAAAGGCTGCAAATTAGTGGTTCGCCAACTTTTTTGACAGAGTTCCCTTTGGAGGAAGAGAATTGTCCGTGCAGCCCCAGCAGAGGAGCTCCAAACCAAATAATAGGAATGCATGAAATCTCAACCATTTACTGCATCGTTAAAACAGTCTTAAGTAAAATAAAGTTGTTTAAAGCAAAATCTATTTCAGGTGATTTTGATTTATTGTGCTAAATTATTTTTAAATGTCTCCCATTTGTCCTTGTTGACCATACCATACCATTTTATTTATAAGGCACTTTAAACAGCGACAGGGCCAACCAAAGTGTTGTATAAACAGAAACAAACAGGCAAAGCACATAGCAACATGTAAAATAACGTAAAATCAAAACATAGAAACATAAAAATAGCAAGTTGACGTAACGTTCTGTGCCGACAGTGATTGTAAGCAACTCTGACCAGCTCTGTATTTATTTGTGGACTGCATCTGGACTCATGAGGTTCTTGTGCATGTACCACAAAAGTTTCATAAACTCTCCTAATTATTTGGGTCAAAGTTGACCACAAACTTACTGATTTGTTGTAGATATCCTGTGATGGCAGCGCAACTAAATGACTATTTTTGAAATAGCAACCTCCGTCCAGCCTGCGCTCAAATTTACCATAATTTCGAGACTATAAGCCGCTATATTTTTCACAGGCTTTGAACACCGCGGCTTATACAATGCTGCGGCTGATTTATGGATTTTTTTATTTTTTTTTAATTTGATGAGCTAACGAACTTCATGCTGCCAAAACATTTAACCTCGTCACACCCGAGCGCTCAAAGAGCAGCCCAATACACATCACTATTAGAGGGTGGGTCCTCTTGGCTCAATGAGACTATGTGTATAAATAAAGGTTAAAAAAATCTAACCATTGAAATTACTGAACAGGTCACAGTGGACCAATGAAACAGGGAGGGGAGGAGAGAACTGGGGCGGGGGGACTTTGTTTCAAAACCAAGTTCCCACTCCCTGGGGGCACAACAAATTTGCAGCCACTCAAAATAAGTGTGAATCATGCATTAATGTGTCCGAGCTCAGTGAAAGTCTTGGATGACTGGTGGCGAGAAATCATTTATCGAAACTGGCCACATGAGAAGAACCTTTGCTGCGGTCTGCAGTGGATTCTGACAGTGGAGCAGGGTAAAAAAAACTCCTCCATCACCAACTGGTTTTGAAAGGCTGATGCGTGATGAAGAGGACAAAACAAGCTCTGTGTGCAGGAGGAAGATGAAGATGTCAATCAATGACTTCCTGGTAGGCTAATGTATTTATTTTATTAACCGGTTGTGTTAAAATATTCAGAAAAAAAAACATTTACTGTTCGTATTTGTGTATGTTATCGGTACGTCCTTAATTAAAAGTTTAGAAAATAATTCTGTGTAAATACTGTATCTCACTTTACAACATAAACACCTGCAGCTTATAGACAGGCACAGCCTATATATGTACAAAATTATTATTATTATTACAGTGTTTTCCCTACCATTATACAAGCAAGGTGCTCCACCCCGTCAACAGAACTGAGCATCCCGCCTACCAAACCAAACTTGACCCCCCACCCAGCACTGACATAGCACTAAGCTAGCGGCATGAAATACAGGCTCTCTAGCTAAAAACCTAAAGGAAGCACTCATGTTGCCTCTTCCCTGATGCTGAACGCCCCCCGCCCCCACTCAAAAATTGTTAGTACAAGCTGCGCTCTGACATGTGTCCGTCCCCCGGTCAACAAAAATTATGGATGAGATGAGTACCCCGCCATTGCAAGTTAACTAGAGGAAACACTGTATTATTTTATTTAGTGGGCTTGGCTTATATTCGGGTGCGCTCAATAGTCTGGAAATTACGGTAGTTCCAACGCCCTGATGCAGTTTGCTTACATCGCTCACACTTTTAAGGGATGACTCAACTATTTTAAATAGTAAATGGACTACTTATATAACTCCTTTCTATCTGATCAAGATACTCAAAGCTCTTTATAACACTCATTTACCCATTCATACAACACTCTACTAGATCTATACAAAGAACAATCAGTGCTTCATCACATTCATACACTAATGGGACACACATTGGGGGGTTCAGTGTCTTGTCCAGGGACACTTCAACATGTGACTGCTGGTGGATTCGAAACCCCAACTCTTGCATTGGAGGACGACTGCTCTAACCACCAGCTGCCACAGCAGTTTAAGACAGCAGTTGTTTTACAATTTATTTTTAATCCATGCAACCCAGATGTGCAGCCTTCTGACTGGAACGTGGAGACTGAGAATCTCAGACTCGTTGAAAACTCTCTTGTGAACGTCGTCGTCTATTTGACTTATCGTGTTGAAATACTATTAAACTGCTTTTCTTTGCCAAAATCAGTACATGTGAAGCTTCCTTAGGTTTGCTGTACCGACTAGATTTCAGACGTCACAAGCTTGGAGCCAGCAGAGGAGCCACTTACTCAGCGTATTTGTAATGCCACTCTCCAGTGATGGGGTCCTGCTCGAACAAGGCAGGGACCCACTCCTCACATTTAGCTTTGCGCTCGCGGGCCGCCTTCCTCTGAGCCTCCTCCAGGATGAACTTCTCGTTGGTGGCCTCAGTCTGGTCCTTGTTGTTGATGGCTCGGGTCACGTGCTGCCACAGTCTGGTTGATGGATAAAAGTTTTAGAAACCTTGGCTTAAAGGTTCACCTCCAAAACTGACAGGGCAAAAATATTTAGTCTAATATAGAAATTCCCATCTCGTTTCAACATTTTCTTCTTATAGCTTAAACAAGTGGTGCGCCGATGTCCCCTGTCACTGAGGGATATAGTGAATGTCTGTAGATTTGGAGATGAGTGTTTTTCTGAACTGGAATTGAACAGACAATTGAAGTAAACCTTCATGTTTTTGGTGCAAGATATTCAAGTGGGTAGAAGTTACACAGTGGAGAAGAGGAGAGGTAAGTTTTTGTTTTTATTTGTACGAGGCAACACAGAATGACGGATCATGGCGAGTGGAGTGAGAAATTTTTATCCATGACCAGGTGCAATGGTGGAGCCAGGGGGTGGCCCATGGTGGCCTTGGCCATCATGAATTATTATTTGGCCACCCCAATCATTTGAGGAAACTATACTTTTTAGCAATATAAAATGTAGAAAACAGTTTCCTTAAATGATAGGGGTGGATGGTTTACAGATATACAGTATATGGTGGTGGCCATCTTGGATTTTGACGTGGCAACCCAGTTCTATTTCATCCCCACTGACAGCTAGAGGGCGGTGCTGAAATCACTGAATGTTCTCTTTGCGCATGCGCTGTTCGAGTAATTTATATCAACGACGTCACACGTGACACTGATGAGCAATCAAGAGGCTATATAGCCTAGCGCCATCCGTTGTTCTGTTTCTTTTTCTTCTTGCATGCTTTCGATTCAAGGCTTCTGACCTTTGGATTTTCTTTTCCCACCGTCGCTGGAGGTCCTGTTGGCTGGAGCAGCGTGTTCGCCCTCTGAGGGCCACAACGGTTTAACCTTCATCAAGGTATTTCATTTTGGCTAGCGGTGGCTTCACCCCGCTCCCAACCACAGCGTTGACTACCGTGATTCAACACTGGTGAGTAGCTTTGCTTATTTCGCGGCACCGCCGCTTGTAGCGTCTGCCTTGTGTGAGGCTACCGTGGATTCAATACGTAAGTAGTCCTTACTTTGTTGACTTGCTTCGGTTGCCATTGTTGCGGCTCCGTCCGCTTTATGAGGCAATTTCCACATCGACATGTGAGTATTACGTAGCCAGCTGTGTTCTGGTCTTGTTCTCACCCTCTTATCTATTACATTGCTAGCCTCGTTGAGGTTTTGGCCTTGTGGTTTTGTTGGTGAAGGTTAGCATTTCGCCACCTCTCCCAAGCCTTTTTTCGCCAACCTTATAAACAGTTGGGTTGAGCTAGAAGTACTAGCCTCTGGCCTGGTCTTTTTATTGGTGAAGGTACAGTAGGGTTTTGGCCCTTCTCCCAAGCATTTTTTTGGCCAACCTTATAAACGGTTGGGCTGAGCTGGCAGTGCTAGCCTCTCTCAGTTTGGCCTTGTCTTTTTATTGGTGAAGGTAGCATTGTGCTCCCTCTCCCAAAGCTTTTTTTTGCCAACCTTATAAACGGTTGGACTGAGCTAGCGGTGCTAGTATCTCTCCCTGTCCCGAGGCATTTTTTCCACCAACCTTATATACGGTTGGACTGAGCTAGTGGTGCTAGCCTCCCTCTCAGTTTGGGCCTTGTTGTTCTCTTGGTAAAGGCTAGTGTTGCACACCCTCTCCCAAGCATTTCTTTGTCAACCTTATAAACGGTTGGACTGCACTAGCGGTGCTAGCCTCTCTGTTTGGCCTTGTTTTCTATTAGTGAGGTGGGCGTTCTGCCTCCCATATCATACTAGTTCTGACCTTGTGATCAATTGGTGAAGGTGTGCGTTCCCGCCAACCCTCTCCCAATCATCCTCGCCGGCATCGTACGTTTAGACTGAACTAGACTTACTAGTTCTGACCTTGTTTTGATTGGTGAAGGCGTGCATTAGCCCTCCCTCTCCCAGTCATTCTCAACGGCATCATACGCTTCGGCTGAGCTAGGCTTACTAGCTCTGACCTTGAGTTAATTGGTGAAGGCATACGTTTGCGCACCCCACCAATCATTCTTGCTGGCATCATATGATTCAGCTGAGCTAGGCTTACTAGCTCTGACCTTGAATTAATTGGTGAAGGTGTGCGTTCGTGCCCTCCCCCTCTCCCAATCATTCTCACCGGCATCATAACGTTTAGGCTGTGATAGGCTCTGACCTTGTATTTGACTATTTGATTGATGAAGGCGTGCGTTCACCCCACCCCCCACCCCCAATAATTCTTGCCGGCATCATAACGCTTTGGCTGAGCTCGGCTTACTGGCTCTGACCTTGAATTAATTTGTGAAGGTGTGCATTCACCCCCCCCCCCCACAATCATTCTCACCGGCATCATACGCCTAGCCTGTGCTAGGCTTGCTACCTCTGACCTTGTATTGATTGGTGAAGGCATGCCTCTCGCAATCATTCTTGTGGCATCATAACACTTAAGCTGAACTAGGCTTACTAGTTCTGACCTTATTTTTAATTGGTGAAGGCAAGCGTTTGCGCCCCTTCTTGCAATCATCCTTTCCAACTTTATACAGTTGAACTAGGCTAAGTAGGAGCATGGATGGCTCCCACTGCTGCAAGGAGTGTGGGGCCGTGCTCCAGGCAGATGACAGTCACGACCTGTGCCCTGCCTGCCTTGGACATGACCACCTATTGGAGGCCTTGTCATAGAACCCCTGTATGAACTGCAGCTTCATGCCTCATGCTGTGAGGGTGACTCGGCTGGCCCAGTTTCACCCCCAGCTTGGCAGTGAACTCCCGCCTTCTGGGCAGGAGGCCCCACTTAGGCACTCAAAGCGCCGGGCCAAAGCCACAACCTCTGTGTCCCATCCTGCAAAGAGGCGAGCCAAATCTGGTCAGGGTCTCTCCACGAGAGTGGAGCAACAGTCCGCAGAAATGGCGGAGATGAAGTCCCTTTTTCAGGCATGCCTACTGGGGGCCAAACCAAAGGCAGCGACCGGACTCTCCTCCCACCCATGCCTGAGCTGGCTGTGGAGGAGGATGTGTTATCCTTGGCTGCCTCTGCCTCTCACTTTCTGGGTGAGGATGAGAAACAGTAATCTCACGTGTCAGAGACTGGTTCATTTTCTTCGTCCTGGACCGCAGATAGTGGATCAGGGGACGACTCAATGCAGGAGGTCAGGTGTATGACCTTAAAACAACTGCAGCTGGAGAACCCACAACCAAGGGAGTCCACCCCTGGGAGTGCCTTCTTCAGGCACGGACGGGCTCCTCCTCCCTTTTCCGTCCCTCCATCAGAGGAATACCTGAGGAAGTTACCGGTACATGGTTATTGGCGGGACCCCAAACTCGTTGCGCGCCTCTCGGCAGATGACCGAGCGTTGGCAGCCATACATGAGCCGGCTGTGGCGGGCCCCGATTGCATGCCGTCAATTGAACCTGCTGTTGCCTTACTCATCGTGTGACCAGAGGAGATTCTGTGCAGGGAAGTCCGGTGCCCACGACCCCAGTGTTGTGTTACAGATGAGTTCCTCTGCAGAGCTTATCAAGCAGGAGCGCGTATTGGCCGCTTTGGCAATTCCATGGCACACCCTCTGTTTGCTCTCTCTGCGTCCCTCCAAGGCACTAGTGGTGCGACGGTGGCAATGAGCTTTAGCTATGCGGTGCTTCAGGCCTTTGCACTGATGACGCGGGACTTTGGGCGCGTCATGTCCTCTGGCGCAGTTAAGTCAGGTCCTCTGGATGGATTCTTTGTTGAAACGTTTTGTCTTTTATGATTAAACGGGGCGGAGGCCTCCATGTTCAACTGTCCCCCTCTTACAATGCTGTTATTGCTAGTATCACTCAACCCTCTGTGAATAGCAAGCTGCCATCAGGGCACTAACGATCAATTGTTAAGTTGATGGTCCTCTTATATGTGAACAGATAGTTCTGGATGTCATCATCAAACTGGTTGATCCTCTATGAGAAGGTGTTATTTATAAGACTGAGTTTGTTGCAATTCCTCAGACTGAAGAAGTCTTTTGGATAAAAGACAAAACATTTCAACGAGAAGAATCCATCCAGAGGACCTGACTCAACCTTGTTAGATTTATCTTCCTGGATTATCGACCAGCATCAGAACATTTATTTTAAAGCATCTAAAAAAGACTAGGAGAACAACGTCTCTGAGTTTATCAGAATGAATAAGAATCGGCTGCCAACATCTGGAGTACCTTTCTGACTCAAACTCCCCCTGCTCCTCTGGTGGGACAGTGAAGCGGATCAGCCTGTTCTGTCTCAGCTCAGGTGTTGGGTTCCAGAAAGTATCCACTGTCCCAGTCTTCTTATCGTTGATGAAGATCTCACTATCCTGTTAGAGAGGAGGTTAAAAATGTCCAAACGTAAATGACAGCCACAATGAGAGCCCATGTTCCTGAATATTTGGTTTGAAAACTCCATCCTTTTTGCAGACTGAAAATTTCAGGATTTAAGAACGGTTTACCCAGTGTCCCTCCAGCGTCGCTAGCACCTCTTTTCCCAGCTTGATCTTCCCAGAGATCTGATTGACGCAGTCGCTGCTGCCCAGGAATGGCTGAGGGGCAGAAGGAAGCAGGAAGAGGAAGAACGGGAGAAACAGAATGGAGGGTATGCAGAGGAGCCGTGTACGCAACAAGATGGGGCAAAAAAAGGGAAAGCAAAGTAAAAACAAGGGAAAGTAAGGAATAGGTTATAGTTTACCCACTGTCCTAATACTTATATACTGTATGTGCATTTTAAGTTAAAATACATATTTACTGAATTTGAATGAGCATTCTGCGCTCACTAGATGTACATCAGCAACACAAAGCAATGAATGCATTATGTTTTAGGACTTTAAAAAGTAATATTTGAGGCCGTTTCAGAATCTGGATTATTGGTGGAAATGTTTTATAATTCCTGTTGGTTTTATGCTAAACATACCTGGCGCTGGGTAGTGATGTGATAGTGAAGTGGATAATCGTATGGGTCAGGGAGGGAGGTGGGATATTTGTCAGGAAGGGTAAAGCAGTGGAATGGGGGTGGTGTTGACGAGGGAGTGAGACATTCAGAAAAGTCATGAGAGGATAACACTACCACACACTACCCTCTACTCCTGACTCAGCATGAACCTACAGTAAAAAACATGGCCGTACCTTTAATTTGAACTCCAGCTGGGCGCTGTAGCCCGTTTTCTCACACGCAACAGTGATCTGACCACCGAGCTCCAGCGTCATGGTCCCATAAAGAATGCCTTACAAAAAAGAAAGATGAAATTATTTGGGTCAGAACTGACCATTTGGATAAGTTTACAAACAGGACACTATCATCTACCGTATTTTTCGGCTTATAAGTCGCATATTTTTTTGCATAATTTGCATTTTCAGCCGCTAGATGGCACTCGCATAGTATGGCATGCTGTTGTATCATGTAATAGGTAAAAGTGACTATTAATGACACAGTCGGCTTGCCGTCTCCTGCCAGCTTCATCCAGCTCGCTTGGAGCAACCGTAAAATCAGCTCCATTTCGCTGCACAACCCCTGCGAAATGCAACTGATTTGACCATTGAAGCATAAAATGGCACAACATATATATCTTGTATCATTCAACAATGTTC
>JARVGV010000694.1:23133469-23146942 GCA_031762435.1 Hypsolebias longignatus
AACGTTTCTACAATTTTTTTGCTTTATTTTGTTTTGATTTTTTGAATGTCCAGAGGACCAGACTTAGCTTTTTTAGACTTTAACAAAATAGTTTTAATCATTTTCTTAAATGTTAGTATTGACTTCACTTTTTTTTACATTGTCCTCCAAACCATTCCAAAGATCAATTCCTCTTATTGTAGTAGATATTCCCTTTAAACAAGTTCTATACTTAGGTTTAACAAACATTTCTATTCCCTTTAAATTATAGCAACTAATCCTTTTCACATTTACAGCATTTTTAGAAAAAAACTAGCCCAACGTCGCTTATAATAAGCAGACTTGGTAACTAGATTTCAATTTTCTAAATACTGCAGCTTTAGACCTGATACCCAGTCATTTTCACACCTATCAGGAATTTCATCCATGACCAGAGTGGCTCCACTGAGTCAGATGTACAAAGACCCTAACATGTGAGAAGTGAGAAGACAATCTGCACATGCATGTATCTTACCTCAGCTCATAACTCAAACCCCACACTCTGTGTTGAATCAAGAAAGCTCCTCGTATGAGAAGCGAAACGTCTTCTGTAACAAAATAAAGTCCAGTTGTTTTTGTCTTGAACTTTTTTTTTTTTTAAATTGACCGTGTCCTGGATGACTGAGAATCTTCCTCAGCTCCGTTAATAAAGAACAGAATTAAGTTTTGCCTAAACGAGACTCTTGGTTAGTTAAATTACACGTTTGTTCAGGCCCAGACCTCCCTTGCAAAAGAGATCTGTGATCTCAATGAGATTTACCTGATCAAATAACGGTTAATAATAAAATAAATATGTATAAGGCACAATATCAGTGAGCGGGTCTGTTTTGGTGCACCAGATTACAAGGCACATTAAGAAAACTAAAACATTTTGACAGATCTTTGAGCGCCATGTACCACATAAAATCGGTCTGAGGTCAGTAAGCACAACCAGAATTAATACATAAGGCTCACTGTTGATTTTTGAGAAAATTAAAGTATTGTATGTGCTCCTTATAGTCTGAAGAATACGGTACTTTTCTTTATCATTCATGCACCTTTCTCTAAACTACAATGAATTATGTTGCTTCTTTTGGGACAGGATCAACACATTCAGCAGATAAAATCAAATGCAAACACTTTGAATGGTAAAATGTTACTGAAACATTTAAATTTTTTAATCAGTTCCTCTAAGCTCTCCTTTATCCTTCACCTTACATTGCAGTTAAATATTTACTGTATCATAAATATGTCGTTCTAAAGGTCAAACAAAACCTTTTAATGTCAGTGCTGTGCCTTTATTTTGTTCTTGTAATAAAAAGAATCAAGGCTTGTTATAAAGTTACTGAACAAAAATGGCCCAAAGTCCATAACCTACTTTTTACTTCAATGTTTTTATTGCATTAAAACTTTGAGGCCAGACAGGGTTTGATTGTTACATCTACAAGGAACAACACCCATTATCACAGCATTTATTCACAAAATATTTTATTAGACAGAAGAAACAACCAAAAAACATTTTGTTTTATGTTTTTTATTTTTTTATTTTTTTAACTTTTAATTATTATTAGGGCACGTTGAAGCTGCTTATGTTTATTGTGCAAAAGTTATTTGTTACATCCATCCATTATTTTTACCCACATCTTCCATTTTGGGTCTACACTCATCTCCAGGCCAGCGGCTACTCTTTCAGGGATGACGATGTTCACATCCTTAACAGAGAGGAACGATGGTTTGAAAGGAGTAAAGGAGGCCATCTTTGTGAAAAGAAACTGTCCATCATTAAACAGAGGCGGAGGCCTCCATGTTCAACTGTCCCCCTCTTACAATGCTGTTATTGCTTGTATCAGTCAGCCCTCTGAATAGCAAACAACCATCAGGGCTGGGCTGATGGTTTTCCATGTTCATGTGAATAACTAGTTTTGGCTGTCATCAGCAAACTGGTTGATCCACTATGAGAAAGCGCTGCAAGACTGATGTTGCAGCTCAGCCTCAGAATGAAGAAGTCATTTTGGATGAAAGACAAAACATTTTAACAAAGAATAATCTATCCAGAGTGCCCAATTCATCCTTGCTGGATCCAACTCCTGAGTTTGGTTCACTGTTATTTATTTATTTATTTATTTATTTATTTATTTATTTATTTATTTATTTATTTATTTATTTATTTAGTTATTTATTTATTTATTTATTTAGTTATTTATTTATTTTTAGACTATGTCTCTCACAGTGGACATGCACCTAAGATGAAAATTTCAGACCCTTCCATGATTTCTAAGCGGGAGAACTTGAAAAGTTGCAGGGTGTTCAAATACTTATTTTCCTCATTGTATGTTTGTGCTGATAAGTTGTGATTAATATTTGTCCAAACAAACTAACTTGGTCTCATCTGTCTAAAGGAGATTGTTCCAAAGTCTTGAAGTTAATTTGGATACAACTTTACAAACCTAAGTCATGCTGCCATGTTATTTTTGAAGAGGCTCTCCTCAACCCATCCAAAATTACATACTAGTTCAGCTTTTGTCTATTTGTGCTACCATAAGTTATATTATCCTTAGATTTAATGTCAAAGATATATATTTTTTGTTTTCATTTACCATATTAATTTAAAAAGTGCATTTTTTAATTGTTAATTTTAATTTAGAAATCTTTCAGATAAGGATTGTCCAAGGTTTGTTTCTGACTTTCAGAACATATTTTAAACAAAAAATATTGTGATTACTTTTGTTAAGCAGCAAACATTAATGTGCAGATTTGCTTGGATTTTTATTTAATTTTGCTCTGTCAGAGATAAAGTGGTGCATTCCCATGATACCCCCCTGCAGTCCTTTTTTTAATCTTCTGGATAAAACAGCACTTACAACTCCTCAGTGGCCTCAGGTAGATGTCTGTTTAGTGAGCAATTGTTCAAAGCTGTGGTGCTTCACAAAAGAAGAACATCTAATATTACTTTGACCTTTGTCTGAATAAATACAAAATGTATAATTTGGTTTAGCCCTGCTCGTCTTTATCTTCATTACTGAGAGCATTAATTTAATCATGGGAAAACACAATGTCATTCAGAGACCGTTCAGAGCACTGAAAATGTGCAATTAATGACATTTGTGAAAATGGGCAACCTGTTCAGGGTCTAAACCATAAAAACCAGAGATAAATAATAAGCAGGATGCAGTGGGAGAAAGTGTTAAGCAAAATGCTATGCCTGCAGCAGGAAGTTTGTCTTGTTTACTTCCATGTGAAACCTAACAGAACTAAATATAGGTGAATGACTAAATGAATTCATCTATGAACAAGAGAACAGCAAATTATACGTCTGTCGACAAACAATTATACAGAAACACAGCAATCTGTAGAAATGGCCCATTAAAGCAAAGACTTTGACTCTGATTTGTGACCTTGAAGCTGGGGCAATGAAAAGTATACACGACACTGTCTTGTTTTATGCTAATGTGTATGTAGTTTTATTAAATTATCTTGAGCAGATCAGAAGTTACAAGCTGAACAAGAGAAAGTTTACAGACAAGTATGTATAGGGACTATACCATAATACCTCCTTTTTTTTATTTTATTCATCCTTTATTTATCCAGGTTAGTCTCATTGAGCCACAAGAACTGATTTTCAAGAGAGACCTGTTAGGGAGCATATGGTGGGGGTTAAGGGCCTTGCTCAGGGCCCCAGAGTGGGGCGAATGAGAGTGGAGGCAGGTGTGGGTGTTTCACCTTTTTCCACCCACATTTTTTGATGTTGTTGGGACCGGGGCTTGAACCGGCAATCTTCCGATCACAGGCCCACCCTCCCTCCTGCCTTTGGCGGGTGTATAAAATCTTTTCTGTACCAGCTACTGAGTCACTTTGATAATGAGTCTACGAAGCTCTAGGAGTACTTTCAGATTATATTACAACTACTGTACTGACTCTGTCCCATTTGTTGCAGAGTTTGCTGCTTGCCACCAGCTAGCACACGGCATTCAGCTGAACCTATCCCACAGAAGTCAGTGAGCTAAAAGCTATGAGTCATTGCCAACGATAGAGGACAAATGCTCAGGGAATATTTAACACGTAGATCAGCAGAGAGCCCAAAAATAAAAAGGACAAGTTGGGTGAGCAGAATCTACAAAGCAAAAAAAACAACAACATTGCATCTGATCCAGACTTTTGAGAGTCAATGGTTGGGGCTAAGCCGTTAAAATAAGGTTACGGGACCTTTTTTTTTTGTTAGATGAAGACATTTCTCTTTGGATATGTATCGTATAAGTATTATAAGATGTCATCATTGTATGTGTCTATACAATGATGAAATTAGTTCTTTAAATTTAACTCATCACATGAGATGCACCCAGGTGGAGCAGTGGGCAGCTATGTAAGCACCCTGGGAACAATTAGGGATTAGGTGTCTTGCTCAGGGACACCACGACATGTGGGCATGGCAGGGAGTCAAACCGCGACTTACTGAGGAGTTTAGCTTTCAAACTGCAATGAGTTGCTTTATTGATGCACAATGAAATCACACTTTTTTCCTTCTTCTTTCAGCTTAACTCACAACTTAAAAACAACTTGAACTTCAATAACTATTGATTAGAATGAGCTTTTAATTGAAAGTAACAGGCTGTAATCTACAAGATGCAGTGGAGCAAACACACTAAACTGGAAATGTCTGGTTGCCAAGAACGAGAAGCCGAAAGCGATTTCATGCTGGGAGGAAAAAAATAAGTTCTAGAGAACAAAGAACAGGAACGTAATGGAAAGAAGTCTTTTGAATGCACGAGTTTGGTGGTCTGCTCAAGGGAGATTATCTTGAAATAAAATTAATAGAAGTAGGTCTGGGAGTTTGAAGAATATTGAGCCAAGCTCTAGGGGCAGAGAACTGCCTTCCTACATCCAACAGAACTCAGAATTTCCATCCTCCTAGAAAGGATGTAGAAATGTAAAATGTGAGACTGCAAGTAGAACGACAGAAGCTTCTGGATAACTTTCAGGAGTTACTTTTTTTTTTTTTAAACGTGTGCATCTTCTATAAATATTTCTATTTTATTACTTCAGTAAATACAGTGGTTTACAGTTGATTTTTTTTTTTATCTCAAACAAGATTGCTTTATTTGTGAACATCATATCAAACCGAGGATTACGTATAGGCAGCGATAGTGCAGATTTGTGATAATTGAATTTTGTTAGCCGAGATGGTCCCGTCTCAGCTGTGGAACAAGACGGCTAGGACCGTGTCTTTAGCGATATGATAAGCTGCTGATTTATTAATGTCGCCACCTCTTCCTGTGCCTCTCAAAAGGCACAGCATGGCTAACTGAGTTCTGACCTGTGGTTTGTTTCAGGGAAGGAGGCTGAAAGAACACTCGGACCTGCAGCTGCAGTTCACAATGCTCAACTCCGCTGTTTTCAAATGGTGAAAGAGATTTGTAGTTCCGACCTTTCAGCGAGACTGTTTTCAGCATTGTCTACAGAAATCATCTTTCTGTCCCTCATCTGATAATGTAAATCTAAACCATCTCCGAAACAACATTGTTTTCATTTTGTTCAGCAGCTGAGCTGCTCCATGTTTACTTGTGCTAAATGTTTCCTCTACCGCCCGCCTGTCATTACCCAATCTGTTATGGAAGCACGATCGCCATTGTTTATGAATAAAAACTGTCTTAAGCAACGCATTAGACCTGACCCCCAGCCTTGGCTGAATGAGAAAAACCCTGCAAGATACAGAATGAATTATTTCCATGGTGAAACAGCGCCGCTCAGTGATGAGGCTGCATATCATTTTAACCATGACGTAAATATGTCAATGATTTTAACAGAAATACAAGTGACATAAATTAGCAACACGAAAATCGGTGGAGATAGAGCCCATAGTTTTCTAAGTAAATTAAGACTTCTTATTCATAAATGGAATTATACTAGTACATTTTGCTTAATCTAGCATATTCAACAACAATCTGTGACCCAGAAATATTCCTTTTAGCGCATGTGCAAATGAGCTACACTACGGATCAGGTTGCGTAACAGATCGGGGAATGACACTGCCCATCTCCTGAAGAAGCCGGAAGGAGGGGAGTGTGGCTGAGGGGCTGGGTTTGTGTTCAAGGAGGGAAAGAGAGGGGGGGAGGCGTGGGAGAAAGAAGACGGCAGGAGGATTTCCAAGTATAAAACTATATTGATTTATATTGATATACTGTAGTCTCAACTTATATCAAAAAATTATATTGATTTTTTTTTTAATTTCAATATATCACCCAGCTCTAGTCGAGTGGTGTGGATACAGACACTGGGGAGGCCCTTAGCTGGAGCCAAGAAAAGTTGAAACAGTGGCAAAGTGTCATATGATGCTGCACAGAACCCTCAAACTCGCAGGCCTCTGTAGACGACCTGAGTTTGAAGTGAAGTGGAACTGCCCAGTGGAAGAGTAGGGTGAGCTAGAAGGTTTTTTGTTTGTTTGTTTTGTTTTCAAACGATAAATATTTTATTAATAAGTTTTTTTCTGTTATATAGCATTTTTCTATATTCAAAACATTTTTATCTTTAAACAAACTAACGGTACAATAGTTAGCATGTTAGCAGCTGAAGTACACACAGCTGACTTCAGCTAGTTCAGTAAAAAGGCTAATAACCAGTTAATGAACTAATAACAGCTTTTCATGATCAAGGTGATTTTACCAAGAACAAAACAGAAGAGAAAAAGCAATATTCTGTGCAAGAACCACAATAATAACATAAGAATTATAATTGAAGTTATCTGATGCTGTAGTTTACTTTTAGTTTGTCATTTGTGTGTACGTATCTTGTGACACTGATAAGGTAGACAATAATTTTAAATACTTTATTTTTCTTAAAAGCAAACACTCCTTGTATCCAAGGTTCACAAAGTAAAACTTGGCCAACACAAAACATTCTCTTAAAGAGCAAACTGCAGCTCCCTGGTGGTGAACAACACATTTTATTTGAAAAACTGTCTACAGTCTTGTTAAACAATCTGCTAATAGCAATTTATAACTTTGTTCTTTGAAAGCCATATTTAAAAAAAAAATCATATTTAAAGCTGCGTGTTTACTTGATGTTAATTTACTTAATATTTCCAACTGAGTAAAAATACCCTAAATATAGTAATATGATTAATAATTATACTATTGTAGTGCTTATATCTAAAAGATAATACCTTTTAAGGTGTATGTATTGTTTTCAACAGTGTTAGTATTGATGGATGGTGTATGGGTAGTGCAGCCGTCTCGGGACCTGAAGGTCCCAGGTTCGATCCCCGGTCATTGCACATCTCATGGTGTCTCTGAGCAGGACACCTCATCCCTAGTTGCTCCCAGGGTGCTTTTCAATAGCTGCCCGCTGCGCCACCTGGTGGTGGATGTGTTAAATGCAGAGAGCCAATTTCATCATTGTATGGGAACATACACTGATGACAACGCATTATTATATAATTATACATTTTTGTTTGGTTTCTTTAATAAAGTAAAAGCCATGGTTTGTTATATTACTGTCATATTTTGGATTTAAAAGCAAACTGTGAAATAACTGACATCAGGGACAAATCATTTTGCTTCCCTGTACATAAAGGCCTTGATCAAGCTTTGTAAAAAGAATACCATAGTTTTGTTTTACTGTGGAAGAAATGCATGTGCAGCAGCACCATTGAACACATTAAGGTGAAAACTAAGCCGTAATGAGCCGAGTGCTCACTAACATCCATTTATCTGATTCATCAGAGAGAGACGGGTGGATAAGAATGCTGATCAGGTGGAGGAGGATTCTGAAAGGACTCGGCTAGCGGGGTGTCAAGGACACTGAGGGAACCTCACTGAGTTCAGAGCAATGACAAGAGAACGCTGCTGTCACAGACTGAAACTGGCTCCTGACTCATCTCGCACAGAACAAACCATCCCTACGACAAACAGAGGAACATCACAGCGCGAACACAGCCACGGCTCCACTACAGTGATACGAAATCTAAATGTGCATGACGCATGCATCAGAATAATAGAGCTTGCATAACAGAAGGAGTGAGAAAATAGGGCAGAGATGCCAGCACTGAACTTATTCATGCAGTCTTTGTATAATACATTTCAACAGAGTTGTGAGCATTGAAAGAAGTTAAGACTACGCAACGATCCTGTGACCTGAGAATGACCTTAATAAAAGCTGCAAGATTGTTTACAATAAGACATTTTACACATCAAGATCAGATAAACTACAATACATGAGCACGGACTCGTAGATGGAAGCGGTTCGATGCAGCGAGCACGTGTTTGAGAAAGGACTGGATGGAGAACCTACCGATGTCATGCAGCGCAAGCAGCAGAAAGCACCATTATGTCCCACAACACAGCTTTTTAGACACAAGTGAGAGACACAGACAGCGAGCGACCTCAAAATGACATCATCATCTTTCCCCTCCCTCTTTTGAAATGTGGACTGCGAAGCTGCTGGTGGCGGTGACGGAGCAGCACTGAGAGCCGCACGGTGTGCCATGAAGGAAAAGAGGCATGTGCTGGATGTGTGCACGCTCCCTGCTGCTCAGGACTGATGAGGCTTCAACAAGGGCAGCCGCCAACAGTCAGCGTAATCAAACATGTTGCTAATGGCAACAAAGTGGATTCTTCTAACTTCTCTAACATTTTGACTGAAATAAACGTCCACACCTCTAGAAGGGCCTGGACACAATCAGCTCTGCTACATGTTCAAACGGGTGTGAGGCGGGAACACAACTCAACAACTCAACACACCTGTGTGTTTTACTGCACCTGTGTAAAACACATGCAGTTCATGGTTGTAGCTAATTAAACAACAGTTCAACTGACAAGTTTAAAGTATAAACTGTGAACCACAATCCAGACAGAACGTTGTGTGTGCATTTAGTTAAAAAAATAAAAACCCAACAAAAGGTCACCAAGTTGAAACTGACAAAAAATAAGAAAATCAATTCTAAATATCAACTAATGAAAATCAGTCATTGCTTTTTGAATTGTTTTAAAAAACAAATGAAAGATGTTGGTCTAGGTACAAAGCACTGGTATCTTTGAAGCAACCACAGCAACTTAGTGATGTTTCTTTATCTCTCTGAGACTTTGGCACCTGTCCTCAGGTGTTCTGGTCACCTGTCCTCAGGGTCTACCTGTCCTTGGGTGTTCTTGTCCAACTGTCCTCAGGATCCACCTGTCCTCAGGTGTTCTGGTCCACCTGTCCTTGGGTGTTCTTGTCCAACTGTCCTCAGGATCCACCTGTCCTCGGGTGTTCTGGTCCACCTGTCCTCGTGTGCTCTGGTCCACCTGTCCTCTGGTGTTCTGGTCCACCTGCCCACGGGTGTTCGGACCCACCTGTCCACAGGTGTTCTGACCCACTTGTCCACAAATTTTCGGACCCACCTGTCCACAGGTGTTCTGGTCCACTCCTCATGAGCAAACTGCTCTAGCTCTCAGGTTTGAAGGGTTCCTTCTCCAGATGTTTCAGCTCCTTCCACAGATGTTCAAGAGGATTTAGATCAGAGTTCAGCAGGCCACTTCCCAACAATCCATTGTTTGGTTCTGAGCCAGTCTAGGGTGTGTTTTGGGTCATGATCCTGCTGGAGGACCCATGACTTGATTATTCAATCCTTATCAGAACTCTTACAGTGCCCTCAAGAGGGTCCATGGACATTGCTCACCGCTCTCGGTGTGTCCCTCCCCTCTGCAGAATGTCACATCACTATGTGCTTGTTTGTGCAAGGTGTTTGTTTTTTAATATTAGTTTTTCTTCTCAGGCAAGAAATATTTTAATAGGAATATTTTCACCTCCAGTTCCTAATGTGTCCAGTTTCATTATTTTTTGTCTGTCCAGCAGATCTCACTTGTAAATGAGTCTTCTAGGCTCAATGTGACTTATCTGTCTAAATAAAGGTTGAATGAATGACCTGCAACTGGCACCATGCTTTCAGACGTTGGAGCAGAACATTTCACTCCACATAGTCTTAAGGCCCCAGAACAGAACCGAACCTCCTCCATGTTTCACATATTTGGATCCTGAGGTTAAGATAGACCTCCAGATCAGGTCAGTCATTAAAACAGGTTTGTTTCAGTTGAGGCAGCTAAATAAAACAAAGGATGCTTGTAAGAAAACACTTTATGTGAATAACCCACATGTTTCTCAGTGTCTGGCTGGATTACTTGGATGAGGGTCAGTAGATCCTCCTCTGCTCGACTGCAGAGGTCCAAAGTGCTGCTGTGCTGTTTTTAACAGGCACGTGAGCACATCATTCCCCACACACACACATTTGATCCTCGCTCCACTGACTGACATATATTTTATGATCCATTTTTAAATACTTTCATTCCTTTTTCAAATCTTTGACTGGCATGGCCCCACCCCTCTCAACTGCTGCATCGCTACAAACTCCCCCGCTCGCTCAGATGAGCTGGTCCTGATGGTCCCTAGAACTAGACTCAGGTTCAGAGTTGTCATGTTTTTGCTGCAGCAGCTCTGAAAGTGTGGAACAAACCACCCCCTCCATCTCAGACCCACTTTCTTTCCTTGACTTCTATTTTCTAAAGAGTTTTTAATTGAATTTTATCTGAGTTGTATTTTACTGATAGTACATTTGTTCTTATGTTATCGTTTGACCTGATTGTGCATTTTACTGTTTTTATTACATGGTTTTAATTTACTTGTGCTATAATAGTATTTTGCATTGTGCGAGCTGTGTTTTAATGACTGTACAGCACTTTGGTCACTGTGGTGTTTTAAAGTGCTTTAAAAATAAATCTGGATTGGAATAAAACTATAAAATATAGTCTGATTATCACGTTATATGTCAATCACAGTAATTTTACAAAACAAGGACTGTTTCTTTGCTCTCACGTGAAAAATGAGAGGGACATTTATTTTCCAAGCATGCAGTAGAATGTAGTTTATTTATAAATTACTTGCAGGCAGATTTGAAGCTCGTTAATTAAGCATGCATGCTGAACAAGAATTTATACAATAAACCTTTTTTAATCTCGTCTCTTTTGTGCTGCTATATTCCACCTGGAATGCGCCACGATCAAACAAATCACAGCAATTTAAGTTTTTTTAAAGACAGTTTTGCAGTTTTTTGGTATACGTCAACTCATAGAACATTATTCAGCCCAAGTGGTCGAGCTGCATGATTTTATATATTTTTAATGTTTTTTTAAATTAAATGAGGATCCCCTCACTGATAAAAAAAAATATTGCGACAAAAACAGAAGAACATTGAATGAATATAAAAAAGGTGCTTCTGCATTGACATGCTAAATTATGCAGCAAAGCAGGATTTGACTGAGAGACCTGAGTCTGGGCTCTGACTCACTGCTACAGGTATAATTGAACTGGTGTATAAAGTCTTCTCTGCTTTTTACAACCTGTTCACCTTGAACCATGTGCTAACTCCCAAGACTCGAGTGTTTCCTGGGTTTTTTTACTGAAAAGGAGGCACTCCATTGCTGGAAACACAGCTGACCTCAGTAACAGCTGAACAAGAGTACTGCGTACATCACATGAAACACCAGTCAACAAACTAATATACAGCAATCTGTAGCAATGGTCTGGACAAGCAAAGACCTTGTATAATGTTTGACCTTGATATGTGACCTTGACGATTAAAGGTGTATGCGACACTCAATGCATACATGTACAGTATCAAGTTTCATTAAATAATCTTACAGAAGTTATGAGTGGGACAAGAGAAAGTTTACGGCCATCAGAGACTATACTATAATACATCCCCCTTTTGAGATCAGTACAAAGAGTTAAAAGTCAAAAGGTAGTCACGTGGCATTATGTAATTCTGTAGTTGAAAATGGTAAGAGCTGCATTGTCTCATCAGTACAGTAATTATTTTATCCCACACACTGCCTTTAGATAATAATTGATTGAAAGAAACAGCTAGGATGTTCTAAAAGAATGTTTCTTATCTGCAATTTCAAGGAATAATTAAAGCTGTATACTACATTAGTGGACAAATAAACCAGTCTTTAACATTGATGCTTTCAAACAATGAATGGGCTTAGGTGTGATCAAATATATAATAAAATACCAACAAATCATATATAGTACAATTAAATATACACCAGTAGGTTAAAGAAATTTACCTTTTAAGAAATATATTTTTCCAGTTGTCATTATTTTTGATTTAGTAAAACTGAACGTTATGTGGCTATGAAAGAAAGAAACAGCAGTTCAGATTTGCTACCACCTTAAAACAGCTCCAGCAGCTCCCAGAGACACAGGGTTCCTTGAGTGCCATCTCATACTGAAGAGCTGAAATCAGCAGACTGCAGGCCTTCGATGGGTCCACAGGCCTGGGAGACACTTCACTAGATGTCATATTTTCAGCAACTGCTTCTATTAAATATACGACGACTGTAACAAGCTAACATTAGCAACCATTAGCTTACTTTCTTACGTCATCTTGCCCTCTCATCTTTGGCATGATACTGCTGTACGGCCTTGTGCACTTTCATGAACCTTTCCACTGTGTTTCTTCTAGAACATTGTAGTCTTCTCTTGCTCCGTTTTAACTTGTTTTTGATGAGACGAAGAATGATGAACAGGAATAGCATGAGCTCCATGTTTTCCATTGTTAGGTTTCGCAAAAATACTGACATCACATGAGCTTCGAACATTCTTGCTATGACAACCCCACCTACAATGAGGCGGCATGCAGCAGAAAACTACATCACTAAGACTGCTGGGGAAACCCCACACCAGGCTAACCTGAGCCAGGCCTTAACTTGCAATGCAAAAGGGCCATTGGGGTCTAAAGAGTTCAGACTGTAAAGTTAATGAGCAAAGACTTAGAGAAGATTCTTTGATTGGTCCAACAAATCCAACTCAGTGGAAGTTCTGGTACAACAGGCTGGCATAAAATCCAGACTGAATTAAACATTGCAGCAGCTACGGACGATGCACACATAGGCCCATTTATTCAGTGATGTTTTATAGAGAACTAATAGTTGTGAAGGGAAATTGAAATGAAAGGTATACACAGTGATACAGTTTTACTGGAATGTAAACAGCTGTTTTCATTGGTTTACCTCAAATAACCTTTTGAATGGTAATTAAGGCAACCGAGGGAAAGCAGAAACAAAATGTATTCTCGTTTGTGTGCCACTGGTGTGTGGATGTGTGACAGCTATCGCTCGTTGAGCACATCTGGCATTTGTCACGGTAAATGCATCCAATCAGCCAGAGCACAGCCGGCCAGAGTGTCCCAGCAGGAAGATTATACTAAGCTGCTTCTCTGGCCTAGGCTTTTCAGTAACTTTGCAGATGTGGACGCACTGGTTATGATTGACACAAATGTTACTGAGACAATGGAAATATCCAGCTTTGGGACTTGTTTACAGGTGAGTATTGTCAGCAAAGAAAGAGAGTTGATTTGTTGGTTAATAATGTCAGTCAGAGAGTCTTTATTGTCATTTGCACCACATGTGGTACATGTGATGAAACGAAATCATGTACACAGGGTCCCAG
>JARVGV010000694.1:23352905-23363321 GCA_031762435.1 Hypsolebias longignatus
TGTGGGAATCTGAAGTTTGTGGCCTTCTGCACTTAGTTTTGTCAGCTTCTCCTTTGACTTGTGGGCTTGTGGAACCTGTGAGTAACTCTGGTTTAATGATTGGGAATAAAAGTGCCACATTTATACACTAATAAATTGTCTATTTTACACTTGATTGAGCGACGTGACATTTATTGGACTTTCAGGTTACATATAGCTCATTTAAGAGGTGAATTTGTCAAATATAGTCAATTAACAGGAATCAAACGGGTCCACAAACGCACTCCCAACGATAAAAACATTTCACTTATTCAAAAGATCTTTATCAAAACCAATATTTAACAGTTTAAAGTCAATTAATTATAAACAATAGCAAGTCTTTAAATTTAAATATGGTCATATCAGGCACAAGTCTGATCTCTTAAGGCAGTTTTTTCACAAGGTGGGGGCATAAAAAATGAAAGGTAGCTTCACCATGTTTGGTTTTATTTTATGGAACAGCTAATAGTTCGATGTTATAGATCTGAGAGGTCTGTGCTGTTCATAGTGTGATGGTTCATTAAATACTGTGGCGTTAAGCCAGTCAGTGATTTATGAAGAAGGAATTGATTTGTAATGTTTTCTGTAGGAAACTGGTAACCAATGAAGTGAGTGCAGAACCAGGGTTATATGCTGAGATTTTTTGGACTTTGTTACGACTCTAGCAGCTGCATTCTGAACCAGCTGGAGATGAAGTGTATTTTTGGCAGACCTTGGAATGAGCCTTTACAGTAATCTAGTTGACTGGAAATAAAAACCTAAACAAGGGTTCCAAAATTGGGGTTTGAAATAATTTATCTGATTCTTACAATGCTTTAAACGTGGCAGAAAGATTATTTTAGTATTGGTTTGTTGTGGCAATTGCAGTGTTGTCTCTGTGAAACTCAGATACGGAGTATACTCACTAGAAAAGCATAAGAAGTTCAGTATACCCAATTAAAAGTGCCGAATGATATGTGACATATCATTAGGCATGTGTCATCATTCATATGTTAAATGGAACTTAAACATGTAACAATCTATCGGCATGCTGTACTTTGCTTTGATACTGTTTTTTAAATTCTATAACATGTTTTTAACTGTTGTAAAAAGTTTGTTGTTCATTCAAATACTGTATAAGCATCATAGAAATTTGTTCATTTTTAATATGCTTAAAAATCTAAATAAATTGACGATTACTGTACATTGTACAGTGTACTTTGGTTTCCAAACACACTATACCCACTACAAAAATGTAGTACACCACTTGGCTATTGTAATTTAAATCTGCATCTTACTTGACTTTTGTACTGTAAGGACAGACTAATGAGATCAGCAATTATTTTGAGTTTCTCTGCATTTGCTCCAGAAATACTACCCTATGTTTTGGTTTTATTTTGTTTTCCGACATCCACTTACCGGTACTTATTTGTTTGATGCACTGTTCCAGTGTGTTTTTGGTGTCACTTGATGGCATGGTTATGTAGATATGGGTGTCATCTACTTACATGCAATAAGCAATCATACAGGAGTGTAAAATTTTTATTAATGGAAATTTATACAGACAGAATATAAAACTTAAACTAATTTAAAACTGCAAGAATTGTCAACTATGTTGAAAACAGTAGTGAGGTCCAATAACACAAGTACAGAGGCTTTGTCAGAATCTAAGTTTAGATTGGTGTCATTCAGAACATTTATAAGGGCAGTCTCAGTGCTATGATCAGACCTAAACCCAAACAGCTGTTGACTAATAGTTAAGTTAAGGGCAAAAACCTTTTTGAAAAATTCTTCTGGCAGAGGATTGAGGGAAGATGTAGAAGAACTGAGATGTGAGCAAGTGTTTAGCAAATTGGTCCTGGTTGATTGCTGAAGTACCTTATTTAACTGAGGTGTTGGGGAAATGATTAAATAGGTTTCTCTGTTAATTATGGAAATTACTGTATATTAGGTAGAAATAATCTGCTTGTTTTTTGTTGTTGTTTTGTTACAATTTTAGAAACTTTTTTTAGCCAGTTTATACAGAATTTGGAGTTTTGTTTTCTGCCAATCACACTGATCTACTTGACACTTTTTTCTGTGTAGTGTGACCTGCAGTGCACTCTTCCATGCTGCCATTTGCTTTTCAGAAACTGTTTTAGCTCGTAACGAGAATAATATGAACAGAAATTGAAATTTCTGAATTAAAATTATTTAGTAGTTGACACTGAAAAAGACTGAGAAGGTAACAGAAACAGCCCAAGAAAACAATACATGATTAAATTTATTGATATGTTGTTTATTTATTTGCCTATCTAAAACCGAATGAGTATATACTATGGCAGTCATATAAAACAAAAACCACAACAATAACCTCCTAAGGCAAAATCAAAAACATTGACATCAGGAAATATTGAGATTTTTATACATGACCAGGTCTAGTATATGACCTTTGCTGTGAGTGGACTCTTGCAAGCTGAGAGTCTGAAAGTATTAAAAACAGACATATGTAAGTTCACAGGTTTTCTTATTACTTGAGTTGTCAATGGGAAGATTAACTGTATTGTAAGAAAATATTTCTCAGGGTTTGACATTCTTAAGATCCGTCTCAGTGGCCTTGAATGACAGTTCAGCAGAAAAATTCATTGTTTGTTTATTCGTTGTTTGAACTTTGAAAAGTTTTTTTTTCCTTTTTCAGAACACTGTGTACAGAACAGAACAGCTTAACAATGTGTTGCTATAATTAATATTGTCTGAAAGGAAACGTGTTTGCTCAGATATAAAAGCTAAATTGATGATTCTCTGATGTTTAAAATCAAAACACTGTTCTGCCTTAACCTTCTGTTTTTGATTTATTTGTTCTTAAAGCGGAAGAAAAGTTTGTTCAGGTTCTCATGCTATAGATTAAATCAACCACATGCTTTTCTTATGACATTTACAACAACTAAAAATGCAAGCGTGTAAAGATCATTGCACTCCCACACAGATAGATCTATCAACACACAAGGAAGACGTCGGCAGCAAACTGGATGTGGTCAGGTTGCCTGCCTTACATACTTGGCTTGGTTCACGTCTTGAGAACACAGACTTTTGGCTGAATGGATTAGATCTTGGGGATTTTCTCAGGCACGTTCCATTGGTATGGTCATTTTAATTTGGACATTTTGGAAGAGAGTGGACCAACACAGACTGAAAGTAGATGTCATTAAAGTTCTGCCTGTCATCAAAACAATCGTGTTTATCTAAAATTCGGCTCCCCGACTGGCATTTGACAGGCCGTCTTATCTCAACACACCTGTAGAAGTTTTGTAAACCTGACGCTCTCACCCTCCCAATCCTTCTACTGATGAATTCCACTGACTTTTCAGAGGAGCCCAGCTGAATAAACATTCTGTCATCATTTAAGGACTCTGGATTGCCTCTGGCCATCCTCGCCCCCCCTTTGAGTACCCCACCGCAGCCCCTCTGTGTAATGTCGGCATCATGCTTGTGTGCAAGATTTTTTTTCATTACCACATTTTTGACCTTCAAGCAGAGGTCAAAAATGTATTAGGAATTTTTTTTTGTCTCCAAACCCTAAGTGTAATTTTTCACTACTTTTATTGTCTGTCCAACAGGTCTCACTTGTAAATGAGCCTTCGAGGCTCAATGTGACTTATCTGTTTAAATAAAGGTTGAATGAAAAAAATAATGTTATTAAGAATAAAGTTATATTTATTGATTGATTGTTTGATTAATATTTTGTATGATCTTAGGACTGGGTGTATACGTTGTGATTGTGAATGACTGTCTGCAATTATCTCAACAAATTTCAACAAAAGTTTCCATAAAATTGTCTGGGTTACAGCAATTTCTGTTAAGGCTTACGTAGGTTTGCTTTGGTGGCCATCTTGTATTGGATTAACATCACATGTTAATCAGTTGTAGATGTACATCCAATGACTACTTTCTGTTTCATTAAAATTTCAGTGATTCATGAGTGTTTTGCTAACACTCATAATACCAAGACTTTAAGCAAAGATGTTACACAATGAATTACATGAAGTGGGTACTGCCATTGCTTATCAGTTAATACAATAACAGCTTTTAGCTCAATATCAGTAAAATAGATATTATTCATGATATATTTTACTAACCACCAACTAAAGGGGGCTATTTCCTTATTTTTAATATTGTTGTTTCGTTTTGCGAACAGCATGGTCATGACCAGACTTTGTCTTTATCCAGCTGTCTGGCTTCATTTTGGTGTAACTTTTATATGTGTGATACGATCACCAGGGAACCAATTACATTCCAAAGATTGACTGATTTCATCTATTTTTTATGAGAGGTAAGACACTGAAGAGTTTCCTCATTTCTCGGGTCCCTTTGAGACCATCTTTTCCAAGGCTCCTTTGATCTGTGTCTAGAGTGCCACTTTTCCTGATGCTGGTTTTAATACCAGCCTTTCAGACGACAGAACTGACTAGACGGAGGCCCTGTAGTTCATCTAAATGTGTTTTCTTCCTGTTATAGCAAATTGCCAAACTTGCAAAACAACACAGATTCATAGCATTAACTCATTGCACATCTTTGTTTGAAATGTTGCCATTACCTCTTTACAGTCAACTGTGTTAGCAAAGCTTTCATGTAAAATGACTGTTTTTAATGGCACTTCCAGAAATTAATCACGGGAGCTACATCTGCGATTAATAAATGTTAACACCAACCTGATTTAAGATGATTGTCACAGCCAACACAATTAAAAAGAAAACAAAAAATATATATTTCAGTAAATGTAACAGATATTGCACTAAAATTTGTTTTAGTTGTAACTTAATCTCATTCACAACAAACACATTTTGTGAATGCATTTTTGTCTTCTTGCCCTTGGTGAAAGCAGACACTTCCTCCTCCGCTCCTTTCCCTGCTTGCTCTTTGTCTTGTGAACATTTTTCAGAGCCCCTTTTTTGCATACCGTACCTTCCAAATTGTAAATGATGGATTTGGATTTCAGCTAGTCTCTCAAAGCAACTGAGCAACATTTTCTCAAGAAACAGGGTGACGGGGAGCCTCTTACCTCGTTGGAAACATATGTGATGTATGATAACTGGATTCTGCTGTTTGGAGCTGGTAAGAAACTGGATTATTGACAAAGTCAAAAACATCAGCAGCTGTTTAAGCTGCATGGAATGTGTGTGTTGTGCTTGTCAACACTCAGACTTTGTATGAACTATCTGTGGACCCGAAGAACCATCAGGACTGTTGTACTTAGTGTTCACGAACGATGGGAAGAATTAGAATCAGAATAAACTTTATTGTCATTGCACCGAGGTGCAGCGAGAACATGTACGTACAGTCTCTGATAGACACTGTACCATTGTTCAGAACTTTGCCTTTGATATACATTGTATTCAGAACTTTGGTACTTCCTGGAGTGTCCATGGACAACCCCTTCAACTCATGCTTTTGCTGGCTCCCCTTGTTGCCTTCCTGGTGCAACATTCTAGGAGAACAATTTCAAAATAATCACAAAATCGTTAAGTCAGGTCATCTGGACAGAGTCTTCTTGGTTGAATAAATCACCAAAAACCTGACTTAGCTTTTTGTGATTTATTGACCTGAATGATTGAGCATGCATCAGGACATTTCAGAATAATGTTTCTCAAAGGAAAATTAAGAACACTGTATATCTTACCAACTACAGATTATATTGTAAAAAAAGAAGTTCAAGTATCAATAAAAATCTCTGAGCTCAAGAACAAGGCAGTACAGTAGTCTCTTGTTTATCGCGGGGATTAGGAGCTGCCAAAAAAAAAAAAAAAACTAGACATCTCGACAGGGTCAAAACGCATAAAAATGGACTGAGGCAAAGTGGAAAACTGTTCTGTGGTCAAATCAAAAATCTGAAATTCATTTTGGTAACCATGTCCTCCATACTATGGAGGGGATGCACAATCCAGCCTGTTTTCAGCACACACTTCCAAAGGCTGCCTCTCTTTTGATACGGGGGTGCATTTGTGCCTCTAACATAGGACACTTGCACACGTGGAAAGGCACGAGTAATGCAGAAATGTACATACAGATTTTAGAACAACACAAGTGATCTGTGCTGGCAAAATGAGTCACAATGAGGAATTATTTTCTGATGGTTTGTTTTTAAATTCTCCAAAAAGTTGAAATGATTTTGTAACAAATGTTGTGTCTTTTACAATGACAAACATTTTGTAGTAGAAGAGTTCGTGTGCTGAACTGGCCGAACTGCTTTCCAGACCTTTCATGAAATGAAAAAATTTAATGCACCATGAAATGAAAAGTCCAGCAAAGAAGACCACAGACTAAAATTCTTCATCAGACAAGAACAAGACGGCATTCCCCTTCAAGACCTTCTTCTTGTTAAAGAAGAGATGCTGCTTCCGTGTGGCTCTGTTTATAACGTTGCTGAGATGTGCTGCTGCCATCAAATTCAAAATGAACCTTATTTATTTATTTATTTGGCCATTGAACACAGCACGGTGGCTCAGTTGGTAGAGCTGCTGCCTCTCAGGGAGCAGGCTACCCTGGTTCAAATCCTGGTCCAGGGGCCTTTCTGGGTGGAGTTTCCATGTTTTCTCTGTGCATGCGTGGCTTTTCTCCAGGTACTCCAGTTTCCTCCCACAGACCAACAACATGCATGTTAGACTGATTGTTAACTAAAATGTCTCTATGTGCTAAGCTAACATCGTAACTTTGAACGTACTAGGAGGTAGAGGAGGGGCATTTCGACCGCTATTTATGGGGCTGATAATAAGTAATAACGGCCATTGAATGGTTGATAACGTTTGAAGCGGGTGCATGATTAAATCAGCTGGAGGACACTTTTGCAATGAAGGCAGACAGATTTGGACCAGTCTTGATGACTAATTATTATCAGTTTGGTTTTGAGACCTGGACATTTTGCTTCAGATGTTTTCTGTCAGACGCCCTGTGCAAGTGTCAAAACACAATGCAAGTGCTCTTAACATGAGTGGGAAGCTCCATGATGACTTTGCAATTATACTTTCAGCACAGTTTTTTTTTCAAAATTTTTAAAATACAAGCGCACCTCAGTGACTCATGGAAAGAAGTTGTGATGCTTGTGAAAGTCCCAAGACAATTTGGAGATTTCCTAAGAAGTGAAGTCCACCAAAAATTGCAGCTAAAATATCACCTGACAAACATGTATCCCCAATTTTTTTTTTAAAGCAATCCTCACCATCTTGATTTTATTTGTCTGTGACTTATCTGAAAGACTACAAAAGTAATGTACGTTCTGTAGCCAACCTTGAGAACTGGAAACGGTCAAGCCACCTTTTGTGCTAGCCAGTTTCCCTCACAGCATCTCATCAGGCTGCACTTTCCCATATCTCATTGACATCTTGGAGCTAGGCACATTGTGTTGCACTAGAAAGATTCCTAAATTGCAAGTCATGAGCTATTTCTGGTGAAAGCTCTGTCAGCACTCCTGTGCTGAGAGTGCTCCCTGATGAGCAGGTTATATTGCTGATCCTCGTCTTCCCTGGAAATTACTATCCAACGTTATAATTCTCCTGCTTTGCTGAGGGCTAGCTGAAATATTCAACATTCTCAAAACACAATTTCCCCAAGGCTTAAGTTGGAAGGAAGTATAAAGGGATGATATAGGCATACCATACAGCGATCTTAAATGGTAAGGTGGTCCTTGACAGGGTCTAAGCATGGATATGTGATGGGAATTGAATGCTTTGTTCCGGTATGGTGAATATAATGAAAGGATTCAGCCTTTTCTTCTCCAGAGTGCCTGGTTTAGTCCCTGAACATGAATTAAACAAAATTAATATTTTTGTGGTTACCCCTCCATCTGCTGTACTTTGAATCTAAAGAGAGCTGTAATCACTTTGAGATTAATTTCTGAATGTGTGTGATACATAATTGGAGATGCTACTGAAAAAAATAAGATTGTTACATGAATATGTTCACACAGCTGAAACAGTAAGGTTCTGGTTAAAATCAAATATGAAATTGCATTTCCTGCGACAATGCAGTGTGAATGTTAATCACAAAAGACTTGCTGACAAAAAGCTGAAATTAGCTAAAACATGCTGAAATGAAAGGACAAGCCTAAAGTAGCAGAACAGAAATTTGCTGAATTAAGTTTAAATAAGCAGAAATGAGTACAAACATTAAGAAACTAGCTAAAAATAAATAAATAAATAAATAAAAGGCCAAAATGTGAAATAAATAAATAAATAAATTGCTGAAAAGTAGCTGGAGATGCAGAAAGAAACGTAAGTACCAGAAGGAAGTGGAATAAGCGGAAATGAGCTTAAAAAAAAAAAAAAAGTGAAATTAGCTGAAAAGCTAAAAAAATTATTTCTGCTAATTTCAACTTGTTACACACCTTTCAGCTTATTTCTAATAGTTTCACCTTTTTCTGCTCTTTAAGCTACTATTTAGCTCTTTTTAATTATGCTGAAAGTAGCAGAAATTACTACAAAAACTTGAATTTATCAGAAAACAGATGACATTAGCTAAAAATGCTAAAAAAGCTAGCGGATAATGTACAACAAGCTTAAATTAGCAGAAGAAATTAGAAAGAATGTTTGCCCGATTAGACTGAAAGAAACAGAAATTAGCACAAGACACAAAAGAAAGATAGCTAAAGGGGCAGAAAGAAGCTAAAACCACAAGACAAAAGTGGAGAAAGCATGTTTGCTGAATTAGGCTGAAAAAGATTGAAATTACACAAAATGTAGAATTAGCTTAAAAAGCTTAAATTAGTATAAAACAGTTATAGCTGAAACAGTAGAAAAAGCTGAAACTTGCAGATATAAGCTGAAAGGAGCATAACAAGCTGAGATTAGCAGAAAGAAGAAGCACAAAAATGTTGTAGTTAGCAAAAAGAACCTGACAGGAGCACATAATAGCTAAAAAAAAAAAAGCTGTAATTTGCTGGAAAAAATAGTTAAAATTTTCACAAGGAAGCTGAAAGAAGCTGAAGTAGAACAAAGTGTGAAAGGAGCAGTAAAAGTTAAACACATCTAAAGATGTGAAGGATGTAAAGTGAGCTTTTCTATGAGAAAAAAAGTGGCCGAAAAGGCTAAATATTTCAAAGAGCTAAAGCTGCACCAATACCAAAAGTCATAGCACCCTTCTACTGAAAGAGATGCACGTTTGGATATATGATTCGTTGAAATGGCACAAAAATTGTGGAATGAGAAAGATGCCGACAAACGTACAGAAGAACATTGGATCACAATAGTGTGAATGATTCACACTATAAAAGATGAAGTAAAGGGAAAAAAAATCAAATCCATATTTGAGCATGCTTTGTACCACATAAGAAGGTTGTTGTGAAGATCTCAACACATCTCAGATCGTCTCTGTGTTTAAGCTGGGCTTCACATACTCTTCCAGCTTGAAGATGTTAAGATCAGAGTTCTGCTGAGGCAGTCATGTTTCCCTCAGCTGGAGAGAGTTGATTTTAATGACTCAGAATCCATAGCTGCAACTTCTATCTTTCTTTCAGGCCACAGAACGCCTTGGTAAGTACTGTCAATGAAATTACAGAACTGTTAATCCATGAGACTGAGTCGTGCTTTTACTTCTTGGCATGAGGAGGAAACTGGAGAGTCCCAGTAGAACCAACAAAATCAGATGGTTCTTATCCACAGCTCTGTGCCGTTCCTTCAGCTGCTTGGTTTATGAGGACACCTGTTTCACACCAGCATACTTTACACAGGAAATGTGCTTTTTCTCTTTGTTTTCCCTCAAGTGCTTGGAATCTGCATCAAATCAGAACACCTGCAGTTAGAAATCAGCAGATTCACAGATTCTAATGCCTTTTGTTTTTCTGAAGTAATCTTGTCATGTTTGTATTTTTTTTTCTTCAGAATGTTAGTGTTTTTTGTTGTGTTCATTTTCCTTCTGTTTTAACTTACAGAGCTCTATCTTGGTTCCTTTAAGTCCTTGTTGCACACCTGCATTTGTTCACTGATTGCCATTTGCCTGTTGCTCATTTGTCACTATTTTCCGCCCTGTTCCCTTTCTTCTCTGCCAGATCATTATCCCACCCATTGTTATCTGCTCACTCTTTCTTTCCAATGGTGGAGAAAGTACTCAAACACTGTACTCAAGTAAAAGTACAAATAAACAGACAAAAATGTATTCTAGTAAAAGTAGAAGTACCATATTGATATTTTACTTAAGTAGAAGTAAACAAGTATTTGCTTTTAAAAATACTTAAATTATTAAAGTAAAAATATTTGCTGAATGTATTACCTAATGTAATGAATATCATTAAGTGTGTGTATTGTATGTATATTTTCTGTAATACATTAATAGTGTTGAGTCACTTTTAAAGAACAATGCTGCAGATAATACATGCTTTTATTGTGTTTACTCTGTGACACAGTTCACACTTGGACTTGTGATTCTGTGCATCAGAATTTCAGGGATGACCTG
>JARVGV010000694.1:23476871-23487053 GCA_031762435.1 Hypsolebias longignatus
CCATCACTTCCTCATCCCCTCTGTTTCCTTCACCAACATGTCCATTCAGGTCTGCTCCGATCACCACTCTTTCCTCCATGGCAATACTCTCTATCACTTCATCCAAATCTTTCCAAAATGTATCTTTCTCCTCCCCATCACATCCTACCTGTGGAGCATAACCACTGACAATGTTTATAGCAGCTAAAAAGTTAAAACATTAGCTAAAAATATTAAGGTGCTTCTTAGAAACTAAAAGTTGTTAAGGGTTCAATAAAAGTGGCAGAAATGTGGTTAAAAGCTACCAGTATTGAAAGACTAACAAAAAGCTGTAAGTGGCTAAAAGCTAGTTAAAAGCTAGAAGTAGCCAAAAGCTAAATAAAACCAGCATGACAAAATTAAACAAATTTTCTAAAGCAGATTTATAAGATACATCTTTTTATGGAATTAATATGTCCTAACATATTTATATGTAGAAAATGTTTAATAAATAATTTGCAAAGTATAAAAGTTTCAAAAACAAAATTCATAGCACTCCTCAACGAGCTAAAAATTTGATATATGTATAGCTTAAACAGAACATGATGCAGAAGTTGTTTTATTACAAACACATGTTGCAATATAAAAATAAGACCTGCTATAAATCAAAGACAATCTGTCAAACAGTTAAACACACAAATTATCTCCGATATAAATTAGAAGGCAGGTGTTCCTGTCATGACTCTGCATTCAGGTGAGTAAGAGAAATAATTCATGGGGTTTTTTACGAGTTGTTTTTGTTTCGTGTTGGACGGTGACTCATTTTTTTTTACTAGATTTGTTTTCTCTAATAACGCAGCTGCCTGTGTGTGTCTGTGTGTGTGTGTGTTAGAGTGTTTCTGCATGCACGCCTGGAATACAGCTGCTTGTGGCTCGTATGTTTTGGAGTCAGTCTGTGCGGTCAGCCTGGGCAGGAGCAACATGCCACCAAATGTGCTGATGTTTATCAGCTTTGTGTTGAAATGAGAAGCGAGCAATGTTCAGGTTGTTTGAGCAGAGGAGATAACATCATAACCACACCACAAACACAAGCCCGAGAGGGATCTTTATGCCCCAATCTGGCCTTGATGAAACGAGAAGAAAGACCACCAATCATATCCTGATGCATGCTCACTAATCCAGGTAGAAAAGTCCAACAAAGTCAAGTCAAGTCCTCTGGACTGATTCTTAAATGGATGGTTGGACTATACATCACTTTTCTATCTTATCCAGATTGAGTTCTTAACACTACAATCTGTGCCTTCATTTACCCGTTCATCCAGCACACTACTATATCTGACAAAGTCTAATCAGAGCTTTATCACATTCATACACCAATGGAACACACATTGGAGACAATGAGGAGTTCATTGTCTTGTACAGGGACACTTCGGCATGCTACTGCTGTTGGAATCGAACCCCCAACTCTTGCATTGGAGAACAACTGCTCTGATGACTCAGCCATAGTTGCCCCTATTCTTGTTGAAACATTTCATCTTTTATCCAAAATACGTCTTCAGTCTGAGTCGCTGCAACAAACAGTCTTATAAATAACACCTTCTCATAGTGGATCAACCAGTTTGTTGTTAACATCCAGAACTAGCTGTTCACATGATCAAGGAGCACCATCAGCCTACCAACAGATTGTTTGTGCCCTGATGGCCACTTGCTATTCACAGAGGGCTGAGTGATACTTGCAGTAACAGCACTGTAAGAGGCAGACAGTTGGACATGGAGGCCTCCACTCCTATTAAACAATGATGGATGGGTTCTCTTCACAAAGATGGCTTCCGTCACTCATCTCTCTTCAGCACACCGATGAGTTTGACTTCATCAACTGCTTTGATTAATTTAGCTTGAATCAGTTTTATTTTATCAGTTTGTATTTATCTTAAAGCAGTTAAATTTTAGTGTCAATCCAATTAAAGACAGCAGCCACAGCCATCTAAACTTGAAACAAAGAAAATAACTACATATGAGTCAGTTTTACAGATACTGAGCCCAAATTTGATGTAAATAGTAAATGGACAGTACTTGTATAGTGCCTGTCTATCTTATGAAGATACTCAAAGCGTTTTACAACACACTCTGTGTCCTCATTTACCCATTCATACAGCACTCTACTAGACCTTTACAAAGTTAATTGAACAAATCATTCTAAAGAGACTAATCAGTGCTTTTGATCACATTCATACACTGATGGGACACACATTGGAGGCAATGAAGGGTTCAGTGTCTTGCTCAGGGTCACTATGGCATGTGACTGCTGGTGGATTCGAACCCCCAACTCTTGCATTGGAGGACGACTGCTCTAACCACTCAGCCACAGCCACCTTATGTCATAGTGACATAGCGAGTGACAGATGTCATAGTAGCTGTAGGTTATTGGCAATTTATTGTCTGAGAACTAACAAATTGTACAAGATTTGTTTGAAAATACCATAACCCTGTCTAGCTGTTAGCCAAATATCTCATACCACTCAACGGACTTCAATGTAACTTTCAGAAATTTACATATTGGATGTTTGGCACAACTTAATTCAAGATAGTTGCCAAGACAAGGCTGTAAGTCAATCAATTTTACAAACATTGAGGTAAAATTTGGTGTAGTAGCCAAGTGTTTTCAGGAACAGAGTTTTTGTTGGTTTATCGATAGTCTTTCATGTTTTATGGTTCATGTTTTGTGGTTCTTGTGTTTTAATTATATTCATTCTTTGTTTCTTGGTTCCATCCATCCCTTCTTCAATGAGGTTTGACCAACATGGCTTGTACTTTGAGCCTTCATACTTTGTACACGATGACCTTTTAGATCTCTAGTTTAACACTGGTATAAAAGACAGTGAGTGATGTGCATTCAGCCGTATTCATTGGTTGTCACAGCTTGAACTGTGGGATGGATAATTGGATTGGCAACACAATGCAAAGCAGGCAATGCACGAGAGAACACAGAACAAAAGACAAAGATAACTAGAAATTAAATAGAAGAATCAGGGTTTCTAATCTCCAGAGGGATGGGATGAGCCTTGAACTGCGAGTTAATTAAGCGAGGTGTGTGAGGTGGAAACGCCACTGGAACGCCACTGTTTGCACAATGTGTGTGCCTGTGTATAAATGTGTTGAGGTCAATATCCTTTCCTTATCAAATTAACTCTCACACAGCAAGCAGCGATCCATGTCCTCAGCGCAGCCGTCGTGTCCGGACCCTGGAGAACAACGGATTATCTTCCTGCTAAACTCGTTATGCAAACTGATATCAGTGATGTGAACATGGGAAGAAAAACACTAATGAAGCGTAATTTATTTCAAACGGATAGTCCACATTTTTTAAAGTTGGGTTCTGTGGAAGTGGTGGAGAAAAATATTCTCACTTACATGGTTTTGCGAGAAAAGTACCACCCTCGATGGTAGAAGATTTATTTTTACTGGGATTTTACTTGCAAGATCAGATTTTTAGGACAAGTTACATAAATATACATAAAGTACACACATGAAGACCATTCACAAGAATCTGCCTTGAGCTTCGCCCTTGTCTTGCTTTTATAACCTTATCAGTTCAGCTGAGTTCAGAGCCCAGGACGGGTCCTTGGAGCCAGCTGCAACCTTCCCACCCAGCTCTCTCTGCTAACCCAAACATATGGTTCATGGGCAGAGATAAGATTCTCAGCCATAGTAATAAAAACATCTATAACCTTTGACCAAAAATTCCAGAAAGTTTTACAGAAATGTAGAATCTTACCTTTTGTACATATCTGTTTAAACAACTTCTGTTAGGAATTTAATTCTGAGCAGAATGATGAGCTAATGGCTAGTCTGAGTAGGGTCAATAGGACAGGTGAGATAATGTCTGGGTTTAAATTTTCTTCTCATTCATTATATAGTGCCTTCTGTGCTGATAATCCAGTTTGTACTGCCGTCTGAAGTATAACCTGCTATTGTTAGATTTTAAACTAATACCCAGAGAAAATGGACTGAGAGGAACCACTCAAGACTTGAAGTAGAAAAAGGAACAGTGTTTAGTGTATAATAAGGTTCAGTCACTGGAAGAATCCAAGGCGAGTATGGTTTTGATGATCCAAAGAGATGAGTATAGTAATAATCTTCAGATCTTATACGGTTGGAATTGAAGATGAGAGCACAGGCCAATATCCAAAGGTTCAAGAACACAAGAGACTACTCACAGAATAATCAAGGAATTGGTTGGGCGAGGAGACAGCTGAAGGAGGCCCAAGGTCGCCAGGAGAACAACAGGAGTCGGAACTGCAACATGTGAGAATCAAACAATCCAAGACACAGGTAATAGGCCTGAAGCATACCCAAGGTGTCTAATGCAACAGCGTAGGAGTGGTGTCTCCTGCAGCCTCTTGTACTAGCCTCTTGTTAGTGGTGATGGTTCTCAGGTGCGGGTGGTTGAAGTCATCATGTGATTTGGAGCTGTGGAGAAAATACTGAACTTCTACAGCAACTGTTATAAATTTCCCTTAAATCTGATCACATAGTTCAATAAAAGTAGTCTTCAGAAGAAGCACATAGGTGGAAATAGACCATGATGCATTGCAACCTGAGCCGACACAGCAGGCTAATTGAGGTCAATGCTAATGTTTGTATCCTGTAAGATGTAGCGTCCATCCAATGAAGATTCCTCAGAGACAGAATGTCCTCAATTATTATCACACAGTATGGAACCATGGGTGGTCCAGGATGTCGACTAATCCTGACTTGGGAGATTAACACACAGAGAAGGTGGGTAGGAGAGACACACAATGTATCTGAGGACGTTCTGTCTCTTTGAGGGACCTTAGTTGGTTGGACACTACAAAGAAATGTGTGATCTGGATGATTTTCTCATTAAGGAACACTAGAAATTAGTAAAGTTACTACGAAAACATTTTTTTAGACTTCATCCGAAAAAAGTGTTTATTGACAACACTTATAAATTAATAAATGAAAATAATGGACAATCACGAACAAAATAGCTCATTATTCAACATATTGAAGTGAGATAAACCAGTTTACATTGAATGTATGTTGTTTGAGTGCAGAAACCAATACAGGTAGTCCCCGAGTTACGAACGGGTTCCGGACCTAAGGACCGTTCGTTCGTAGCTCGATTCTGCCGTAGGTCGGAGCCGAACGCACATGGCACTGCAAGTCCGCATTTTCGGCCGTAAATCGAAACCGAAACTAAACGGCGATCGGTAACGTCTTTTTTAACACGTTTTTTTCAATGTAAAACAACAACTGCGCACTTAGAACGCCGTTTTAATGTGTTTCCAAGCAGTTAGCTAACAAAATACCCTAAAAAAAATGGAAAAACAAAAACAAATGTTGCATAAAAAAAGCAACGTAAGGTACGATGACGTCACTGGGGGCGGCGCCGTGAGTACGGAATGCCGTAAGTCTATGTCGCCGTAAGTCGTGACTGCCTGTACTGTATACTGTATCATACATTCAGCCACAGTGCAGCAGCAATAAAAAAATTAGCTGCCACATGCTAATATTAGCCATATTAGTTGTCACAGATGTGGCTTGGTGCAAAGCTATTGCCAGTTGTTTAGTGTTTTTTATTGAGAGTCCAGTAATCTGACAGCGTGTGGATAATAGCTGTCCTTTAGTCTTTTTGTGTGAGATGACAGATTCCTGTATTGTCTAAAATGTTCTGCTGACAGCGAAATAATATTTCATACATAGTCTGATTACGGTTGGCTCAGACTGAGGAAGTCTTTCGGAGAAAAGACGAAACGTTTTTAAAATTTTTTTGTTTTGCTTTGTTTTGTTTTTTGAATATCCAGAGGACCAGACTTAACTTTTTTAGATTTTTCTACCTGGATAATTGAGCATGCGTCAGGAAACATCCCTTTGATTTTATCAGCATTTAGCACCAGTTCGAGACAGAACAAATCTGAATGGATGGTTTCAAAAGAAGACTAAAAGCTGAAAACCTTAGCAACTGTCTTAGCTCGACAATAAATAACTGTGTTGTCAGCATAGAAATTTAGGGTTGTATCAAGAATAATCTGACCTACATTATTATGTAGAATGTGAAGAGTTTGTGTCCTAAGACTGAACGTTTTGGTATGCCGTTGTGAACAGTTAGATAACTGGAAGAAGTACCATGTTGAACACATTGACTTCAATCTGAGCGATAATTAGAGAATCAACCAATTGTGTGATCTGAGAAACCAATTTCTGAGAGCTTATGACATAAGATGTCATGTTCCACAGTGTCAAAAGCTTTAGACAGTTCTAAGTAAAGTGCAGCACAATAATCCTTAGCATCCAATGCTTCAACAACATAACTGAAAACCTTCAGTGAAGCAGTCAGTTGTGCTGTGTTGTTTCCTAAAACCAGATTGGTGGGGAGGTAAGATGTTTAAAATAATCCAAATACATCTTAACTTGAGAGTATATAAATAGTTCTAGGACCTTGGATAAAATATAGAGTTTAGAGATTGGTCAATAATTGTTCAGTGTGGTGGGGTCACCTCCCTTCAGTAAAGATTGTACAAAAGCTGTTTTCCAATTATTTGGAATGGTGTTTTGACTTATGGGCAGACTAGAGATTCCACGACCATTCCATTGGAATCATTCCGTGCTTATATCGACTTGCCAAAATCCACAAAATAGGAGCACTCCTCAAACCCATTGTCAGCAGCATAAACTCAGTCACGTATATTATTGCAAAACATTTTGCTGGTATTTTAGCTCCTTCTGTGGGAAATGCAACGTTAAACATTTAAATATGGCACAAGGAGAACTCTTATCTTTTGATATCACTTCACTTTTGCTTGTATACCCACATCAACAGCAATAGAAACCGTCAGGCAATGATGGGTAAAGCTAACCAAGATGTCAGCTTTGCTAACCCATATTCCGTTAACTTGAAAATTAACTTTAACACTTCAAGGTTCAAGGAGACTGTCATTTGCATCACATGTGGTACATAAGGTAGAACGAAATTGTGTACTCAAGAGTATAGAATAGGTTAAAAAAATGCTAACACTAAACCACTAGCTGCTAAGATGACTGTCACTCATTCTGCGTTACATATCTTTGCCTCTTTCCAGTTGAAGCTTCGTCAACCCATTGCATCTTGTCACTAAATGTAGTAAGCCAGTAGTGTCTTTAACGGGCTTTTCAACACGTGCCCACAACAGACAAGAACAAGCTTGTGAATTTTGTTTACGGACAAAGTTGGTGAAACCTAATTTAGCAGAAACAAATTCCGCTAACAATTTCCAAATTTACCAAAAAACGCTAATCCGATAAATGAAAAATTTGTTCTTCTATTAGCTGTTAGCAGAACTGTGCCTACCACTGCGATCAGGAATTATCTGTCGACAAGATAGTGACTATAGTAACAGGACCAGTTGTACCCCTGGACCAGATATGCACCTACTGGACCTTTGTCTTTCCACAACTTATTCAATGACAGCTTTCACAGACAGAAGCATGGCAGTGCCATGCGTCCAGTGTCACTGATTGTGACCAATCTCTACGTGGAGGAAATGGAATAGAGAGCCCTGGACTCTTTCAAGGGAACATTACCACACCACTGGTTCAGAAACATATGTGGATAACGGGTCAAAATCCACGAGAAATATGTAGAAGTGTTCACCAGACACATCAACGCTGATGACAACAAAATCAAGTCTACCAGAGAGGATGCCAACAACAACAAGCTGCCTTTTCTGAACTGTTTGCTGAACATGAAAGAAGATGGAAACAACATTGAAATTTGCAAGATACCTACTCACACAGATCAGAACCTTCTGTTCGGATCTCACCATCCACTGGAACATAAACTTTCTGTCATTAGAACTTACACCATTGGGCCAAACATGTCCTCACAAACACAGAAGGGAAGGAAAAGGAACAGAAATGTATCAAAGAAGCTCCCTAAACCTGTGGATATCTTTATCCTTTGGCAAAGAAGTCCAAAATTCAAGCTGCAGAACAATTCATTACAATTACAAAACAGAGGAGAGCAAAAACAAAAAACATTGTCATCCCATATGTTGCTGGAGTATCTGAAAAACTCAGAAGGATTTTCTCCTAACTCAATGTCCTAGTACATTTTAAACCCAACAGGACCCTCAAACAGAGGCTGGCCCATCCCAAGGGCAGAACCCACAGCACAAACCCAAACTGAGCTGTGTGGTGTATGCAGCTCAGTGCAGTGAGGAATGTTCAGACCTCTATGTTGGGGGAGCAACCTCTCCACAGATGCATGGCTCAATATTGAGAGCTTTGATGCAGCACAAGTAGCAGTACCTCTCAATAGGATGTGGTTTCATTTGAGCCTCTGGTAATAGCAGCTTGCACATCTACTTTGTAGAAAAGCATAATCAGTACAGCAGTATGTGTAGAGATTGGCTACAATCAGTGACACTGGAGATCCCATGGCACAACTATATACTTCTGTCTGTAAAAGCTATCAATGAACTTGAAAAAAGTTGTGGAAATACAGAGGTCTAGCAGTGTACAGATATTACTGTGAATAAAATACAGGTTTACGAGTACCCTATATTGCAAATTGTTGCAATTTTTACTTAAATTTTACACAGTATCCCAACTCTTGGAATTGACACAGCAGTTACACATCTGTGCTTGGACACCAAATGTTAATTGTGGAAGACTGACAGACTGATTTATGATGGTCAAGGGTACTGACTGTGCTAGTGGTGATTTTCAGAACCCTATGTTATGGCAGAAATGGATGGTCAGGGCTGTTTTCTGTGTTCTTTGATGCTTTGAAAAACTAATTAGTGAAGGTACATTACCTATGTGGAACATGGATCAAAATGCAGGTATATGTCTCTACAGGCAGAAGCTTGAAGTGACTGAGGTCACATGATGAGGAAAAATATCCCACTTCTTTCTTTTTGAGCTCTAAGTTTCTTTTCCAACTCTTGGAAATCAAACAGAAGGAAAACTAATCTCTCCATTACAAAAGAAAAGGCAAGACGGTACTGTTGTGCAGAGTACAGCCCCCCTCCAATTCACCCCCCACATTACAACAGATTTGATGCTAATTAATGCCAAAGCAGTTCTGCTCATCAGCATTATGTCCACATCGTTGACATCCTCCCCTTTGTCCTAATAGGTGTAAATGGAGCAACTGCAGCTCTATAGTTCTGCGGAGTTCCCTCTCACTGAGCTGAATTAACTTTTCCTCTTGATGATTAAAGACATTTGTCCTTGGACTGTGATTGGTCTGCTTGCTTCCTCTCTTGCAACCTCCCATTTTCCAGGCTTCAGTGATTTGTCAGAATCGCTGCCCACATTTTTTGTGTGGCCTCTTTTGTTTCTATCTTTATCCTTCACCCTCCTCACACAACCCTTTGCCGTTTATTATATCCTCATGACATCAAACATTAGGACTCAGTTTCTCTATTTCCTCCTCACAATGAGCGGCATTTTATAGTTCAGTATAAGTCCATCAATCCCCCGCAGTCTGCCAAGTGGAAACGAAATATGATGGATTTAATCTACCTGGAATATGATTTTTTTTTTTACTTTGCTTTTTGTTTCTGTGGTTCAATGAGTTATAGCAGAGGAAAAATGTTTCGGTTTGGTTGATGATGCCTATGACAGATGAACATTAGGCCACTAATAACATAGATCTCAGGCTGTGTAGTAGTATACTGTAGTACACCTTTACAAAGGAAATCTGTGAGCTTTTGGTAATGAGTCACACCTTTTTCATCATTGTAATTTCATGTTAAAGCAAAGTAAACTTAACATATCTAAAAAAAATTATGTCTGGATGAATTATTCTTGGTTGAGATGTTTCGTCTTTCATCCAAAAGACTTCATTAGTCTGAGGCCATGCAACAATCTTAGTTCTGTAAGTAGCACCTTCTCAAAGTGGATAAACCAGTTGGCTGGGGACATCCAGAACTAGCCTTTCACATGTAAAAGGAGGACCATCAGTCTAATAATCAATCGCCAGTAACTTAATAATAGATTGATATTGCCCTGATGGACACTTGCTACTCACAGAACTAGCATTACTTACTTACAAGTAAGTATAGAAATCTGTTTGATGCAGAAAAGAAAGGTAGAGGTTTTATGTGTCCAAGAGACCAAGTGGAAGGGCAGCAAGGCTCACAGCATTGGAGCAGGGTTCAAACTGTTTTACCATGGTGTGGATAGAAAGAGAAATGGAGTAGGGGTGGTCCTGAA
>JARVGV010000694.1:23572931-23583994 GCA_031762435.1 Hypsolebias longignatus
CTCTCTGCAGAGCTTTTCTTTCTGCAGCTGTGCAGCCTCCATGCCACACGTTGATGCTGGAGCACAGGATGCTCTCCTCTGCTCACCTGTAGAAGGAGATGAGGACTGAGCTTCTCAAACCAGCTCGTCTCAGCCGCCTGAGGAAGTAGAGCCACTTCACAGAATCCTCGTGACATCTGTGTCTGCCACCTGGACAAAGGCAGTCGACTCGTTACAATAGTTTGTATTATTTTGCATTGCGTCCTGATTACAGGCACATTCATTGTCCCATGTGTTGACCACAACTCTACCAGAGCAGAGAGACTGTGTTTAAAGTGCTGCAGCAACGAGAAGGAACAGACAGGTGAGCATATTCAGCATTCAGTTTCAGTTTACCATCACTACAGATCACCACTGTGTGCACATGTGCTGATGCTGAGGGGGGAGGACTCGTCCTGTCAGTGTTGTGGGGAAACTCATGGGCATTACTCCTGTATCACAGTGTGACGAGCTGTAGGATCTGACGTCAGGTCACCTCTGGTAGGGACTAGGGAACTCTGACAGGACAGTGTTACATCCATCGTGTCTTATCGTTCCTTGTGCAGTCTTTCTGTTAGAGGAGAATGCTCTAAATAATGTTTATACAAATGAAACACACTCACACACAGCAGATGATTTATCTCCAGCACAATTTCACTTCCAAGGGGAGATATCGTAACAGTTCATACAAAGTATATGAATTAAATGTATGAAACCCAGTCGCAATGATTTGCAAATGCTGTATTGTCCGCCCGCTTTTTTATATCCTTATCAGCTTGATAAGGTTTCAGTGTCCTAGGAGCCAGCTGTAGCCTCACATGACATACAGTCCACGGGCACAGTTTGGAGAGACAACTTGGTTGTTTGTTTAAAGGGAAAGAACTCTAAATGTCCATCACTTCACGACCTCTGACCAAAATCCTCTGACACTTTCAACAAGACGACACAACACGCGTCTTTTGCTTGAGTTCTTGTTGAGGTCCAGCCAAGTCCCACAAACGTTTGTCTGTCGGACCTCTTTGGGATCAGCTTGTTGTCTGTCAACCTGCTGCCAACATCTATAGGCTGACTTCCCACAGGAGAGGCTACACCAGCTGCACGACCGAGTTTTGCACCAAATCACCGCATGTATCGAGACCAGAGGGGGTACCACACCCTGCTTCAGGGGACCAGCAGTGTGCTGCCAACTCTGTTGTCACTTTGGTCTGAACTTATAATTATAACTACACGGTCACGTGACATGTTTCATTTCATTTCATTTCCACCTTTCTGTCTGGGTGTCTGGCTTCAGTCAGAGAGTGTTTGTTGTTTTATTTATTTATTTTGGCTGCTCGAGGCTTCAGGAAGCCGAGGTTTGACAACAGCCTCTAACAAATCGCACACGTTTCTTCGTATGTGCACTTTGCCCCACTTTACAACCAAACACGTCTTTAGTTAATATATGCAGCAGAGCAAACCTTGTTGCTGAACAGATGGCACCAAAAAGATGATTTGATGAAGCTGCAGTCATTCCACTTTGTTAGTTAGTTAGTTAGTTAGTTAGTTAGTTAGTTAGTTAGTTAGTTAGTTAGTTAGTTATCCGTTTTATAATCAAAATACACAACAATATATGCAGTAATAAGAAAAGAAAAGACAACGCTTACATAAAATGAAAGGCAACAGAAGAAGAAGAAAATCTTATTTTTTCTGCCCCTTTCTCACCAATAAACAATTCATACAATTAACTCATATGATTTCCAAAATAATGATTAACTTGATTTTAACCGCCAGTATCTTTTACAATTTCTAAATTGCAACTCAATTAAACATATGTTTTTAACTGTTTACACTTAATCAATCTTTTTAAATACACCCATTGATTGAGCCACTTTAATATCTGACTCCAATTCGTTCCATAACCCAATTCCTTGAGATCTTCCCCTCAAACTTGTTCTAAAATGTGGCTTCACAAAAACATCTGTCCCCCTAAGGCCGTAACCACTCGTTCTTTCAACAAAATACCTCTGAATATTCAAAGGAAGTGCATTATTCCGTGCCCTATACAAAACTAACAAATTATTGTAATCAACTAAATCAAATCAGTTACAATTGGGTCCAAAAAATCTGACCTGACCCAACACGGCATGGCCCCAGCCCATTTAGTTAAGCTTTGACTGCTTATGCCACTGACTATTATTATCAGTCTGAGGACGCGTGCGGCTGAGTAAAGGGGACAGAAGATCGGAGCTGAGGAGCCGTCAAAGCGCATTAAATCTCTACTTCTGCCTGCATTGAACCCTGCTCTATGTCGGATAGTTTGTGATCTCAGCTGTTCGAGTCATTAGCCGTGCGCGTCCGCTGAGTGCCATGGCTGAATGAATGTCCACTTGGGCTGATGGATCACTGGCAATAGTCCATCTGAAGCTTAACTGAACTTTTTATCTCTTTCAAGGCCAGTCAGCACACGGTGAAATGGCCACATGTGAATGATGATGCTATAGCAAACCATGTTGACATATAATTGGATTGTCAACCATGCACGTCCGCTGACACAATCAAAAGCCCGACGCCAAGCCAGCCCGCACATTAAGCACACTATTATGGCCCAGTTTGAATCCGGGTTGGGCGGGGCCGGGCTCCGGGTTCAGGAAAGAAATGACAGCTCTAACGTGGCTCATGACAAGAAAAAGACCAGGACCATCCCCCAACATGTCCAGTTGACTGTCTACAATGATGAGGAGCTCAACAAGCTACTGGGAGGATGGCCATCACTCAGGGAGGAGTTCTGCCTGCTGCCAAGGAGGACTGGGAAGCCTGCTGGGTCCCAGTGGAAGTATCGGCATCTACACCCAGTTTCTTCAGATCCACTGCGGAAGGACTTCTGCAGGAGATCCTTCCTGCCCACAGCCATCAGCATCCATAACAACTTAATGAAACCAGAATGAAGAGCTACAAACAACATTTAATTTCCCTTTAGGGTTGATGAAGTATTTTCAATTTAATAGAATTATCTTTACCTGCTTCTTCCTGTTCGGTTCATGGGGGTCAGTGGTGTCCATATCCAGCAGTCACTGTGTGAGAGGTGGGGTACACCCTGGACAGGTCTCCAGCCCATCACAGGGACACAGAGACAAACAACATTTCACTCTCTCTCTCTCTCTCACCTAGAGACAATTTAGAGTTACCATTCAGTCTAACATGCATGTTGCTGGTTTGTGGGAGGAAACTGGAGTACCTGGAGAAAACCCAGGCATGCACGGTGAGAACATGCAAACTCCAGCCAGAAATGCCTCCAGGCTGGGATTTGAACCTGTGACATTTTCGCTGAGAGGCAACAGCTCTACCAACTGAGTCACTGTGCCGCCTAACAAAAAATACGCCTAAATTAAAATGAAAAATCTAATATTTGTTGTTTTATATTGAGAATGCAAACATTCATTATTGCAGGGATATTTCAACAGATAGTGCTTAACACCAAGAAGTTGATAAACATTAATCAGACTTTTTATCTCCAATTGACACGTACTCTGGTGTGGCTTTAGCTTCCTGGTTCTGGTTTGAGGTCTAGATATACAGTTTGCAGGGCTATTCAGCTAAACTGCTCAGGAGGCCACAGTTACTGAAAGCCAAGAGCTCATGGGCCAGACGTCCAGCATTTATTCTCCTTAAGTTTGTTTTATCGTTTAAAACCTAGTTTTATTTCAAATGAACCCATTGGTGGGCCGAACTGAGTTCATCCATGGGCCTGATTTAGCCCTGGGGCCACCAGTTGAATAGCCCTGCAATGTAGGGCTAAACTTGCGGCATATCCTTAGTACAGTATTTGCTTTTCTAAATACAATAATGAGATGGCGCATTAGCAGGTGGAAACATGAAGTAATGAATGCTGTCAATGAATCTGGGTCTTTATTTCACAAACAGAAGCTAATCCTACATTTAAAACATTATCTGTAACAATATGACATTACACATTCACCTATTCATGTCATATTCAAATATTGTTCTCACAGGATGTCAACTGCTGAATAAAACACATGAGGCCATTTGAAGGAACTGTTTTGACCAAAGAAAAGGAGCACCCTGCACCTCAGGAAGTTGATGCTCTCCGATGACCTTTTTATTTGAGGTCACACTTTGAAACTGGTTTGGTGACATTTTTACATTTCCAGTTACACCCAGCATGTGTCTTTCCTGTCTCTTTTATTATTGTTCTCAAATTTTCTTTATCATTAGAACATTTGTTTTTGTAAATGGACCATTTTACATTTACCTTGTTGTCACAGACAAAATTAGTCACAGGTAATAAAGTTCTCAGCAGTGTTCTCCAAACAGCCGGGTTCGTAGAATTTCATTCCTTTCGTCCTTTTCAAGTTGCATCATTGTTTAACTTTAGTCGTAGTAGAAACTGACTGACAAGGTCCACAGCAAGACGGAAAATCTGAGTAAAACGTCCCCGCCATGGTATGTTTGCTCTGCTCAGAGCACGGACGCTTTTATGAGCTTCAAAAGAATTTCTTCAAAAAAATACTTTCAGGTTACATGTTTTTTCAATGCAGAATATCTTTTTTATAGCCTCATTTAGATTTAAATAAACAACAAACAGTGTGCCTAAAGTCACACTACAATCTGGAATATAACCCAGTCAGTCTGTAGTTTTCTTGGTTCTAAGGCCTTCATTATTCCCAAAAGCTGAGATTTTCTGCTGTGTCAGCACTTTCAAGCTACACAATCCTTAGGATGCATTCACACCAGCCCTGTTGTCCTGAACTCTAGCCTGTTTGCCTAAGATGTCCGGTTTGTTTTGGGGCGGTGTGCACGCGCCATCAAACTCTGTCACGGAACAAAAAGGCGAACTCTGGCCTGCCTAAAAACCTAGGTCTCGATCCGGTAGAAGAAAACTTCAGTGCGGTTCGAGTACAGTGTGAATGCAACCAGATGGGGCACCGCTCCGCAAGCAGGACGTGGACTACAGCGCAAGGCAAACAAACACACATTTCTCTTACCTCATATGGAGCCGTCAGCTTGCCTTATGTGAAAAACAACATTCTCCATGGTCTTCTGCCTCATCGTCCACTCATGCTGAGTCCATTGTTGAAAAATGACAAAGCAGAACTCTTAAAACCGCTAAAACTTGATGCCACTCCATTTTTGTTTTTATTTCCAGAAGAAGAAGAAGAAGAAGGTGTCTTCTTCAGTGTTTTTTTTTTATTTATTTTTTTATTTTTTTGTCATTTCTTTCAGCAGTTCTTGGTGCAGCGCCATCACAGGCGAGCGGGGGAACAGGTTGGTTTGAACAGGTTGGCTCGACTGCACAGTGCAGTGTGAATGCAAACGCACCAGCTCACATGTAAACAAAATGTTATGAATATTGGTCTCCAACTGAACCGAGTCTACCGGACTATCAGGTGTGAAAACAACCTTAGTAATAAAAACTGAGGCCCACATTCAGCATCTTCACTTGTCAATTAGCTCTCCTTATCTGCTCTTCAGGGCGGCAGTTCTACAGCATTTAGTGGCATTTTAGGCTTCACTGGTCATTAGTACATCCTTATACTTTATGTAATAACTTGAAATAGGGTATTTCTGGGTGCACACTGCTCTCTCTTTTTAACTGCAGTGAGGTTCGGTCCTCTCCCTTGACCTCTGAGCAGCTGCAGACAGAGGTGGGGATCAGATGTTGGGGCCACAAAAATGATCTTTCAAATTAATTATGAACAGAAAAACCCTCCATCCACCCATCCATTCTTGTTGTGAGCATGTTAACTTGAAAAATAATTGAGGTATCAACTCATTTTGGTGTGGCTATAGGAGTAAGAAAGCTTATTTTCAGAAAATTGGGTTGCCACATCAAAATCTAAGATGGCTGCCACCAAATATGTATACATGTTAACCTTCTGAGCTGGATAAATTAAAAAGTAAGCAACTTTCTGACTTCTGTTTTGATGAGAGGCTGCATAGGAGTAACACAGGTCGCTTTTGAAAATTGAGTTGCCACATCACAATCCAAGATGGCCACCATAATATACACACAGACCACTTTTATCATTTGTGGAAACTGTGCTTTTTAGTTTATTTATTTATTTATTTTATTTATTTATTTATTTATTTATTTATTTTTTATTTAAGTGTATGGTTTCCTCATATGACTGGGGTGGTCAAAGCCACCATTGGACTGGCTTCACCGATAAAGATAAGGAAAAAATTAAGTGATATGTGTTGTCATCATCATATGTTCCCATAAAATGACTAAATTAGTTCTCTACATTTTACCCATCACACCTGAGGTACACCCAGGTGGAGCAGTGGGCAGCTATGTAAGTGTCAGGGGAGCAATTAGAGATTAGGTATCTTGCTCAGGGACACCATGACATCTGGGCCTAGTAGTTGAACATGCGACTTTCTGGTCCCAAGTCGGCTGGCATACCTCTACCACAGCAGCCTTGTGGCATTCCTGGAAGGACCATTACACCTGATCGTGGATAAAGTTGCTCCCTCCACATGCCAGGATCAGCCACTCTGTGCTGCTCTGGAAAAAATAACTCTCTTCTTCTCCGCACTTCTACGCACTTGAAAATCTTGCACCAAAATTATAAAGGTGTACTTACATTCACTGTTGAGTTCCAGTCCAGAAAAGAAAAAAAATCCAATCCAAACATCCATCCATTATCTTTACCCACTTCTTCTTTTCCTGGTAAAGGGGTTCACTGGTACCCATGTCCAGTTATCACTGTGTGAGAGGCGGGGGACACCCTGGACAGGTCTCCAGTCCATCACAGGGAGACATAAAGACAAACGAGACAAACAACCATTAGTGAATTAGCCTACCAGTCAAAAAATATATACTACTAGAATTAGATAGATATTAACTGTAAGATTTTAAAATACTTTTGGATGGATGGAGTACTATAAAATTTTTGGCGAAACCTTCTGAGAGCTATACTTTTAATATCCAGTCTTTAAAAATATATAACCTGAGTACAGTCTTGCTTTGTGTCGTAGACATTACAAGGATGTCAAAACAGAAGTTCAGTATGGGGGGGAAAAAAGCTTTTTATCTTTTAACATGATCTGTATTTCCCTGCTTTTCAGTTGTGACACTTGGCTGTTGAACTAGAAATGATTGACCCTTGTGCGGTGACCGGCCCATTTTGGTTTACATGACTGGAAGCTAACCTGAGATTTGCTTTGCTAATGTTGGCTTTTTTTCACACATTGTTGTTTTATTAGCAACTTTCACCGCTGATTCACAGCCGATGTTTTATTACCTGCAGGCGTATTCTTGGACCATTCCGTTCTGTTAGAATAAGTTCTTTATCGGAAGCAGTGAGAGGAGGAGCAGTCGACGTCCATTTCAGAAGGTTAATTTTACCCTCATGTAAAGTACAAGACCACGAGCCCTGGGCCATTGCCACCTTACCATGCGGTCAAAACATGATGGCCGTGTAACAGAAAACTAGTCTCTTCAGAGCTTGGCCACACCTCCAGGAGTCATCATCACCTCTGCAAATGGGAAGCCCTACTCTATCATGTGACCCAGCTCTCAGCCAATAATATCTCGCCATCTTGTGTTCTATAATGGGTGGTGCGTGAAATGTTGTGATTTGTAGGCATTTAACTAAAATTACATTTTCTACCAGAAACATAATCAAATCGTGTTTAAACAAATATGAGCAAAACAGGATACATGTACATAGACATTTTCATGAAGTTAATATATTATCTGATAAAAATATATTTCAATATAAAAAATGGCAAGAACAGTGGAATAATGAAAGCAATGCAAGGTTTATTATAGTATCCAAAAAAATGTTGGGGGATCCAGGAAATGTACTAGAAATAAAAAAGAAGATATATCCAGAATAAGGTTTGGACATACAGGACTAAATAGTACCCTTAAAATAATTAAGAAACATGATACAGGTTGTTGTAATTACTGCGGAAAATTAGAAACAGTAAAGCATATATTTTTGGAATGTAATAAGTATGTCCAGTAAAGCGAGATATTAATTAGAGATTTAAGTAAGAATAAAAGTAAATTAGATGTTAGGGATTTGTTTCAGAGATTATCTGGGGATGTAGATTTTAGCAGTATTTTTAGTTTTCTAAGACGAACGGGTACTTTATGTAGAATATACTGTAAAACATCTGGTCCATACTCCAATCTGGAAGGTGGCAGTAATGCACCTACAAGTTGTTTGCCAACTGCCATAAAAAACAGAAAGAAGAATAAGAAGAATCAAGAGACATAGGAGACACAGAGCAGTCAGGTAAGGCGGTTGGCATAAACTGGTTTGTGACTGGATTAGGATGACAACTAAGGTAGATGGGGGAGGTGAAGATGATGATATGGATTTTGAAGATTGCTCCTCCAGAGTCCGCTGTTCGTGACCCATCTTCAGTTGTTTTTTTCACCTGCAGCCACTCTTTCATATGAACAAGGTTTAATCTCGAGTCCTGTTATGACAAGATTATCTTGTCTCGTGTTCTGTTCCAAATCATCAACTCTTTGCTCCAATTCCATTATTTTTTATCTTTATTTACTATTTGCAGTTTCAATTGTTTGATCTCAAACAAGCCCATCAAGAGATTTTGTTGGGATGTCAGTTTAACTAGTTCGGAAATTCAAGGATTTTTTAATTTCCATATCATCCATATTCTGTTCATGCTGCTCCTTTGTTTTGTTTTGATTTACTTGACATTTTTCAACGATAAAATTTTGCCCAATGGCAGTGTCTCCACACTATCTCCGAATTAACAAAACCGGATCCCGCAGCCCAACAGACCGCAGGATAGATGCTGGTCCATCCGCTCCTAGCATCCACTCAGACACGTCTCAGCAAAACAGCAACTCAGGGATCCACAGCCGAAGGTAGACACCACGCCGCCGGATCCAACATCCTCTCCACCGCAGTCGCCCCAATGCATCCACAGCAGACGTCAACACGGCCTTCCTCCTAGCCCCCACAGTCTGAAGAGCCAAGCTCCGAAGGCGATGGAAGGTGAAGTTCACCAGAAATCCACCAGCTCCTCCACCAAACTTTCCACCGCAGCCGCTCCCTCGCGGCCATCTCAGACGCCAACACAGCCAGACCCCCAGCCCCAGCAGTCCAAGAGTTATACTCCGAAGGCGACAGAAGGCAAAAACCACCAAAAGCGGCAAAGGAAAAAACAAAAAGAAGGCAAGTGTTCTGTCCAAATTTTGTTTTGTTTTAAATAATTGTTTGATTAATTGTTTGATCAATCATGACCACCGTGAAGTGCGGCGTTCATACGCACGTCACCATATGGTGGCCAACCAAAATGATTGATCTCATACTGCTGTATGAATGTGTATAGTAGAGCGCTGTATGAATGTGTGTGTAGTAGATTGCTGTACAAATGTGTGTGTGGAGGTTGAGGGCACAGATTGTCTTGTAATGAGATTTGAGTGTCTTGATCAAATGAAAAGGCTTTATCCATTTAAACACTGGACTTTGCACATTTCAGGTTTTTTTTTTTAATAACAACTGTTTTTTATTCTATTTCTTTTTACAAAAGTACAAAGGATGGCGTCTGATTGGGTTCACAAATGACTCAAGTGAACTGGAACAGTCCACCTGTTTTCTGGTGTAGACAAACCCCAAAAAGAATAACAGGGTTGAAAACTTGAATTTTAATGGAGGGAACCCTCAAGAGTCCATATCCACCATGACAGCAGTGGTTTCCCTCTGGGCTGGCTGCTCCTGCAGCTGGTTCCTGACCTCTGTCTGCTGGTGTCGTCAGAGTGAAGTTCTGGTGCAGATCTCCAGGATTAAAAAGAAGGCGCTGGCCCATGTCTACGTGGCTGTAGATGCAGTCTGCTCTGCTGTCTCTTTGATCCACAGGAAGCCCACCTGGGTGCCGAAGTTGAGTCCATCCCTGACGTGGGAGAAGAAGTCTTCAGGAAGACACGAAGTGCAGGGTGTCACAACGGGCTGCTCCGCCACCAAATTATCATGGATGTTCTCTGGCAGAACACCACCTTCCTGAAGGAGAACTCTGAAACAATGGAAGAAGGTTTGTATAAATGAGCAGGCTGAAAACTTGATGTAAAAAAGTTCAAATTTAGCTTGTTACTGGACATCTGACAAAAGATGGAGGGGGGTGAATCACTGTAGCGACCCCTGAAGAACAAAGAAGAAGAAAGAAGAGGAACAAGAAGAACCTGTTGGCAAGGCGGATGTCGACATGTGGTTTGGCTGATTCTGGATCAGGGACACAGTCTGGATGGACCCTGATGAAGTCCAGCGCCTGCTCTCTGTCCAGCGTGAAGCAGCACACCCCCACTGATGGTCCCACCACCACCACGATGTTGCTGACTTGGCAATCGAAATGTGCAACCATCGCGTCCACCGTCTTCCTGGTCACTCCCATTAATGTCCCCCTCCAACCTTGGAGATAAAGTTCACCTATCGTTACAACCAATTCATCTAAGATAAAAGATAACTTGTTCACGATATCACGATAACTTGTTTTTATTACTTTAATAGAGGTTCATGTTTCAGCAGCAACTTGATTTAAATGACGGCAGCTAACATGACGTTGCACCTGCCTGCCATCAGTCTGGTGGTTCATCTGAACTCCTCACAGCAGACTTTGTTTTGTTGTGCAGTTTTTATTCAAACTTTTAGGATTAGTAGGACCTCAGAGAAAAAAAAATCTGATATTGTTTTGAAATATTAATAAATAAAAATGTAAAACGATTTTAAAATTAAAACAAGCATTCCATTGTTTAGCCTTGAGTGCTGACATTTTAAAATGAAGGTGTTAGCCCTCAGAGTGGCTGACAGGGATGACTCTCAGTTCCTCCCTCATCAAGTCTGAGCTCAACATGTCTGGAAGTAACTGACGTACGGCCTTTTTACGTTTTCTACGTTTGGTTAGCTGTGGAGGCCATTTTGAATCAAAGGTGAAAACCAAGTACAGGTAGTCCCCGAGCTACGAACAAGTTCTGTTCCTATGCCCCGTTCATAACCCGATTTTGCCGTAAGTCGATATCACACGAGCCGACACTTATACACCTTCATGTACGGTACTGTTCAGTTATC
>JARVGV010000694.1:23598759-23610676 GCA_031762435.1 Hypsolebias longignatus
TATACTCTAACATTGTTCTGACATTGTTTCACAAAATGATTTATAAAGAATATTTTGTTTACCGGACAAAAAGTGATCGGAGCACGACGTCTTCGAGGACAGATCCTAGCCAGACTCAACGATGTTCTGCGGTGAGCTTCTCCGATGGAGGTCCTTCACGTTTCCTTATTTTTGGGATTAAGTGATAATTGCGCTTTGCCCAAACGTCTACCCGGTTGTAACACGCTCTAACCCAGCACGAAACAACCAAGAAAAAAAAGAAAAAAACTCGAGAAAATTAACTACTGGTAAACTGTGCCCTGCTGCTAGAGACAGCCTTTAGCTATGGAGGACAACCCGGAAATGCCGCTGATGTTACGTCACATGGGAACTATGTATTGACAGAAAATGCAAAAATAAATAAATAAATAAATAAAAATACAAGATTTGATCAAAATGCTTGCTGACAACCTCAAACGTTTCTGAGATGATTCTGAGATGAGACAAAATGACAAGACTGGCTAGTTGCATTATTATGAATTTGATTATTGTATAAGTGTATCAACAAATTTATCTGTTTGTTTATATATGTCTTTATCTTAAAATTTTAATCTTTGTATACACAAGCTAGGACTGTTATAGGCTGCTATTTTTGCAGGCCTCTGTTTGCGAAATGTTATTCTTGAAAGTATGTAAGTGTTTACCGGAAGTCCAAACGAGTGCCTGACACACTTGCCCACTTAAAGAACACATCCTGTTGATTATCTGTGTGTGTGTGTGAGAGTATGTGGCTGTGTATACTCTGAGGACTGCAGAGCATAATCAGGATCTCTTGTTGTGTATTTTCTTGTTTTGTTGTATCTCCTGTTTAGTCCTGATACTCTTCCGGCAACAGTATGTGTTCATTCATAGAGAGACAGTTTGGTGGTGATTCAGTGACCCTCTGAGTGAGTAAATGTCATTATTTCTCTAGGTGGGCCTTGTGGGATGTTCTTCTTATCTTCATTTTTGTTGATGTCTTTTTGAAAAGGGGTATGGCAACTATACTTTTGTTCTTGTTTCTCTAAAGCCTTTTTTGCTTTTTCAAGGATTGCTACAAATTTAAAAGCACTTTCACAAAAGCCTTACAGGGACCTGGTTGCCTCTGTGTAATTTGTGGACCTGGCTAGATGGTGAGGGCTAACCTACACCCTTTGGGCTGTAGATTGAGGTAGTAACAGTCGAAACGGTCGACGTTAAAAGGAATGCTGGCTTTGCAGCTATTTTATAGAAGAATTAGTAACTCAACCACAACAAGAACTGATAAACTGAATTAATTTGCCATGTTCTAAAAGATAATACAAGGTCCATCATACTTTTAATGTGTTGCAATTTACAACAATGCAGCTTAGTTCTGCTCCAAGCCTTGTTTTAATTCCGTGGTACTCGGCTCATTTTTAAAAGCTCATGTCTTTATGGGACACAGCGTCAAGACAGACTGTCTTTATGGACATTTCGTTGAAATATTTTTTAAAAGTACCTTAAAAGAAAACTTCTCTCACTTGGACCAAATCAAGATCCAACTGACACTCAAGAGGGAGGAGAGGGCGAGCAGTTTTCATGTGAGTTCAGCAGTGGCCAAAATGTTAGCTTTGCTAACCGCTAATTTGCCAACTAATTAAATAGATTTGCTAATGCTAAACATCTAAAAAAAAATAAAAAAAAAAGCAGAAGTTAATGCTAAAGTGCTAAATTTATCATATACTTCAGTGTTTCCCCTAGGTCACTTACCTGGGTAGGGTGCTCATCTCTTTGAGGAATTTTGTCGATTGGGAGGGGGAGGGGGGTCGTTAGAGGCCCGTGCTACCTTTGTACTTTTGTGATGCATGAAGGAGCAGAATGCTACATTAATAGCTTTTTAGCTAGCACATCTGTATTGTGTGCCATTAGCTTAACGCTACGTCAGTGCCGGCAACTGTCAGTGGGCGAGGGCAGTTCGGTAGACGGAGCATTCGGTACCCTACTTGTACAACGATAGGGGTAACTCTGCGACTGCTGTCACTGACACAGTAAGACTGTCTGTAATGTGACAATGCTGTAAGTGAACACAACTCAAAATGGTTTATATGAACCACTTTACTTATGATTCACAAGTCGAGCATCCTCGTCTGTTCAGAGATGAGATTTCTGTAATTAATGCGTCCACTGGAAGTCCACTGGAACCAATTGCAGGGCTTCTTCTTGTGCAAGATTAAACTTTAGCATTAAATGTTCGAGTCAACCGTGTTTGTTTTCAAAAATTATGAACTACTGGATGAAATGTAAAGAAACACACAGAAAGTAATCATCAGATGTACATCTACTACTGATGCGCTGTTGGAATCAAACCAGATCAAGAAAGCTGCCACAGTTTACATTATTCAACTAAAAAAAATGGCAACAAGTCAGTCCTTTTTACAAGTAGTGAGTAGAAATTTGGTGTTTAACTGAGGGTCATTCCTAACATATACTTTGAGTGTGACATTTCACAATGTTGCACGAGATTGTGCAATGTTTGACCTATACGGCTACAATTCATTTCCAACATACCAGTAAGTTGATCTGAGGTTCAAATTCTTACATGAAAGGTGGTGGGCGATATGCATTCCTTGAAAGAACGCTAATTTAATTTCTGCAGGAATTTCTTTCTGTTACAGCCATGTGCTTGGATGTGTGTTGCAGTAAGTCTTTGGTTTCTTGGTGTTTCCAGGCTGTGACTGTACTTTTCAGGAAAGAGTATTTTTAACCAGTGTGTCTGTTCTGTAAACGCCGGCCGCTCTGTGTGTTCTCCCGCCAAGATTTAAACACTCTGGCCAGCAGCAGACTCCCTGTGGGCTGGAAGGCGGTGATATAGTGCGTGTCTGACGAAATGCACACGCACAGGGAGGGAAAGAAAGCATCGGAAAGGATTATATTGCTTCAAATCTTTTTCAAATTTTTATCCAGTGGTCATTCAGAGATCCCAGCAAATATGTATATGTACTTATATATGTGAGTGAATTACAGTACACCACTGATAGCTGCAACATCTGGTAAGACGATCTTGGTTTTTGTATTCCTTGGTTTAATTTGATAATTTCATGCTTCAGAATTATGTGTTAGAAAAATATCCCTGCCATATTTCTAGCTTGGATCAGGAGACTAGTGCTGGGGAGGTTCACCCCTGTTAACACATTATTTCTGATTTGCTGAGCAGACCACAGACTTTTTTGACCTTCAGCTGCTATGCTGATACAGCAGGAGGAACAAACTTCTTCAGATTGGCAACAAAAGAATCATGAGTATGACAAAAAAAAAAAAAAAAACTGCAGTGAGAATTAAAGGCCCAACATTCTTTCATGCCTGAGTTTCTATTTAAAACCATCATCTTATGTTGGGAAATAACTGTTTTAACTGCTTTTTGGCCAAACCTTGAAACCAAAGTTGTCCCCAATCTCGTTTTGTTCTCAGTTTCGTTAATATTTGTCAAGTAATTCCTGAGATATTTTGCTAACACTACAGACAAACGAACACTGACAAAAATATTGTCTGCTTCTACCATTCAGAGATGAGCATTAATGTGTAGGACTGAAATTCTTATCGTTTTTGTAAAACTTTGTATCCAGACACAACTTGATCTCAGAGAACTTTCTCAAAGGTACCTGCCACTTACAATTTCAGGTTATTAGTAAAGTCATCCATCCATACATACATACATACATACATACATACATACATACATACAGCCATACAACCATCCATCCATCCATCTATAATCTTCCACTTGCTCTGGAGTCAGGTCTCGGAGCAGCAGCTTGAGCAGGGCGGCCCTGATATCTCTTTCCACAGCCAAAGTACTCCAGCTCTTCTGGGAGGACTCCAAGGTGTTCCCAGGCTTGCCAAGATACATAGCCTCTTCATTATGTCCTTGGTCTTCTCCTTGGTCTCCTCCCAGTTGGACATGCCTAGAAAACCTCCATAGAGAAGCATTCAGGGTCATCCTTGCCAGACGTTCGAACTACGTCAGCTGGTTCTTCACGATGTGGAGGAGCAGCGACTACTCTGTGTCTCTTCTGGATGGCTGAACTTAATTAAGGGAGAGTCACAAAACCATGTGGAGCAAACTGTCTCAAAAACACACCAAAGATATGTTTAAGTGTGTGGGGATAGATTTGCCTCTCTGTCCCTTCTCTTCACATTTTCCATCAGTTTATTTTTCCAATACACCTTCAGCCACTGTCTTTCTTCCTTTTCCCCATTCCCTGCATTCTTATGTGAGTGTCTCCTGACTGGAACTTGTCTCATTCTATTCCTCCCAACTCCCTTACTGGTATTTTCCTTTTACCTTTACCACTACATCCCAAACATATCGCTTTCTTTGTCAGTTTATTTTTCCTTCTAATACTATGAGCATATATAATGAATAAAGCAGAAGGGAGAGGTAACTCACACCTGGTCGCTTCCCGTCTCTCCAGCTGTCACTGATAACTCTTCCTTGGTTGGAAGAATGGGTTGTGTATTCCTTCTCTTCTCCAAGTCCCCTGCTATTATCTTCACTGTCTCTGCACCAGACATGACTCAGGCAGCTGGAGGGGAACATCTGGATGAGCCTAGACACTTGGTGCCAAAAATATTTGACCATGTACGTACAAGGTGCAAACTAGCTAATATATGCTGTAGCACATGCTAACAAGCTCTGATGGTGTGTCTGTGTTTCTATAGAAAGCCCAGTCGCTGACGTTATGAGTCAAGAGGGTAGTCTCTGTGGTCCTGACTAATGCCTTACACAGCAGCAGTAGATCAACTACAAAACAGATTTCCTTGGCACTTCTGAGTCACATTAGAGTTGCATTAAAAGGTCAAGAATGCAGCTAAGATTAATATGGATTGCCATAATCTTTAAAAAGCTGCAGTTTTAAAAGCATCACAAAAGTGCTATTATTTATGTCAATCTTTTTTAGGGCAGCATGGTTGCTCAGATGGTAGAGCTGCTGCCTCTCAGTTAGAAGGTCACTGGATGGAATCCCAGCCAGAGGACCATTCTGGGTAGAGTTTGCATGTTCCTTTCGTGAATGGGTGGATTTTCTCCAGGTACTCTGGTTTCCTCTCACAGACTAAACATGTGCACGTTAGGCTGATTGGTAACTCTAAATTGTTTCTAGGTGTGAGCGAGGGAGTGAATGGTTGTTTATCTCATTTGCCTCTGTGTCCCTGTGATGGATTGAAGACCTGTCCAGGGTGTCCTCCACCTCAGTGATGGGCTGAACATTGGCAAAAGTGGCCCTCGTGGCCCAAAAAGGAAGAAAAGAAGCAAAGGAAGAAGAAAGAAGGATGGATGTTAATTTTAGCAGAAATGTAAAAATCCTGTTGGATGTGAACCCAAGCTGTACTGACTGTGCTACATTTTAAGAAAGGGCAGTAATTGTTAATTATTTACCCCAAGTTAAAATGGGATAAAATCAAAGAATAATTGGAACTTTCACAGAAACATTCACTGCATACTCTAACACCTGGTAGTTGCTCAAAGGTATTTTCTAATAGTGCTTTTTGGGACACACAACTTTGTACTTTGTTTTGAAAGGACTAAGTAGTAGAAACTATCATCCTGAATTTCTGCAAATTGGCGCAGAGGTTAGAGAAGGTGGGCCTGTAATCGGAAGATTGTTGGTTCAACTCCCGGTACCGACAAACATCAAAGTGTGGGTGGGATTGGTGAAACACCCACACCTGTCTCCACCCTCATCCGCCCTACTCTGGGCCCTTGAGCAAGGCCTTAACCCCCCCATCTACTCTCCCGGTCACCCTAAGTAGCAGCTCTCTGCTCCACACAGAGAGCTGTGGTAGCTCAGTGGTCTGTGGTTGTGCCAGGAAGGACATCTGGCATAAAAATAAATGCCAAGTCTTTGTGCGACTTACTTCACTGTGGTGACCCCTGAAGAAGAGAGCAGCCAAAAGAAGAAGAAGAAAAAAAGGAGTTCTTCTAAGAAGAAAATAATCAAGTTTGGTCTTAGCTGCATTTTGACTAGCTGTTAGCTCATTAGCAATGTCATAGTTTAACCTTTTTCCTCCCAATCAGAGGTTGTTGGTAAGATGTCAATTCTTGTTTTATTCGACCAACACACATTAAAATGTCCAAAACATCCCTTAAATAAGATAAAATACCTAACTTTGCATTCCAGATCTACTGGTGTACATTTTCACTGGTATGACTGTCAATCTGTATAAAACAAAAAGCTACTGAAAAGAACATCAATCTCCAATCAATCATTTTCAGTTACTGGCTGCCTGTTTTTGATAACTAGAAAACACATTAACCCTGAGGTGCACACAGCTTTATGAAAAGCTGTTTTCTGTTTAATACTGGGTGGTGGTTTACTATTACTTTACCTTGGCAAAGCTTTAACAGGGCGTTAACATGGTGAGCACGTTTTTTTGGTTTGGTTAGCCCTCCCATTTCAGCTAATTACCCATAAATTGGCATCGTTGTTCACATTTGCTTCCTTTCTTTATTTAATACAGACCAGTCCAAATTTTTTTTCTTTTGTGTTCATGTCTGAGAAAGTCTTATGTAGGAGCTCATAAATTGAATGGAAATCAATGCTTTCTCATTTTCCAGTATTTTTATCTTTAGTTGTGTTTTTCTGTCAGGGATTTCTCACAAAACTTTACACTTTTTTGTTCAAATTGCCTGAAAGCACTATGTGTGTTAGACTACCGGGTGGGCTCAGTGGGATAAAACTCCAAATACCAAGCATCAATTCCTACTTTTTATGAGAATCTCATGCTGCTATTTTATCAGTTACTTACCTGAAATAAGAATATGGTTAGTTTATCTAATCTCTAGTGCATCTCCTTATAACTATTAGTCTTGTTAGTTTTCTCCTGGTGTTGGTTTGTTTTGTTGTACCAAATTTCTTTTGACAGTGATTGCCAAATAATGTCAAAGTTCTGACTCATCTGATGATTAAAAAAATCCCTTCATGCACAACTACAATGCACAAATGTAATGGTTTTCAGCCTGTGGTGCAAGTAAAATCGTAAAGGTGTGAAAAATTTCCAGTAAATTACTGATAATTTCAAAAAAAACTGTTCCACACAAAGGCATTTTTGCAATAATTTGACAGCTTTGTATGGGCATTATGGGAAATTCTAGGAATTTAAGAGATTCATGCAAATTTATAAAAATGTATTCAAAATTAAGGGGAATTTAAGCAAACAGTATCAAAAACAAACAGAAATATAAACTTTTTTGTCATAGGCAAATCATTGGTTTGACACAAATTTTTACGAAAGCAGCACATTTATAGTGACTTTTATAGAACAATGGATTTTTGACCATATGTATTATTGTTGTAATATTTGTGAAACCCATGCACACAACTCTAAACAACAAAATCCACATTATATGAGGTTTTATTATGAATTTTTGGCATTGCATTCACATAAAACCCCATAAAAGATAATTAAAATAAACATCAGACAGATCATTGCATTGTCTGCATTTACTGACAGATGTCAATTACCGGTAGTCAGAATTTTGGCTAAAATATGATTCCCCCAATTACAAAGTGTTTAAAATTACTGTTTAGGACCAAACGTTGACATTTTAAATGCCATGTTTATGGATGGATGGATTTTTTGTTTGTTTGTTTTGTTTTCTATACAGTATTTCTACTTTTTATGTTGTATTCCTAGGGTAGTACCTGTAAAAATGTTCAAGAACCACTGCACTAATGTACTGTATTTGTGTGAAAGGTAAAATTGGACTATTAAATCTCCCTGAACTGACCTGTCCTTATGATTGCCCATAAGTGTAGTTACCGTTGTCGTCCATGGGTGTTGGATTTTAACAACTTGCCCTTGACCGCATCATAGGGAGCACCCTCTCAATTTCACTTTCTCTTTCCTCTTTCTAGCAGCCTCCTGCCTTGGTCAATAAACCTTTCCTGTTTGGAGCAGAGTTTCTCAGAGAACAAGTCTCCCACCACATATTAGAGTTTAGTTTTATTTACAGGCTGGGGTTGTTACTCCCATGTGAAAGCTCTTACAAGTATTAGCAACCTTGCATTTTCTTGGTGATGCAGCCTTTGAGATTTCTTTTAAAAACTCTGTTTCCTCTCCCAGCCTTTTGGCCTTGCTTTTTGTGACAAGTAATGAGCTTGTTCGGTTTAGTTTGCAAAGAGTACAGGACAATTATCAAAAACTTGCACCCAACAAGAGTCAGCTTATCTGGGAATGCTTTCTTATCACAGGACAATTTTATTTTCTGTACATTTCTGTTATTGAATACCGTAGAACAGCACTTATTCTTGCAGCTTCCATTTCATGTGCAGTTGTGTTTGGCAAATACCGGTACCCTCTCTACATGATGTAAATTGCTATTCAGGTAATTTGTCTTTAAGAAGGAAAGGTCATTGCATCAACACTGGCATTATACCATTAGTGTTTAAATCATCGGGTAACAATTCAGTAGTTTTTGTTTTTTTTTTCATCTGGAAAGTTTTGCCAAATGAGCACAAGTTGCCCTTCAATATCCTGTAATAATTAAGAAAGACTGAAAAGACTAGCCTTATTTTATGACAATAGGTTCCTTGTCGCCAGGGCTTACTTGTTGACAGGTCATTTCCTTGTAGCTTGTCCAATTAATGTCAGCTGCCTCCTTAAAAGTAAAGTATTTGTGCTTTTCAATACCAATGTATACAGGGGATTCCACCCTATGCCTTTGTGTGGTATTTCAATGCATGTTTGTCTTGTCCAAAGAAATGGAAAAGACTGAGTGTAATTATTGTGTGTGAAGAGGATGTGATTCATGTGAAAAGGTTAATTCAGCCAAAAGAGGAGCTGTCCTCCACTGTAGTTACAGGAGTAAGAAAGCCATTACATCCTTGTGGGACCAGAGGCTACAAGGGTTTTAATCCTTTGGACTGAACAACAGAAGTGAGAATGAAAATCAAGTTTTTGCACTGGATTCGAAGCAGATTCTTCCAGCTTTCAGCTTTAAAACTTTGATGTCTCATTCCAATTTTATGGCATTCATCCATCCATCCGTCTGTATCAGCTTCTTACCAGTAGTTCTATGCATAATACAGGGCTTTATCTTTGTTAGAAAGACAAAGTTCCAGCTGTGTACCACTGACCCTGTAGATTATAAAATACATAAGGGTCAGCGCTTGCATCCAAACTGTGCTGCTGCCCAGATGTATTTTTTTATCTTTCTACTGGTCACTTCCATAAATTACTTTCACATCACACGCAAAGAAGAGACATAGATACAGCCTTTTTACATACGAGGGAATTATCTAATATCCAACAAATCTTTACTTGATGACTTATGTATCTCTGATCATACTGCTGCCCAACTGTCAAGAAAATTCAATGAGAAATCTGGAAACTTGTTCTGTTTGCAAGATTAATTCATCTTCAGAACAAAATTTCAGACTAACATTATGCATATTTGATGCCTTATGATGAATTAGTCAAGCAAACACTATCAACAGTCCAGTGTTATAGTCATCAAGACAAGCCTGTCTGCTTTAAGCTGTATTTGACTGTCCTTAATTCAGCAAATGAACCAGTCACATCTCACAATAATATGAGCTTATCATGAGAACCGTGGAGTGTTACTGACATTTTAGACATGGAACAAATAATATGAGCTTATCATGAGAACCGTGGAGTGTTACTGACATTTTAGACATGAAACACTAATAAAAATGTACGTCAAACATATTCAATTTTAACTTTTTTAGTTTGTTGGTTGCACAAACGCTCAACATTAAACCAAAACCTCTAGCCTCCATGCCACCTTATTATTTTTTGTATTTGTCACAATAGGCTGGTATAGATGGGTCATCACCAGTGAGCAGATAACAATGCCAGGACAAGGACTAACATAGAGACACAGACTATATACAGGAAACACCAATTAGACCAAGTGACGACACCCGTGAGTAATCACAGATGCCAAAGAAGGAGACAGAGGATGTAAGACATGAACACAACACAAGATAGGGTTAGACACTAAAAAAACACAAACCCTATAAAGAGAAACAGAGGATCAGTGGAGCATAAACAAACATGACACCAGGGACAAAACCATAATTCCTACAGTATTAACTTTTACAGCATCATTTTGTCCTGACTTTTCAGCTCAGAAGCATAACAGTTGTGGTTTGACTCCAGTGTTCCATGTAGCCATGTACCCCCCCCCCCCCCCCAACCCAGGTGTTATGGTTGGCTGAGCCAGGTTATAACACAAGGTTACTCCAAGATGGCTAGAAAACATGTCATACCTGGATCAAAGTGCTTTTTGAAAAAATTTTTGGATTGGTTTTAGGTGAAAGAAGGTTAACCCTGTAGCTGCAGGCTTTCCATCTTGTAAAATAATCCTGATGGCACTTAAACCACAGCTTTTACCTTTATATATTAAAAACCTATTACTGTTAATACTAAATGTGCTGTGCAGTACACATACTGCGTTTGACATGTTACCTAGATTTGCACCTGTACATCCTCCTAGGTATATTTTATACTTAAGAAAGGCAAAACTGTTTGTGCTGTTCTGTGTAAGGGTGCCTCATTTTCTCAGGCTTCAGCTGTTGAGTATCGGTTGGCGCTGAGATCTATAGCAGCCGACTTGTTTACTCTTAATACCAGCACACTTCACCCACCCCCCGCATTTAAGGAGGGCACCTCTGTCTTATAGCAGCATGTAGACATTTTTATGGCTTACTACACTCAACACATCTTGATAACAGCTTTCATGGACAAATGTTTCAAATACTGTATGTTTGTGCTTTTATAATAACACTGGGTTATGCAATCAGAGTTCAAGAAAACTTGTGCTGGCAAAAAGTCTGTTAAAAATTAGATTCTTATGTTAAAATTTACAGATTGCTTAAGATGTTAGTGCAAATGGGCCATTCTTATGCTTACACTTTTATAGTGTTGCTAGCCCCAGATGTTGCAATCCTGGCACACAGTTACTGTTATATTTTTGGCATGTTGCCTCTATTTGATAGAAGTAAGCAAGAGAAAGATGGGAAACATGGGAAACTGAGCAGGGGCATATTGGTCCAGAGACTCACATTTTTGTACTACAAAACATTTTGACCTGAATGCCATGTCACACATCACAATGTTACTGTATTATGTGTACAGTATATCAGACAACATGTGATTTTAATAATTACAGCAGTCTAACATGGTCTGCTACTATCCATTTTGTTGCAAGCATTGCTCTTTCAAGACAAGTAAAACAGAAGCACAGTGACGATGGTAAGAATTGCCAACATTCCAGGAGATTTAGGAGATTATCTCGTTTAATGTCTCAGTGTTACCACAGGGACACTTTAAGAAAAGCATCTTTCCTATGTGAGCTTCATGTTTCAAGTGAAGTAAACAATGGCACTCTCAGTTTTGGTTGTGACTTTTTCAAAGAAGTTTTGACATTTATCTACACAACTCACAACAATTTGTGCACAAGCTCTTTCTGTACAATTGTATTTCAATATAACAGTCACGAATGCTCATGACTTTACCACCACAGCAATTACCATAGGTTTTTGTGTCATAGTCATGTTCTAAAAATAGCTAAAATAGTTTTATAAAAAGGTAAGATACACAAAATCATCATTTAAGGTTTACATGAAAGAGATATTGTGTCATTCTTCAGGTGTTTTGCTGAATATATTAAATTTGCCTTGAAACAAGAGTGCAGCATTTAATATTTTGCTGTGTATGGTTAGCTTCTCTTACCCTTTTTTAACATTGCTCTTTGACACCAAATCTGTTCATAACTTTTAAGGACATAATTTTCAGGCATAACCAGAAGATGAATGGCTTCCAGTTTAGAGCCCTTAGAACACATATGTCAAACTCAAGGCCCGCGGGCCAGATCCGGCCCGCGAATTAATTATCTATGGCCCCCTGGATGATATTT
>JARVGV010000694.1:23656024-23666570 GCA_031762435.1 Hypsolebias longignatus
GTAAAACAACTTCGAACGGCCGTATTAATGATTCTAAATGCGTTTCCAAGCAGTTAGTTAACAAAAAAAAAAAAAAAGAAAAAATATACAATGCTGCATAAAAAAGGCAACGTACGGCGCGATGACGTCACTGGGGGCGGAGTCGTAAACGCGAAACGCCGTAAACCAAGAACGCCGTAAACCAAGGACTACCTGTATTTCATAATGTTTTTATTTTATCGTTTCAGTTTTTGAAATTTAGGCAGCACGGTGGTGTAACTGGTAGAGCTGCTGCCTCTCAGCGAGCAGGTCCCTGGTTCAAATCCTGGTCCCGGGGCCTTTCTGGGTGGAGTTTGCATGTTCTCTCTGTGCATGTGTGAGTTTTCTCCGGGTACTCCGGTTTCCTCCCACAAACCAAAAACATGCATGTTAGGCTGACTGGTAACTCTAAATTGTCTCTAGGTGTGAGTGAGAGTGAATGGTTGTTTGTCTCATTTGTATCTGTGTCCCTGTGATGGACTGGAGACCTGTCCAGGGTGTACCCCGTCCCTCGTACAGTGATGGCTGGACATGGGCATCGGCGACCCCCATGACCGAAAATGGAAGAAGCAAGTAAAAGATAATGGATGGATGGATTTTTTTTATTTATTTAAATATCTTCAAGGTAATGTGGTGAGTGGTGTGAGTGGTGGTGGGGGGGGGGGGGTTGGGGGGGCATGAACGCCATGTGTTTTGTAGAGCTGAAAAGTCAAGCCTTGCTCTGCCCTTCGCTGCCACTGAGTCTGAACTAAGAGAAAATCAACTTCAAGATGTTTCCAGAAAACTCACTAACGCGTTTCCTCAATGTTTGGAACTTTAGTTTAGACTTTTATGAATTTCTTAAAGCACAGAAGAATGTGCTGATTAGTGGTTTATACAAGGTAGCAATAAATGACCTGTTCACCACACGGCAGTGTCGTCGTTTACATTTGATTTTTTCCTCTACTGCTTTTCTGAAGACTTGCACTGCAACTAATCTGACCTGTCAAAACTCAATAATATTCACACAAATACGGTATTTTCTCTCCACTGTTGTGTAAAACAGCACAGCTGCATGTTCCCAGTATTCCACACAGCCTTGATTAAAAGTAGTCCCTTCTCGGTCGGGGTAGAGGTTAGGCAGCTGACTTGGGACCAAAAAGTCCCAGGTTCAATCCCCAGCCATCCCCACATGTCTGGTGAGCAAGACACCTAACCCTTAACTGCTACCCAGGCATAACTGCCCACTGCTCCACCTGGGTGATGTCAGGTGCAGTGGATTAAAAGAGAGAACTAAGCAGAGAACTACTGGTAATTTCTCCATTGTATGGAAACATACAATGATGACAACACATAGCACTTTACTTTTGCTTAAAGCTGTTTGCTCTCTGTGACTGACAATTAAACCACATCTGGAAGTTTCTTCAGTCATCCAGCACCACTGATAGTGTAGTGAAGAAATGCATAAACCACATGCAACCTGTCTGATATAGGAAGCATCGTAAACCCAGGGAGAGACCATTTCACACGTACTGCTAAATTTCCCAGGTATGTTCTTATAAAATCAAAGAAGAAGAAGAAATCTGGTTTCTATGATCTGCCTGCAGAGAACTCTGGGAAATATGCCTCAAAGAGCCGGCGTGAGCTCTGGTTTTCTTCCTCAAACCATAACTGACAAAAGATTCTTGAAGGATTCGTTAAGTTCAGCCATTCGAGCCTGGACGGCCTCTCAGCATCGTCCAGAGGCTGACTGTGTTCAACTGTCCTGTTGGTGAAAGACTGTTGGAGTGCCAGGGCCCTCTGCTGGTGGCTCCGTGCACAGACTGGGGACGGAACCAGAGGATTTCTGAAACAGCTGCAAATACAGCTGCTGTCCAAACCTCACACATCTATTTTGTAATATCTCTATAAAAAATGCCTACGTTTGGAAGAATGAACTGCTCGGAAAGTGTAAAGAATCCCAAGATCAAATTATTTAAAACTGCTGTCAGTGGCTAATTATGGTCACCATGGTAACCACAAATCTATATCTGTCACTCCATGAAACAAACAAATGTTTATGTGGAAAACTTTAAAATGGATCTTGTAAATTCTTGAATGGAGCATCAGAAGGCCCTGATGGTGAACCTCTATGTGCTTCATGAGCTGCAGGTGGAGCGAAACGTTAAAAAGACAATTTACTTCCTGCGTTGAAGAACGTTTTGAAAGAATGAAAGAAAGAAAGCTTGGTGTACACATGCTGTATTCTGGGATTTGAACGAAAATGCCTCATTTGTTTGATCAAAATCTAATTGAATTATAGTTTGTTTTCTTTGTGTGTGTGTGTGTGTCAAGGGGTTGGGGGGGGGGCGGGGGGTTACATTGTGCATCTTACTGCTTCCAAAATTCTTATATTTTGATGTAAAAATTGTGTTTTCATTAAATTAATGCTGACTCAGCATCCACGCTGTATTTGACCAGTTTATATTTTCTTCTGTATACTTCTTTGCAATAATTCCACAGCGATGCATTTTATTTTACTTTAATCATTGATTCAAAAAAGTGCAAAGTGTGACTTGTTTTTTGTAACTTTATTTTTTATTTATTTATTTTTTTTTACTTTTCAACATATTGAATTTAATTTAAAAAATCAGCAGAAAATCCTCAAGATTTTTATTTCTTAAAAAAAAAAGAAGTACTCCATGAAATTGGTGTACTATAGTGTTTTAGGCTACTCTTAGATTTTAGCTACAGTTTTTATTTATTTTTATTTATTTATTTGTAGTCAATGTTTAGCTTATTTAAATGTTAGCACGTTTTGTATATTATTTGACAATTTTGTTAATTTTATTTACTTTTTTTTTTTTTTGCTTTAACATCAGTTTTATTACTTTTCAGTACATTTTGGTAAATTTGAAGTAATTTTAGATTTAATATTTTTGTTGATAAATATATTTGCTTCTTTTTACTTTGTCTTTCAGCTTTTGTTTTGCTCGGTTTTTTTAGGTTTGGTTATTTTCAGTTCGTTTGTTTTTCTCTTTTTTTATACAGTATATATATATTAGGGTATTTTAGTTGGTGTTTTGCTGCTTATAGTTTTACCTAATGTGCAATTTTCAGATTATTGCAACAGTTTTGTTCTTTTTTGCTGCTTTTTTTTTTCTGCTCATTTTGGTTTCTTTAGCACATTTTCAGAATGCTCTGCTTGTTTTAACTCAGTTTCAGCTTATTGAACACACGTCACCAGTCATCCAGAACATTTATCAGAAAATGTAGTTTCTATAATTATAATTTACATTATTGACTTTTAAGTAATTTAAAGTACCAAGTTTAGAAGACCTTTTGAGTCCTGTCCTCTTGCCAGCTGTTTTTTATCAGACTTTATTGAAAGCAGCTGGATTTTAACAACTGCATTACTATAATATAGTTTTGAAACATGTTCCTGAATTTTAAACTGCAGAACTTTCAGTCTAGCCTTGTTGTTGATTGAAAGAAAAAATATGTAATGTTCAAAAAAGGTCATGAAGCACTGCTTGATTTATTTTGTTTTTCTGCTTTTCTAAAAGCTTTTACGTCTGAAGTAGAAACCAACCACTTAAGACAAATTGCACACGTTCAAGACATCTTCCTATATTCATAAATTTAAGCACTTGTTTGTCTTGTGAAAGCATCAGTCTGTGCTCGCACCACCGAAAGTCATGGTGCACCCAACAACCAGCAGTCAGAATGCTTAAAGTGGCCAGGCGGGGTGTCACGCCTTGTCCTCGTCCTCTGAAGGGCTAGTTAATAAAAAACAGTCCTGGGTTCCTGGCAGCCGGGATGGCAGCTAATCAAAAATCCATTAATCTAGCGATCTACAGCAATTTGTTACTTTACAAGCAGATAGCAGTCCCCACTGAAACCAAACAGATCTGTGTTATGGACTGAATTTAAATGGCTTTTTGCAGTGAAACAAGGGTCAGATGTGTTTAATGGGACTAAAACCAGGTCAGGATTTTAGCTGTTCATGCTGGCAGCTTGGTGGGCTTCATACAGCTAATGCTAGGAAGAACCTGCATTATGTATCTGCAAATGCATCATTTGCACAGTCAACACCAATATGGATGAGTTCCTGCTGTTTGTTCTGCATATTTCAACCTTTCCCCCCCTTTGCAATAATTTCAAAAACAAAAGCAGAAGTTGGGAGTGAAAGTGCTTCCAAATTTGTTGTAAGACTGACCACAAGTCAAAGTCAAAGTTAGTCATCTTGATTTAATGAACAGTGCTTCCAGTCATATGCTGCGAGGAAGTGTGACTAATCTGATGGGGGCCAGCAGTGAGTCACACCGCCGTGCATCGTGTCCCCGATGATTCGCTTTTTGTTGGAATCTGTTTGCGGCATAATTCGAGCCTTCTGGGGGAAACCACTTGACGGGATGTGGCAGCCAGGTTGTTATCGTGATATGAATCTGTTTACACGCAGCTGCAGCTGGATTTATAGCCGAGCTTCTTGCTGGAGCAAACGACAGCGTTGCTAGTTTGGTTGTTGTCATTTACTTGAAAGTTTTGAGGAGGCAAAGTGTGAAAGATGCCCTGTGGCATCTCAAAATAGATAGTCAAATGTTTTGTGATGCTTAAATAGAGCGAAAAAAATAAATAAATAAAAGGAAACTAAAGAAATTGCATTTCCTGCAATAATGCAGTGTGAATGCTTATTGCTGAAGAACTTGCTGAAAAACAGCTGAACTTTGCTTGAAAAAGAACAGGCTGAAATGGAGTTGAAATGGAGGAACAAGCCTAAATTAGCAGAAAAAAAGCAGAAAGAACCAAGTATTTGCTAAAGTAGGTTTAAATGAGCAGAAACATTAGGAAATTAGCTAAAAAAAATCTGAAATTAGCAAACAATGGTTGAAAATTAGATGAAAGGCAGAAAGAAGCTTAAACTACTAGAGGGAAGCGGAAATAGCTGAAATTAGCTAAAAAATGTGGAATTAGCTGTAAAAGCTAAAATTAGCATAAAACAGCTAAATAGCTAAAATAGCGGCAAAAGCTGAATTTAGCATAATTAAACTGAAAGGAGCACAACAAGCTGAAATTAGTAGAATAATTTTGTAGGGCTGATAGAAGCAGAAATGAGCACAAAAAAGTGAAAATTATCTGAAAGAAGCTGAAATTAGGAGGAAAAAACAGGTGAAAAGTAAGTAGCTAAAAGGGTAGAAAGAAGCTTAAATTACCAGAAGGAAGTGGAGGGAGCACACTGTGGCTGAATTAAGCTGAAAAAATATTAAATTGGTGCAAAAAATATGGAATTAGCTGAAAAAGTCTAAATTAGCTGAAAAAAATATAAATATAAAATAGCTGAAATAGCAGAAAAAGCTTAAACTTGCAGGAATAAGTTGAAAGGATCATATCAAGCTGAAATTAGCAGAAAGAAGTTAAAAGAAGCACAAAAATGTTATAGTTAGCAGAAATAAGCTGAAAGGAGCATAAAACAGCTGGAAAAACAGCTCAAATTAGCTGAAAGTAGCTGAAAAATGTTTAAATTTGTACAATAAAACTGAAAGAAGCTGAACCAGAACAAAATGTGAAAGGCGCAGTAAAACGTTTCAAACAGATCTGAAGGATGTAAAATGAGCTCAATTTAAAAAATGGCAGAAAACGCTAAATATTTCAAACAGCTAAAGTTACACAATACCAAAAATCAGAGCAGGATTGTCCTGAAAGAGCTAAATGTTTTAATTTATGATTTGCTGAAATAGCACAAAAATTGTGGAACGAGAAAGATGATGAAAATGTACAGAACAGATAAAGTTGGAATAATAAATATAAACAGAATCACAATAGTAAGAATACTTAACAAGCATTCACACTATTAACCAAATTTAGAAGACTGAACAGTCAGAAAACATCATTCAGCTGTTTTGATCAGATGTTTTAATTCACAAACAGATGTAAACGCGCCAAAGCTCCATATTCTTTTTTCAAAAATCACTTCTCAAAGACAAATAGTACAACTAATTAAACTGTTGTTATATTGCTTTAACGTTTAACTGATTAATATAAACTGAAAACTTAAGAAGATTTCAAAGCAGCTAATTAAAAACACTTATCGGTGTTAAATAAATCACAGCTTGGTGACGACAACCAAAGGCTACACAAAACTCTGCAGAGCCTCCTCAAAGCTTCACACCATGAGAGAAAAAGAGCTGTGTTTAAGAAAGACAATGTGCAAACAGCAGCCACGCTCAGGACCACAAGCCAGCTGCTGCCATGATAAGGAGAGGAATTTCAGGCCATTAACGTGTAACTTTACTCGAGGCTTCCTGCCAGCCACCTTCCTGTGGGGGTGCTTGTGTAAGGAGAGAGTTGGTCTGAGTCACAAAGACTGAACGGTTCACCAAGAATTATGTCTTTAAAAAGACTTTACTTCCCATAATCAGAGCAGCTACAGTGGTCAGAAAACACATTTTACATTATCCCTCGGTCAGGTTCTTAGGTCCGGAACCCGTCCGTCCGTCCGTCCGTCCGTCCGTCCGTCCGTCCGTCCGACCGACCGTCCGTCCGACCGACCGACCGACCGACCGACCGACCGACCGACCGACCGACAGACAGACAGACAGACAGACAGACAGACAGACAGACAGACAGACAGACAGACAGACAGACAGACAGACAGACAGATCTGTAGCCAGGTCTCTCTTGTAAATGAGTCCTCGAGAGGCTCAATGGGATTAACCTGCCTAAATAAAGGTTGAATGAATGAACTTTTTTAATAAATAACCTCTTAAAGTGCCTACATCTGAGCAGATTCTGAACTAATGATTGAATCGAGTTAAATGAAAAAAGAAGTGGATGGAAAGAAAAGAAACTGTTTGGAATAAGAGCTAAGTGGGAACAAGAGTAAAAACCATGTGAGACGGGAGGAGCTGGTCGTGAGATGCATGATGGAGGCAAAAAATATAAAAGCAGAAGCAGGATGTTTAAAATGTGGCGCAGAATCTAAGACAAGACAAAATTCTCACTCTTCCACCTTTCCACCCACTCCCTCTCATTATCACTGTATGTCTGCCATTTTCTCTCTCTAGTATGTGTCAGGCCCGAGACAGGCTGTTCGCTGTAGTCGAGGGTATTTGTGTACGTGAGGAACGGGGAGAAAAACGTGAGTACCTTTGCATCTTTGCTTCTCTGTCAAATGCAGGCAGCTAAACAAGCATGTGTCAGAGTCAGAGATTCTTTATTGTAATTCGTACCACGTGGTACATGTGATGAAATGAAACGAGATTATGTACACAGGGTCCCAGTTACATCAAACAATAAAATGTAAAATAAAAAAGTCAACCACTCTGGTAGGAAAGATGAAGAAACGGTCACAAAAACACGGTCATAGTTAATGTGTCTTCATCGATCCTTTCAGTTGGAAACAAATGAAAATAACTTGATGACACAAGATACAAAAATGTTTTTTGAGGAATGGGTCTGCTGGTGATATGCATCGCAATGATTATATATGAAGGGGACATGTCCCCCTCGCATAAAAAAAATGAAATATTAGTTCACCCAGTTCTGTTTTTATTTCTTCCTGAACAAATCAATTCCACTTGATTAATTGGAGAAACCACTAAAAGTCCACTCCGAGTTTTCCTGATTACTTACAACAACTCACCACATGCAATGTTTCCATGAGGTCACAATAATTTGTTTGACTGAAACTGACTGCTGAGCTCATAAAAGTGGTCAAAGGAACAAAACTGAACTCAGACAAAAACGTGAACAAATTGGCTGCACACAAACAAACATAACTGACCTGTAACAAAAAGACACACAGGAGTATATATACTGGCTGATCAGACCATTAAAACAAAAAAGAGGTAATTAAACAGAATACAATCACTAACTACAAAAAATATATAAATAAATAAATAAATAAATAAAAAAAACTACAGCTACGTTTGATAATAAACTAAACACCAAAAGTGAAAATCAAAAATATTAAACTTTATATACAAGTATTCACTTAAATACAAAAGCTTTTTTAAATAAAGAAAATACAAGTTTCCCCTCTCTGTCAGGAACTGGTGGTGCAGTCCAATCAGCTCTATCTATATAAGTGTGTCAAGCCCTGGAGGCTCCCGGGGATCAGGCAGGTAAGAACCAGTAAAAGAAAAGGAGTTAATCATAAGCACAGACAAAATGAACAATAAGTTAAATACATCAGTAAACTAAATGTGTGCAATTACAGATAGAAAAATGTATCTAAACCAACCAATAAACATTTTGGTGCAAACTAAAGTGTTGTGTTTGGATGAAAAGTAAATGGTGCACATAAGAGTTACCGACTTTAGTGTGTGGCCATGGGTTTAACCATCACAGACATTGTTTTTCTTTTATAACTTTCAATCTGTTCTATATTTTTCACTGCAGTCATGGTGGCACAAAATCTCTGTTCAGATGCTGCACATTTAAAAATGCAATGATCCTGCACCATCGCTTTCACAAAAACATTCCTGTAAGTTCCTTGGAAGTACAGTTTGACTGATTTTATAAATAAATTGTCCCATTTGACATTTTAGAATTTGGCTGATAGAGGAGAAAAATAGAAAATGAAGTATATTTAAAAGTCATCTATCTCACCCCCTCTGTCAAAGACCAATACAAAAAAATGTTTTAGATTATCAAAATGAAGACGTTGGAGTACAAAGTAAATGTTTCAGGGAAGCGACGCTCATTTTCACAGACAGATCTGTTTCATGTGATGCACCGGGCTCACCTCGCCACTCATTTCAGCCACTGTTAACGTTTATTTGTTCATTGGTTACAATTTTTAAATAAACCAACAGCATTCATTGCCTCTGTTAGATTTTCTACAGAGCTCCTATATCTGGATTTATGCTTTTAACAAAGTTCTGCAGTATGTAATCATTAAAGCAGATGCACTGCTCCACGTCGCAGTTTTTCTTCTGAAAACTTTGCGCTGAAACTCTCTCACGAGCCTCATTGTCTTTCCTCGTTGCACCAAATTGCTGCACTAAATCTCTCATGCCCTTTAGCCATGGGTGCTGCTGTGTGTCAACAGAATTATGTATAAAGATGGCACCCAACCTGGTCCTCACAAGGCTGATTGCCGACTCTTATTACTTGACTTGGTATTGATTTCACGGCATGTCGGCATGTGCTCATGATTCATGGGAGCTACAAGTGCTGGATCAACGTTTTCGAGCCCCTCCCGCCCAGACGGACCCGCTGGCGTCCTTGGGTCAGGTGTGGGACGTTAACTGAAGTTTACAGCTGCCGTTATTCCAGATGGCTGACAGAAAATGTCAATTCTAGATGCATGGAAGACAGATCACAGCCAGGACAAGTTTTATTTACATGCACTTTATATATTTTAGATGCATTCAGTGATCTTTATCCTGCACCAAGGGCAGAGTCTGTATGCTAGGTTAAAGCTACCTTTAGAAAATGTAGATTTGAAACTACAGGAAATGTGTATTCTGTTTACCACAAATGTATTTGTTAACCCCGAGGGTTTGATCCTACGTGTGTAGTGCCGTTGCGTGTTCAACCAAATAACTTTTGGAGTCACCCCAATTTATAATGGCTGCTAAAGCCAACGACCCGAAAACATACAAGCATGGCTATAACTTGAACAAATTCACAAATATCGAAACAACCACACCCATTACTCCTGAGGAATACTTTAAGCATTACACACTGCACAGTCTTTTTGCTTAAATGTTTGGCATTATCCGTTGCCGTCAGACCTGTCTGTCTTTTAGCCAAGAGTTTGAAACTCCCAAGAAAGAATCCTTGGGTGGCTGTGACCTGTATGTCCTACAAATACAAAGCATGGAAGAAAACAGCAAATTATTTGGGAAATGTTGTCACAATATGATTTTACCCATTTTATTACATAACTGACTTTTTTTTTTCATGATGTAGCCAAGGTAAAAGAGGAAGTGACATCAAAGGGGAACTCCCTGGTTTTTGTTTATTGAGACACTAACATTTCCGACTTCATCACGGTTGGGACTCAAAATAATCTAAAAACCATCAGATTCTTTTCTACTGTCTGTTTTGTCAGCCGTTCCTCTTTGTCATCACGTGTTACTGTGAATGTGAATATCTCAACAACTTTTTCTTTTCTGCAGCATGATATTTTTGTTGCAACATGTTAGAAACGCTCATGTTTTATTTCCAAAAATGTACTTAAAAACTCAATATTTGGAGTAACCCAATGTAAAATAGCTACCATACCTATTTAATTTTAGTTAATACAAAATATTGCTATAACTCTATCCATTTATAAATGCTGAGCTCAGTTTAGTGTTACTTTTTTCCAAAAAAGTAACAATTATGTTCCTTCTCAATATAAGATTTTAGTTTAAAACTTTACACAGGCTGCGACATGCATTCCTTAGAAAATGCTAGAACTTAGAGGAAGTTCCATCTGAAATCCACAAACATCTCCTTTGTCTTCTTCTCATTGATGTGAAGGTTGTTCTTCCTACACCAGCTCTCCAGGTGTTCCACCTCCTGTCTGTAGCTGGACTCATCATTGTTTGTGATGCATCCCACCATAGCTGTATCATCT
>JARVGV010000694.1:23827637-23843730 GCA_031762435.1 Hypsolebias longignatus
GATTACCTGCAGTGTTCCCTCAGTGAGGACTGAACTTGGCAAAAGGGCCTTCTCCTACTCCGCTCCTGCTTCCTGGACTATCTTACTAAAAAATCTGAAGCTCTTGACCTTGACTTCTCTAAATGTCTTCAATAATCTGTTGGAATCCTGACACGAACCAATGCAGACATGTTCCTGTTTTTAGTTTTCTACATTTGCCTTATACGGTAATCCGTTTTACTACTTTATCTTTTTTATCTTGTTAAAAAAAAAAATCCATATGCCTCTCTTGTGATTGTCTATTGTCGCTGTTGTCATCTTTGTTGAAACCCAGTCTCTCTTGTAAATGAGTCCTCGAGGCTCAATGGGATTAACCTGCCTAAATAAAGGTTGAAAGAATATAGAAAAGCCCATTAACAGGAAAAAGTGTGATTCATTTAAATAGACAAACAACTTCATTCCAAAGAAAACACCACAGGATTTATCTTCTGGCAGTAAGTTAAACCTGTAACAAAGACTTTTAGTGGTTTTTCAGCACAAAAAATGTTCCGAAACACAAAAGAGAGAAGAACAATAACTTTGTTACAGCATCTTTAATGTTCACTGCAGAGCAGTCTGTTAAACTCTGCGTGTCCAGAAATGAACCCACCATGCAGCTGTGTAAAAACAAGTTTTAAAAAGGCAGTCAGTGAGACGGTGTCCTCAGCTCCATTCTAATAAACAGCAGAAGCAACTTGTATGTCTACAAAAAGAAGTTTATAAAAGTTCGTTCAGAGGTTTTGTTACTTCAGAAAACATTTTTCCTAATGAGTCTGTGAACCCTCAGTTATTAGTGTCCGATCTTATTTGTTAGAGTGTGACGTCTGTGTGAACTATGATCCCACGGAGGATAAAATAAAAAGTGTTTGCTTTGGAAATTAACGTCAGTTCGTGTGACTTCACGTGCGCTGCAGTATGGCAGCACTGATAAGAGCTCTGCTTCGACTCGCTCTTTTTTTTTTTCATGTTTTTATTTCACCTTTTTTTTTTTTTTGCTCCTGCACTGTACCAGTGGTGATTTTAGTCTTTTTGGGGAGTGCTCAAGCAACCCTAAATTTTAATTCGGCACCCCTGAAAAATAAAGTAAAAAAATATATATACAGTATTTTTTTTTATTATTTTTTTTTTTACTTTATTTTTGGCGAGTCTGGGTTTGGGTTTTGGGTTCTGTTCATTGCATTTATGATTCAATGCACTATAATAAGCATATAAAAGGTAACACATCATTTCAATACTTGTTCTGTTTACATAATGACAACAATTGCTGGATGTCGGGCCCCTGAGCTGCTGGCTTTCAGTAACTGTGGCCCCCAGCACAGTTTAGTTGAATAGCCCTTTTAGCGCTACTTCTTGTTGTGCTGTGCTCTAATATAGTTATTGAATCAAGTGTTTACTTGTGTAGGTAAACGTAGATGTTTACCAACACGTTAAAATATACCAGAATGCAGAAAATGGCATCTACTTTATTCAAACATTTCTGGGGCAGGACCACCAGACCCCGACACAGGCACATTATGAATGCTTCTGATGCCAATGGTCACCACGTTCAAGCTAAGAGTCATTGTCAACACTGGGGGCTGAGCACCCCTAAGGGGCAGATTCTAGAATCGCCCCTGCACTGTACGCCCACGCTACGGGTATGACCGCAACACACTTTTGGAGTTTTGTGTGTCCCTGCCTTGCCATTTTGCCATCGTGTTTCAGTTCCAGACACCCTTCCAGCCTCTCATACGGACGTCTCCATGATCCTCCATCTGCCTGTGGACCGAACTCTATGGAACAGTTCGGTTACGCCGAGAAACATTGGATGTTCTGTATCTGCCGTACCCGGTTTTGGAGGGCAGTCATCTTTTGCCTCGGTTGTTATCATCATGCTGCTAACAGGATCACGCTGCTAACAAAACCACACTTCTAATAGTACCATGGTGCTAATGGGACCGTATTGTTAAGAGAACCTCACTGCCAACAGATCCACTCAGCTATAGAACCATGCTGCGCTGTACGTTTGGTGCCTTTCGTTTTACTTTTGTTGCATGCTTTGGTATTTCTTGCTGTTGTTTTTTTGGCGAGTCAAGACGGTTCTTCTCGTCCTGAACATTTCATTACATTGTTGACCTGGTGTTGATCAGCTTATGACTATAAACCTAAACCTAAAATTCCTCTTAGTCAGCACTCTGCTTGATCATAATGTATGCATCACAAATTACGGCCTTGCATTCCTTGAAGGAATGCAGACCATATCAATTATTGCCATCCGTGTGTTTGTGAGGAGTTGTGGCGGCCATCTTGAGGGTTGCCTTCCAACTGTTTATGCTAAAGCTTTCCTCACCTCAAAAAATATTATTTTTGGTTAAGTTTTATTCAAATTTGTCAACTGGCTCTTGTCATTAAAAGACAAACAGCGTGCCATAAAAACAAACTTCAGACTCTAAAATGTCTGATGATGTGAAGACGAAAACAGATTGTGACAGAAAGGATCTCGTCTTATTGATATTCTTGTGCTGAAATGAATCAAACTTTTAGTTAGGAGAGATGTTTCTCCTCTTTGATTCTAGCAGCTTGAACACTCTTCTTAACTCCCCTCATCTTGAGTCTCAGTAAGCCCAGGCCAGAATGTAAATCACTTTAACAGCCTACTGAATGTGCTGGACATCCTTCAGCCATAATGGATCAGGCAGTAAAAACAGTCACTATTTGCTTGACATTTATGTACGAGTCCCACCTGCTCAGTTTTTATTTCTGATCAGCACGTTTAAAGGCCAGGTAATGAATATCGGCGCACACTGATCAGTGTTTCACCGGTCAGTGCGATTTTTCTAACGTCAGTGAGAGTTCGTTTAAAACAACACGGTCACAGGAATTTTTATTTTGTTTGTTGTTGTACATTCTGTCAGGTTGTTGAGCGTATATCATCGTACTTTACAACTGGGGAGGTGATATCATCTCGTCTTCTGTCTAGAGGAGGATCAATACCTCCACCAAATCATGTGCATACATTCAGGAGCTCTGTAAACATCGTCTCATACGTTTGTAACGGATGCGTCCGCAGCATCCATTATCTCGCTCTCCCTCTCACACAGGACAAATCAGAAACATATATTGTCTTTGTGTGTGTGTGTGTGTCTGTCAGTCTCTTTCTCATTTTCTTTTCTCTCGAGCCTTTCAATGGCACACCAGCACACACGCAAACATACACACTCTGAAACTCACGTTCTCCCTGACACACAGGCGCACAAACGCAGAAAATCGAAATCACAAATCGGCTTAACTCTCCCTGACACGTCTGTGAATTAAGCCTTTCCGTTGCTCTCCCTTTCCCATTATAAAGGCATTGTTCAGAGGCTGAATTAGTAACAGGTAGCCCAGAGCTCCTGCTTCTTCCTTCTTTCTTTCTCACACCTTTTCGTTCTTTTTCCCTTACTTTACCTCCCAGTTTTACTTTTCTCTAATTCTCTCCATCCTCCTCCTGTTCATTTTTTTCCTCTGACTATATTCCACACGACCTCCATCAGCTCTCTTCCTAATCATCTTTCACCAGTCCTCACTCGGTCTTGCTCTTTATTCCATTAGTTTCCTTTTCTTGTTTTTCTATCACAGCCAGAGGTAGAGTGGGGCTAAGTACCAGACATTTTCTACTGGGTGCATATTTATATTCATATTTTGCTATATTTCATAGGAAATGGTTTTATGGTCACATTTAAATTACTTTTTTTTTTCATTCAGATTTTATACATGTTAATTTGAACAAATTATTAATTCTTGGAGTCAACCCAATACTAGATGGCCACCATCGAATAACTTACTACATTTAAAACATAAGTTTAAACCACTTAACAGCTAGGCTTGTCACAATAACAAATTTTGCTGGCCAATTAATTGTCCAAGAAATTATTGTGGTAAACAATCATGTTTGAAATTTAACGATAATTAGCAATTGTCAAATTTAAGAAGAAATGTTGGTTAATTTTTGTTTGTAGTACTTTTTTGACCACTGAATGGCAGTAAAAGACAGTTTGAACCAAAGGGTGGATAGTGAGGGAGCGAGCAGCATGTCTCTGTAAGAAAATGGGAGGGAGACCCCTTGACATGACATGGGCTGTCTCTCGTTCCTGTTTTTCTGTTCTCAAAATGGCAGACGCTTGGTGTGGTTTGAGCTCTTTACCATAGTATTTGTCACACAAAGCTTTTAATAAAAAATCGGTAAACAAGTTCTCAGCTTCTTTTTGCAGAGAAAAACAACTTTTTAGACGAAGGCACAGGTTTCAACCGTGAATTTCGGAGCTTCGACAAGATGGAGGATTTTCCCGAGGTCGGCCTGTTAGCTTAGCTCGTAGCTTAACTTTTCAGCTTAGCTGCTTTTAATGATCCAAAAACGCAATTTTGGACAGTTAAAACAGATTTTAAAGAGAAAAGAGAAAGGAAGGGGTCAGTGAAGAGCACCGGAGTTGAACCTTTTGTCATCCAGTGTCTTCAGTAGGAAGAGAGAGACACGAAGAAACGATAAATCCAATAAATGAAAATGAAGATAGATAATTTTCATTTATCATGCGATTAATTGATTGTTTATCGCGACAGGCCTACTTGTGTGGCACCACGAGACGTCACAACTCTGTTACTACCACACCAAGTTTTAGGTCAATATCTGAAATACGGATTTAGAGCCATTTTTTTGTGTTTTCCAAAGTCAGTTGGTTGTGGCGGCCATCTTGAAATGGGTTAGCTCTAAAAACTGTAGTTTTCATTAAACCTTGTCCAATGCCTCATGAGATGTGTGGACACCAGACAGACTCACACAAACAAACAAACACAACAACCTTATTGTTCTCTTTTACCTTCCAGCAGCAGAATAACTAAAATATGGAGCAGAAAGTTTCAGAGATTGAGGCTAAATTCAAAAGATGTAAGGTCGTCTTCTCAAAGAACCAACTTTAAATTGGATCTTTCGGGTCTTTATTTTCGTGTCTCATTGCAAAGAGACGGTCCGTTTCCATTACTTTAGATAAATCTATAAAAAAATAACAAACAGCAGTTAATAACTCGTGTTTTAATGCCACCAAGGTGATCCTCAAAGAGCTGAAAACGTCCCATTTCTCACTTCCTTTCAGGTCTTTGTTGGATTCTTTTTTTCCCCCGTTTGAACTTGAAGACTCGACTTTTAGAAAGTGTTTATCTGCTAAATTTCTTTTAGGTGTAAAACTTCCTTCACAAAAAACGAAATATGCTTTCATGGTCATGTACAAATACTGGGACAAAATAATGAAGAGGCAGAGAAGTCCAGAGAAAACCCTTCAGAGACCTTCAGTCTGAAAGATGAACTTGTTAACTTCACTTCTATTGTAAGATTTTCTTAGGTTATTTATTTATTTATTTGTTACTCATTACTTGAAACTGAAGAATTTGTTGCAGCCAATTAAAAAAATAGATTTGGTAATTTCACAAAATGTCTCTTTTTGATGTGTATAAAAAGCATAAAGTGAAAAGTTACAAGTGTATGAGTCAGTATTGATGTTTATGAACATTTTCACTTTAAAACACTTTGCTGACCTTGTACGTTTCTCAGTTGTTGGTTCTGAGAGGTGTGACCTTATATCAAGGCTCTTCTGGGTCCTAGACGGACCTTTCTTGTTCAGCCTGTATCTGAAACCGGAACAATTGTCATCTGAACCATCTCTGCATGAGCTCCTGTAGCTAATCAGTTAAGAACTGACTCTAGCTAAAATAATACAAATAAACCATAGACGTGTAGGTTTGTGTTAGCAACAGAAGCGTTCATTCATCCTCACTAGATTCTGCTAACGATACACAAGTACACTGACTTCTTTTAAAGCGATCATGCGCTTATTTTTTTGACCATCAATAATTATCAGAGAGAACCAAATTGCGGAGGAAGGTCCAATCAATGGGGCTACCTGGCAAAGACGCCAGTGCTTAGTTGAGAGTGAGAGGGTGACGCGCCTCAGATGCTAAATCGATGGCAGCCATTCTGCAACAGTCGGCTGACGCTGCAAGCTTTCCCCCTCGATGCTGAAGACGTATTGAAAGACCCCCGTTGGTAGGTGCATGCAGGGATGACAACATGATTGTATTTCTGCCACTGCGGGCAGAGAGAGCTTTTATCTGCCTTCAGAAGCCCTTTAAAGACTTCATTCCCCTGGGAACGTCGATGCCAAACGCAGAACAATCTGTCTCTTAAACCCTCCTCCTGAGTAAACGCCATAAAGTTTACAAAGTCAATTAAGGCTTTTTTTGACAAATTTAAACTGATGTCAGGCGAATTAAAGCTTCGTGGTCCGGTTCCCTGTGGATATACCATCAGATGGTACACTTGGACCAATTTAGCATCACGGGTTCCCCAGATGAGGCAGAGAGCTGTAAGCAGCTTATTCCTCCCTCACTTGTGCTTTTTAGGACGTGTCAGAATCTTTGTGTACAATACTGTGTTTTTAGATGATTTATTGAAAGCTTGGAGCGGTCGTGAGTGAGTCGGGTCACGGGGGCAGCAGCTTGAGCAGGGAGGCTCAGACATCTCCACAGCCACCTCTTCCAGCTCTTCTGGGAGGATTGTTCCCAGACCAGCTGAGAGACATAGTCTCCACCGTGTTCTGGGTCATCCACGAGGTCTCCTCCTAGCTGGTCAAGCCCAAGCACCTCCCTAGGGAGGCGCGCAGAGAGCATCCTTACCAGATGCCACCACCACCTCAAGTAGCTCCTCTTGATGTGGAGGAGCAGTGGTTCTTCTCAGAGTCTCTCCTGATAACTGAACTTCTCATCCTATCTCTGAGAGTCCAGCTATCCTGCAGAGGAAACTCGTTTCAACCACCTGGATCCACAATCTCATGCTTTCAGTCACTACCAGAGCTCATGACCATAGGTGAGGGTAGGAACAGATCGACAGATAAACTGAGAGCTTCTTCACAAGTGGACTGGCACCGAGTCTGCAATACTGCAATCATCTGTCAATCTTGCGCTCCATTCTTCACTCGTGAACAAAACCCCCGATATACTTTGTGATTGAACTCCTCCACTTGAGGCAGAACCTCACCCTCGACCTGAAGAGAGCAATCCACCCTTTTCTGGTTGAGGACCATGGCCTCAGATTTGGAGGTGCTAATACTCATCCCATCCACTTCACACTTGGCTGCGAACCACTCCAGTGAGAGCTAAAGATCATGGCACAATGACACCAACAGGACCACATCATCTGCAAAGGGCAGAGAAGGAATCCTGAGGCCACCGAACTGGACTCCCTCTGCCCACTGGTTGCACCAAGAAATTCTGTCCATAAAAGTTATGAACAGAATCTGTGACAATGGTCAGCCCTGACGGAGTCCAGCTCTTACCCTGAAGGGGTCCAACTTATTACCGGCAAGGCAAACCAAACTGTTGCACCATTTGTATTGGACCAAACCGCCCATAACAACAAGCCCCCAATTCCATACTCATAGAGCACCCCCACAGTGTACCTCGAGGAAAATGGCCGAACGCCTTCTCCAAGTCCACAAAACACATATAGACTGGACGGACAAACTCCCATGACCCTCGAGGATCCTAATGAGAGTAAAGAGCTGGTCCAGTGTTCTACAAATTAAATAATAAATGGTTAATTGTCACACGCTCAACTGTGATGTAAGGGTATAAACCAAATAGATGAGTGGTTCCAGTAAATTAAATTATTCAAACAAATGTGCATTGGAAGATACTTCAAGGGCTCCAACAGGAAGTGTAGTGAAGGATGAACTGGTTACCATCAAAGAGCTTAGTCATTTCTGAAGTGGTACTCACCCAAAGTTTAAAATTCACTGTATTAGAAGTTTTTCTAGCGCTCTAAAGCAAAATAAACCTGTTTCATTACTTGAATTTGTTGGGAAGGTTCTTTAGTTGCCATGTAGAACATGGAGCTGGAGAAATAAGTAGAAAAAGTAATGAATATTTAAAAAAAAAAAAAAAAAAAAGATTCAAGGCCATATGGACTGACATCTCGAAGCATCTCACGTTTTATTTATGAGATGATTTCCAGTCTGAATCGTTCACCAAAGACTCCTGAGCAGGAAGTCCTCTCTTTGATTCCACTTCATCCTGCATCGTCATCCTCCTTTAATCAGCCCAGTGTAACCTGCTGTTGACAACATGTCTGCAGGGACTGTCGGGCCCATCTTGGTCAGGAGGGGAGGGGAGACGAGCAGCAGGGAGGGGGGAGCTGGCAGTCGTATTAGGTAGAAGTGGAACACTGAGGAGTCCTTCCTTCCTTTTTCTTTTTCATTTCCTCCTTCGACACCCGGTCGAGCCACAGCAGCTTTGGGCTTCTCTGCCAGGTGGGGGCTTTGCCTCTTGAGGTAGTTCAGCAAACAACCTGATCAAAGCGAGACTTCCGTGATAAGACGAGCATCCTGGACGAGGTGAGTCTAACGGCAGTGGATCCTGTTTGGATGTTTTCAGTTGTGAAGAGCTGCTCCGGCTCTTTATGCTCCACAACGCTGAAGAACAAGAACCTGCAGCCTTCTTTAACATTTGAAGCAGAAGAAGACCATTAAAATGACCTGCTTTAGTTCTTACTGGTTTCTGAATAGTGTGGATGCTTATTAAATATTCACACATTCATTTTTCTTCTGTACGTTTTTCAGCACGTAACTTCATTCCACAATTCTTTTTCTATTTCAACACTTCACGTATCAAAACACTGAACTCATTCAGGCCATTCCTGCTCTGACTTTTGATATCTGTGCAATTTATGTTTTTTTGTTTTGTTTGTTTTTTTTAAGCTTTTTAGCCATGTTTCTTCAAATCATTCAACCTCTTTGAGTCATTTAAAACATTTTACTGCTCATTAGTTTTTTCCTGCTTTTTCAGCTGTTTTTTTTTTCTCAGCATTTTTCAGATAATTTACCTTTTATTCTTTTTTGTGCTAATTTTCACATTCTGTGCTTCTTTCCTTTAATTTCAACTTTTAAAATGTCTAATCTTTCTGCTAATTTCTGTTTCTTTTTGTTCATTTCATCTTTTTATAATCTATTCAGCCTTTTTCTGGCTGTTTCAACTTATTTTGCTCAATTCTGCTCTAATTCTGTTCTATACACACATTTAATTATTTTGCTTTCCACATTTATTTTCCTGCTTTCAGCACATACCAGCTGTTCAAACTCAGCTCACATCAACAGTTTAGCAGGTTTCAGCAAACATCATTCAGCAATAAGCATTCACACTGAATTTTAGCAGGAAATGACCTTTCTCTAGTTACAACATTCCAGGAAAACAAGGAAAAGTTTTTTTCATATGACGGAGCCTGTTTTGGGGTGTAAAATATACTGTAGTTGGTTGAATCTTCCTCATATTACCAGAAAATTTTCTGACTACGGATTGAATTCCAATGCTAATACTGTTAGCATGAGGGCTGATTAAGTCAATTTAGAGCCTGTTTCTAAAGAGCAATGGGAAACGTCAATGGATGTTGGCTCCTCTTCATCACCATTTCCCCAACCATTCATCGGTTCCATCACCCAGCTCTCATGTTGTAACGTAATCACCGGTCTTATCTTTTGTTCTTGTAGCATTTTTATTCTCTGAAGCTGTTGAGAGAGCAGGACTGAGAGCGTTGAATATTGTATGAGATCATTCTGCATGGCTGAGTGGCACAGCTGGTGAAAATCGAGGCTTTGCAATAGAACACAACAAAAGTAAAAGCCTCACTTTCCTTTTTTTTTTTTACATCTGATTTTCCCCCAGCTTGATGTTGTAGACTCATGAGCTCCAACTGAAGCTTCCTTTAGTTTGTAAGTGAGGGCTGATGTCATTTCATTCAACCTTTACTTGCACAGGTTAATGCCATTGAGCCTCTGGGACACATTTACAAGAGAGACCATGTGGAGATATTTAGTTTTTGTTTCATCTTACAGTTTATTATGGTGGCCCTAAGGTGTAAATGAACAACATTTGAAACACATGAAAAAATTGGAATTACATTAGAAAAAATAGAATTACATTTTTTTAAAAATGGAATTGCATTTGAAAAATCTAAATTACATTAAGCCAAAGCTGAAGTGGCCAGAATCACACTAGGAAACAATTGTAATTACATTGGGGGAAAAAGGAATCACATTAGATAAAATGGAATTACATTTGAAAAATCAGAATTACATTAAGACAAGCAGCAGTGGCCAAAGCAGAAGCGTTCAAAGTGGAAATGGCTAGAATCACTTTTGGAAAAAAAAAAAAAAAAACAGAATCACATTTGAAAAAATGGAATTACATTAGAAAAAACAGAATTACATTTGAAAATTTAAAAGAATCACATTTGAAAGAACGGAATTATGTTAGAAAAAACAGAATTACGTTTGAAAACACTGAATCACATTTGAAAAAATGGAATCAAATTAGAAAAAACAGAATTACATTTGAAAAAACAGAATTATATTAGAAAAAATGGAATTACATTTGAGAAAACAGAATTATATTAGAAAAAACGGAATTATATTAGAAAAAAACAGAATTACATTAGGGAAAAAAAACGGAATTGTATTTGGGAAAAAATTAATCCCATTTAAAAAAATGGAATTACATTTGAAAAAACAATCACATAAAAAATAAAAAAAAAAACGAATTACATTTGAAAAAACAGAATTATATTTGAAAAAAACTGAATCACATTAGAAAAAATGGAATTACATTTGAAAAAACTGCATCACATAAAAAACTGAATTACATTTGAAAAAAATGGAATTATATTAGAAAAAAAACAGAATCACATTAGAAAAAAACGGAAATTATGTAGTTGTTGAATGATTCAATTTTTTTCCAAATATAATTCTGTTTTTTCAGATGTTTATTTACACTTCAGGGCCACTCCTAGTTTACTAATAAGTTGCATTATGTGGGGAGTTGGAGTTTGCATCCAGTTTTGATTTTAAATGTGTTTTGTTTAATTGTTCTGCACCACCTTCAAAATAAAATCTCTGTGTGCTCCACGATGATTCTGCTGCTTCCCATACTGTGGCTCATGGTTAATTTAAGAACTTGTGACACAAAAGTGCGAGCCGTCCGCTCCTGCTGTAGGGTTATCGAGTTTGCCTGTGCCGGTTCCGAGCATCCTCCTCCTCCTGTGAGAGTAGTGGTGACGTGCATGAGAAAAAGTGCACAGGTCTGAGAGGAGGAGCCTGTTTTGTCACAACTGTGTCGGGGCAAACTGCTGGTCCAGAGCATCAGTGAGATGAATAATACTGTATGTTACAGACAAGAGGGCCTCTCAGGATGAAGAAGCATGTTTGATTGTTTGTTTGTTTGTTTGTTTGTTTGTTTGTTGGGTTTATCAGTGCTTTATTCCAGGAAACTCTGCTGAGACCATGCAATGTCCTGCAGTAATGTCCAATTTTAAAGTTGCAGACAAAACAATGTCACCATTTACAGATGTTTAAGCAGCTCCACTACTTTTGGGCACTAAAGGTTCAATACAACAATTCTTCAGGTTCTCTGCAGGTTTAATCTTTTCCTCAACATAACCATCACTTTTAGGGCCTTAACTGCACTGAGTTTCAGGAGGAACCTCTTCTTCCTCAAAACAAGTGATACACCCATGAAGGGTTTGAATAGTGAGTTTGTAGAGTTCAAGATGAGTGTTTTTTTCTGGACTGGAATTGAACAGAGAATGGAAGACAACCTTAATGTTTTTGTTGCAAGATATACAAGTGGGTAGCAGTTACACTGTGTGTACGAATAGAGGAAGTTTATTTATCCATTTGTTTGTTTGTTTGTTTGTTGGAGTAAGCAGTTTTATCCACTACCAGGGCAATGGCCAGGGACGGAGCAGCGGAGGCCTTGGCCACCATAGATGAATGATGTGGGTGTCCACTGCACCGGCCAACCCCAATCATTTTGTGAAACTGTACTTTTAAAGTATTTAAAAACTAGACAGCAGAGTTTCCTCAAATGATAGGGGTGCCCAGTTTGTCCATCCATTGTCTTTACTCACTTCTTCCTTTTTGGGTCGTGGTGGTCACTGGTGAGAGGTGGGGGACACCCTGGACATGTCTCCAGTCTATAACAGGGACACATAGAGACAAACAACCATTCACTCTCTCACTCACACTTAGAGACAATTTAGAGTTACCATTCAGTCTAACATGCATGTTGCTGGTTTGTGGGAGGAAACAGGAGTACCTGGAGAAAACCCACTCATGCACAGAGAGAACATGCAAACTCCACCCAGAAAGGTCCCAGACTGGGATTTGAACCAGTGACCTTCTCGCTGAGAGACAACAGCTCTGCCAAGTGAACCACATGCCGTATGCAGTAGACCCATAATGCACGGTCGCATATTTGGCAAGAACCATACAGCATGTCTGAGAAGCACGGTGATGGAAGGATGATGATTTGGGCACTTTGCAGCCATTGAGTCAAACATGAACTCCTCTCTAGATCAAAAGATACTAATGTCAGATGTGGGGCCGCTGAGTTAGTCAGAATCCTTTTTTTAATCAACAACAATGTTTATTCTTTTCCCCACAGTTTTTGTCTTTTTATATTTGTTTATATTTAGTTATTGTCCCATTTTTGTCTACACAAAAATGATTTAAAGAAACAATGAAAAGAATAATTAGTCACAAAACTACCACTAGTCGTTCTGCGCTGCCATCTGCTTCTGCTTCACACGTTATAATCTCAGCTGCAGCGCTGAATGAATGCAGCAGCTGAATTTGGATCAAGTTGGAGAACATTAGAAGTGACATCTCATGTGTGCTCTCTCCTACAGAGTAGCACGAGTGATCCTTCCTGTGTGCATTTTGGGCTGTTTTGGCTGTCATTACTTTAAAAAAAGAAAAACATCTGCAGCTTTGATATTGACTGAATTCTGCCTGAAAAGGTTTCTGGGTTTATTATTTGGAGCATTCTGTGCATCTGCTGAGCCCTCGTCTTTAAGAGCGCAGTCATTCAGTCCAGTTTATAAAGTCCGAGTGCTGAGTCAGCGTTCACGCTTTTATTTTCCTAGTTAGTGTTTCTTCCATACGTTTGTCTGTTTTTTTCATTCAAGCTACTTTGTGTTCTTTGTGCTGTTTTAAATGTTAATTTAAAAACATTCAGCTTGATTAGAAACATGAACAAGGACTTTTGTTTTTGTAACTTTCATGCTTTTCAAAATATTTGACTTTATTTAAAACAGTTTTTCAGAAGAATTGATATCACTTCAAAACGTCGCAAACATCGCTCTCTTAAATCTGCTTCAGCTAGTAGTTGTTCGTTTGTGCCTTCTTCTGCTTTTAAATTTACTGTTTTGCTACTTTCAGCTCAGTTTTCTTTAATTTTACGTTTTAGCTGGGGTTTAGCTAGTTTGAGCTTTTAGCTAAGTTTGGGTGATTTTTTTTTTTTTAGCTACTGTTTTACAAAGTTTAGCTACAATTTAGACAGTTTTTGTGGTTTTGCTCTATTTAGCTTTACTGTCCAATTTAACAATTTTACCCTTTAGCTATTGTTCAGGTGTTTAAATTCTATAGCTATTGTTTTGCTAAATTGAAGATTTTGCTACAATTAAGTGGATTAAGCTACTGTTTTACTAATTGTAGCTTTTTTCTGCTGTTTCTGTTAAATTTAACCGTTAGCTATAATTTAGCTATGTATAACCTTTAGCTACTATTTTACTCACTTAGTTTTAGTTATGTTTTAGTTAATGTAGCTTTTAGCTACAGTTTTGCTCATCTTACCTTTTAGATGTGCTTTTGCTAGTTGAAACTTTCAGCTACAGTTTTGCAAATTAGATATTTTTTATTGTTTGCCAAAAAAGTAGCTATGGTTTGGTAATTTTAGTTTTTAGCTACTATTTTGTTCTTTTAGCTACAATTTAGACAGTTTTAGCTGTAGCTATGGTTTTGCTTTAATTCGTTTAACGGTACTGTCCAATTTAACAATTGTAGGTGTTAAATTCTTCAGCTACTGTTATGCTAAATTGAAGATTTTGCTACAATTTAGTGGATTTTTATCCTTAAGCTGCTGTTTTACTAATTTTATTTTTTGTCGGCTGTTTCTGCTAAATCTAGCTTTTATCCACGGTTTTACGAAATTTAACAGTTAGCTAGAATTTAGCTGTGTATAACTTTTAGCTACAGTTTCGCTCATTTATCTTTAAGTTATGATTAGAGCTGGATGATGTGGGCCAAAATTTATATCTCAATTTTTTTTAGGATAAATCGTGATATACGATATATATATATGTTTTTTTTTCTTTACATAAAGTAATGACAAAAATATATTTCTGAGTCAAAGTGTTGTCCCAGTTGTCACACAGGCACATTTATTAACAACAGCTGTAACTACAAATAAATGCTTGAAAATATAAATCATTTACACATATTAAATTTTTTATTTTTTAGACATTGATTTACATATATTACATAATATCGATATATTGCCCAGCTCTAGTTATGATAGTTAGTGTATCGTTTAGCTACAGTTTTGCTCATCTTATCTTTTAGGTATGCTTTTTCTTGTTGAAACTTTCAGCTACAGTTTTGCAAATTGGAGCCTTTTTGTGCTTTTTGGGGAAACAAAGCTTTGGCTTGGTAATTTTAGCCTTTAGCTACTGTTTTGTTCATTTTAGCCTCCTGTTCGTGGTGCTTCATCTCAGTTTTATGTTTTCTCTCGGCGTTCCCACAGGAAATGCTCGTTTCTCTTGTTAAAATAAAAATGGCTCCTCCTTCACCTGTTGTGCTTTAGAGGGCGAATGTCCGAGGATGAGGCGTCACCGCTCTGCTCTGAGCTGCCGTAGGTTTCAGAAACAAGCAGCTCACAGCAGCACCGTAGCTGTGAGTCAAACGGTGACTTGTCAGCTCTTCACCACGGCCAGAACAAAAACACTGATGTAAAAAAAAAAACCTGCAGCCGTCACCTGTTGTCATTTTGTGCTGCACATGAAGACACGTAGCTCCAAGTGTAGATGAAAGTAAATTAGTCAAAGGATGCAGGTAAAGCATTTTTCTGTTCTTTGTTCATAAAAACACCCTGGTTTACCACCTGCGGTTGATTCTGCAGAACCTTAATACTCAACGTTAAACAACATTTAAAAGCTGCAGATACTCTGGCACGGCTCAGTCTGACAGCTGGGTTTATTGTCCCCACGACACACCTTCATCTCAAAGAAGCTTTTCCAAAGACAACCTTTAAAAAATGAAACATCACAAGAAACCAGAAGAATCTTCAGAGATCCGTTGTTGTGTGCCGCACTACACAAGCTTTCTTTTCTCTCAGCTGTAAAGATAAATGCTGCTGTCAGAAGCTAAATGAGTTTGGCTCTGCTCCAGTGGATATCTGGGTTCTTACGGGTCCTCTCACCACTACATTCATCCCAGGTGTCAGGTGACCAGAGCGCTTGTTCATATCAGTGTCTGTGTTTGTGCTGAAACACCTGATTTGTACATTTTGAAACTTTTCTTTGTTCTCATTAAGATTGTTCATTAAATGTTGACTTTTTGCTCATAAATATCTTCTCTACAAACATGAACATCATCACCATTATCTCTCCTGGACTGGTCCCCTTACATCTCTTCAACTCGTTTCCCTTTGAGATCCTCTTCGAGCTGAGTCTTTGTTGTGTTCTCATGTTTTATTATCGCCACGGAATTAAGAATGTTTGTCAGAGCTCGGCCGTTTGAATTATTTTCCAAAAGCGAGTTATCTTTCTTTTTAAATTGCCTAAAAACATTGTTTTTCTTCAAATAAAAGTTCATTTTTCAGGCTCGTTACAGCCAGAAGTGCATACATGTTGATTATCTTTCAGTTTATTTTTAATTAAACTGGATTTATTGAATGTGTGTTTGATATTTGAATAAAACTTTTTTTTTTTTTTTTTAAGTCTTCTTCTTTCGGCTTTTCCCTCTTCAGGGGTCGCCACAGTGAGCCATCCTCCTCCATCTCACTCTGTCATCACTCCAACTACCTCCATGTCCTCTCTAACTGCATCCATATATATCTCCTCTACCAATATACCCACTGTCCCTCCTCTGGACATGTCCAAACCATCACAGTCTGGTCTCTAACTTTATCTCCCAGTTGTTCAACATGTGCTGTACCTCTGATGATCTCATTCCTGATCTTATCC